>OZ038512.1:35357640-35402640 GCA_964036315.1 Acanthosepion esculentum
ACTAAGTTTTTATATTTTTTATATATATATATATATATATATATATATATATATATATATATATATATATATATATTAGAACGTACACTAGACAGACACATATATACAATTACATTATCATCTGGTAACCGCTTAGACATACAAGAATCTTCACAAACTTACATACTTAAATACTTAAAAAGGATAATCCAACATCAAAGAAGAAGAAAAAGATATATATATATATATATATATATATATATATATATATATATATATATATATAGAGAGAGAGAGAGAGAGAGAGAGAGAGAGAGAGGCAAATGATTTTGAAGTTAAGAAACAAGCCATTTGCCAAATGTTGGGAATAACCAATGCAACAATTTGGAATACCCTGAAACAGAAATAAACTATTGGTATGCAAAGTAACAGACATAGAACAGATCTCGCGAAGAAAAACAGCAGCAGCTGATAACAATATCATTGTGGGTGCTGTGATAAAAAAAAAAACCAAAACAACAATCAGTGACATCCCCACAACCTTCACTGAGCAGGGGGGTGAAAGTTTCACACTTCATCGCTTGATGAAAACTTCGAGATGAAGAATATAGACGCCATATCACAAAATGCAAACCAGTCGTCAGCAGCAAGAATCGGAAGGCCAGACTGGAATTTGCAAGGAAGTACAGAGATGAGTGATAAAAGTTCTGGATGAAAGTTTTATGGATTGATGAGAGCAATTGTAATCTCTCACAAAATGATCAAAAGACCTAAGTGTTTAGACAAAAAAAGGATCTGCTTATGATCCAAAGCACATCTGTGGATTCAGATAGAGACAGTGTCATGGCTGCTTCTGAAACAGGATGGTTCATATTTATTGATGATTTACCTCATGGTTGGTAGCAACAGATGTCTACAGAAAAATTTTGTTTAGCAATTTACAGAGAATTGCATCCAAAGTAATCGTGGGCAGGTTTATATTGCAGCAAAACAATGACACAAAACATACTGCCAATACAACAAAGGACTTCGCCAAGGGGGAAAAGTGGATATTTTTAGACGCGCCAAGTCAGTCACCCGACCTTAACTCAGTAGAGCATGCATTTCCTATCCTGAATAGGAGACAGAAGAAAGAACTACCCCCCAGCCCGAAATAAACAATAACTGAAAGCGGTTTCTTTAAAACTCTGCAATAACATCACAACGATTCCTCAATGCGAGCCGTTATCCATTACTCCACCGTGCCTCCTCGGCTCGGATTGAGGAATCGTAGAGCCGAGTTCGAATTCCAGTCGAATCCGTTACATTCACTTACGTGCTAACACCCTTGGGAAAGGTGTGAATCCTCTTCTTCTCCCTCCAACTATGGGTAAAATAGCAGGACAGAATGGGTTCTATAGCCTTGGATGGCAACTGGTCTAGGAGAAGGTCAACTCTGAATTCAAAACCATTCGGCGTCTGCACCGGCATCCGGCGGCCTCTTGGTTACTCCTGCCTCTGCGTCTGTGGAAATTCTGCGACAAGTAAGAGCATATTCCTCCCTCCACTGGGATAGCTCGCGAGGTGTGGGGACCGCGTGTGAATTTCAAACTCCCTTGTTACTCCGTTTCAAGAATTCACCGCCGTTGGAATCGGGAATGGCTGTCGCTCGTTTCAGCATTGGCGACGGATCGCCGTGCTTGGTCGGCCTTCGTTCCGGACGCGGTGAATTCCTTGGAAGGAGCCGACTTAACCGATCCAGGGTGAATGCCGCAACATACATACATAAATAATAACATCACACATGACGCCTACAACAGTTTTGCGATTTTAATTGGTCGCAGGACTGATGCATCTACTGAAAGCAAAGGTGATGCAGCCATATGTTAGATGTTATTTACTAAAAGACTATATGTTCCTTTACTTTTGCTTACCTAAAAAGGAGAGGATCTGTTATAAAAGATTGTATGTCCTAAGCTGCTTAACGCATTTAGATGTAAATACTGTGAAATAAAAGCTTAAATTCTGAACTCTTGTCTCATATCCATCTTTTGATCTTAAACCATATTCCAGGCTAAGTAGAAATCCGACGTACTGCAACAATCTACCTATTCTCCTGATCTTGCCCCAGATAATTTTATTCTTTTCCCCAACTTTTTCCTCCCCTGATAGAAGCCTTGTTAATGAGAATAGGTTTGTGTTAGCGATTGGTGGGCGTCTAAATACATATGCTCTGTTAAGATAAAAACATCGAGCTCTCTGTGGATCAGTTTTAATAATTAATATTAGTAGAATACACCCGAATTATATACCAAAGGATCGATAATCTGTACTATATATATATATAAATATAAATATATATATATATATATATATATATATATATATATATATATATATATATATATATATATATATATAAGCAAATATGTGGATGTAGATCCGACGGTATGATGAAAAATATGGAAAAGACAAAACAAAATCCGAATATGCAAGTTTACTGTTTTAATGTTGTTTTACTGTCGTCGTAAGCTTTAGATTCAAATAGAATTCCTCTTTTTCATTTAAGATAAAGTCTCTATCTTGGGAGAGCGTCTTTCGCACCTATGCCCGCGTGACGAAACGTGACAGCAACATGACCGAAAAAAAAAAAGGGACGATGACTTTAGAAAATCAGTTGTTCTGTTTCTGGTTAGTCTTGTGTCTATCGTCTTTTCCTGTTGACTTAAATATCGTCTAATCCTAAGTATGTTTCTAATAACCATGTCCTGAAGATGGTCTACTAGACCGAAACGTGTGACGTCGACAGTAAAATAACATTAAAACAGTAAACTTGCATATTCGGATTTTGTTTTGTCTTTTCCATATTTTTCATCATATATATATATATATGTATATGTACAAAATTTACATGTATATACATTGCAATAACCAAATAATATAAATTACCAAACGGTCAGTCTATACCCAGCACCTGAAGATTGCGTTGTGCATGAGAATCAGTGTCGTGCTACTGGTGAGGAATAATATGTATATTTATTAATATATACTTAATAGCTCGGTTTTATTACATCGAGCACTCTTTTATTAGATATTTTATCTCTCTCATACACACACATACACACACACACACACACACACACACATATATATATATATATATATATATATATATATATATATGTGTGTGTGTGTGTGTGTGTGTGTGTGTGTGTGTGTGTGTGCATTCAGGCAGCAATCCTTCTTTGATGCACATTTAATTGAATACGACAAGGTGCTTTGATTTAGTTTTTTTATACAATTTCTCATGTGATCGAATAATTAATTTCTTCTCGGATGATAAATTATATAAAAAAATGTCCAATTGTTGGTTTTATGCGAGTGCTTTCGGCTATACATTTAGCTATTTTCAAGGTTGAAATATATTAACTGTTAACAAGAATTACATTGTTGTGCGCATGTACTTATATAATGTTTTCATTTTCAAATCACAGGCAAGATATTGTGTCTATTTCTATAGTTGATAGCATTAAGTGTTTTATTATTATTATTATTATTATTATTATTATTATTATTATTATTAGGGCTTCTATTATTTTTAGCCTTTTTTGCATGTAGATGATGCTATTATATTAGTATTGTTAACAAGCAGGTTTCGAATAGTGTCCGGTAGGTCTCCATGAATATTTAAATGAGATCTAATTGAGCTATGATCAGAAAGGTGTAGTTTGGGTGTCAATCATGTTGTAGTATGGTCTATATAATTATATATATGTATATGTCGGCTATCGTTTTGATCATATTGATAACCATCTATGGATCAAAACCATGCATCTGATGCCACTTCTCGCTCAAACAAGTCTTTTTTGTTGTTTCTTTTGTATTGTATTCATTTGTACAATTTTTAAAATCTTCGTTTACGGTGAGTCTTGGAAAAGATTTTGTGGTTATCTACAAAAAAATCTGTCTAACGTTGATAGGTATATTTTGCTTAATTATATTATTTCGATTCTAACATTGGTTCCAGAGGCGCCACCCGTATAATCACTTGGTACTTGTCGAAATTTAGGGAAAATTCGTCCAGACACCAGCATTTATGATTTGAGTATAGTGGTATAGGCTTTGGGCAGAACCAAGCACATATTTTGGAAGACCGAATACAGAGACTTGGTCCATTGATACGTGTCACATGGTCCCCAGACGACACACCGAGAGTTTTGAATTCAACGTTATCCTTCTCCTAGACCAGTTGCCATCCAAGGCTATAGAATACAGTTTTTCCTGCTATTTACCCATAGCTGGAGGGACAAGAATAGGTTTCATACCTTTCACAAGGTTATTAGCACGTAAGAGAATGTAATAGATCCAACTGTAATTCGAACACGGCTCTTCGATTAGTTAATCCGAGCCGCTAATCACTACAGAACCGTACCTGTCTGTCTCTCTGTCTGTCTCTCTGTCTGTCTGTCTCTCTCTCTCTCTCTCTCTCTCTCTCTCTCTCTATATATATATATATATATATATATATATATATATATATATATATATTCACTCTTTCGGGATCATTTGCCGAAATTCTTAACACACGCACACACACACACACACACACACACACACATATATATATATATATATATATATATATATATATATATATATATATATATATATATATAAAAATAAAAAGAAAGAACAGTAAGATATATAATCCGGTGTTCTTATAAATATTTTTATTTTTACAAAATAGTTCTCAATGTAAATTTACAGAGGATTAATATTATACGTAATATAGTATAATATATAGTATAATATATAGTATAATATATAATATATAGTATAATATATAGTATAATATATAATATATAATATATAGTATAATATATAGTATATATGTGTGTGTTTGGTGCGTGCGTGTGTGTTAAGATTTTCATTTTCTTGTATGTGAACAAGAGATTTTTTCTCCATTAAACGTGTATAGAAATTTTTCTAAATGTTTATTGATTTGAAGCTAATCAATGTTTCAAGGATTTTATTTATGCTACTATCGTGAATGGTGTGTGAGTATGATTGTTGTTCTTATAATGGAAACAAAAAAGAACAAAAAACTTTCAGCCCTTAATAACATCAATTATGAACGGGCACAAAGCACTAGATGTATTAGAAAAGTAGAATATTTATACTTAACACCAACTTTAAAATCTTACTAGAAAAATATAAAAAAAACAACAATAAAGTACCTTGTCAGTCTTTTTTGTAAAACATGTATCACAGAGATATGGCTGTATATATATATATATATATATATATATATATATATATATATATATATATATACCTGTCCACTGCCTTAACCGGGTATTGAACTCACACTCTTTGGGTCCTGTCACTGAGTCTTTGAGGACACATGACACAGTGAATAAAGAGAGAGGGGAATTAACCGGAGATAACTGATAACTGGCATCCATTAAAGATGGCATGTGGAACTAGAACAGTCTACCCAAGTGAGCTAAATAAAAGGTTCAGTTCGACATTCCAACCACCTGAAGAAGGCCGGAGCGTACAACGGTCGAAACGTTGTAATAAATATGTCGACAAAGATGAGGACAATAGTCCGAATAATGTAAATAGTGTTCCAAAATCAATCATGTTTGACAATTTAACCATCTGAGTTGTGTCATAACAAACAAAAAAACTATGGTGCTGCAATACCTAAATAATAGCTAAAGATACCTTTCAAAAGATGAGCAAAGAAAAGACATCTGGAAAATGTCCTTAGAAAATGTTCACCCAAAACAAGGCCCAATGTATGGTGATGTATGAGCGTAAGAAAAATCAAGAAGTGTAGTTCATGAAGTTATGTAGGTAAGAGAGGTTAAACTTAGAGGTTATGATTCTAGTGAACGAGAAAACATATCACCACCCCCGGGAGTCTGTTCGATAATGCAAAAGATCTTGGGAAAAATCTGTCCGAGTGGAACTAACCTCTTATTAATGGTATACTAAGGGAATGAGCATGATTCAACCTTGTATATGTGTCATGGGGCGTCCCAGCTGCAAAGGGAAGTGTTAGTGGAGTCAATGAATGTAGCTTGTCAGAATCACTAGCCATAAAAATAGCGAATGAGTAGCGGGGGTGGGTAGTGCTTGCGCTGTTTCGTCTCTGGACAAAGAGGGGAAGGACGGAAAACTATTCATTAACCACAAGGCCCAGATATGGCAGCAATACGCCATTATTAATCAGATCTAGCTCTATTTTTATGATAAAATATAGTGTGGAAGGTATAATGAACTGACCCCGTTTCCAGAATCTTTAACAAAAGACAATATACATGAGTTCCACTTGAGCTTTGGGTTGAGCTTAATTAGGCGTCCAAGGAACCGGGGTCTCCTTGAGGAGTGAACACAGATTTTCTAAACCTTATTCCAGAGACGAAACGTTGCAAGCCTCTCGCTACTCCACCGCTACTTTCATGGAATAATTTCACAAGGGCTATATTCCTTAGTTCCGCCAACTCTACACATCCCAACTAAGACCCACCACGCTGCGTATTTAGAAAGGATTGAGTCCCACCAAGAAAGATTCCTAAGAACAGCAGCTTTATGGAAAGGAATCCCAGGAGGATTCTATCCCGACCATTACAATCTTAACCTCTTCAAGTCTAGGACTAACCGTTATTTTCCCACATATTCGCATAAACTACGACCCTTACACTTACCGCTCACACAGCATCCGTTTTCAGAAACACGCTACCTTGAGTGGCTTTTGCGACTTGTATAGGGTGAACATACGTAAAAAAGAAAAGAATAAATATTAGATACAATTCTAACAGGGATAAAAACTACAAAGAATTTGCCATTAATTATCAGAATGAGAGCCGTCAAATTTTGGCGCGTTGAATTTATGCATATTCTTTTCTTGTTATTCTTGAGAATTTACAATAAAAATATTTGAAATAGAGCATGGCGGATCATGTCTAAAGGGAAAAGTGTAGTCGTTGGCCACTCTAGAATGCAATGAAGATACTGGACAAAGAAGAAGATGTCTGAAACAATCAGTGCATATGTTAGTCTATGAAGATTTCGTTAGTAGAACTAGAACAGATATGAATACAGCATGGTAACCGCTAAGAAAGAAAGAAAGAGTTGACAGCAAATCTCCAACAGCAGCAGCAACAACTGTAACAAAAGGGAAAAGCTTCGGTGAGTGCACGACAAGCAGCAGCGGAAGCACCGCACGTCAGCAGGCAAGCAAGTTACCGCCAGATATTAATTAAAGGGTGTAGATCGGAATTTCCTGTAACCTCCTGGGATCGATATCCACCTGAAGATAAACACACGCACACACGCGAACATACGTGTTTAAGTGAGTATGAATTAAAAACAAGATCTGTTAAATTTTACACACACGCACAGGCATATATATGGAAATTTCGTTTCTATCACCATCGAATGACTTGAGGCAATATAAAATAGATAAACACCACTGATCTGTCTAAACATTCCTAGCAATTAAGGAATGGTGGTAATATTAATTATCACATGGGGTATTGTAGCAAGAGTCAAATCTTACAATGGAAAAGGCAATAGATGTAATTTATGTCTTGTTGAAAAATTAAAACACTTAAATAGCAGAAGCTTATTAAAAAAGAGAAATGAATTAATGGTTACATGGAGGCATAAAAATAAATATCCGCTCAAATGCGTTGAGAAATACGTTTGGAAAAAGAAGCAATTTCCCTCTATACTTAATATAAAAAATAATATTCACAACTCGATAAGGATATATATATATATATATATATATATATATATATATATATATATATATATATATATATATGAAAATGCCGTTTACTTTGAATGCAAATATATTTTTTAAATTACAAACTGTAATCCCAATATAATATATAACTGCGCCAACATTGCGATAACCAGATGTATATTTATTAATATATATGTGTATATATATTTATATATATGTGTATATATATTTGTACATCCAAGTATAGGATTGGTGTATACGGATTAAATTCAGATTGCCAAAAAATACTATTCTTAAAAGAGTGCTCAATACAGAGTAGATCAAATATAATTATTTATTCGAAAATTATGACATAAATATGTTATAAAATCACTGAAACATATCCATTCTGTTTCAACACTTCTGGTGTCTTATCAAGTGATGGTGTTGAATGTAGAGTAACGGGTTTTAAAATGTTCAAATCAATCAAACATTCCTCACCAAGGGAAACGCTGTTATATAAGCTGGAATGACCAATCAAATACAAGTATATGAGAATTCAAAAAAAAAAAAAAACTTGACAAGGATCTTTGGTTATAAGAAATATTTAATGCTTTAATTTTAGGGTTAGACTAAAAATAGAATTCATTCTAATTAATATTAAATTATTCTATAAAATTCAAAATTCAAAATTTATATATATATATATATATATATATATATATATATATATATATATACATATATATATATATATGTGTGTGTGTGTGTGTGTGTGTGTGTGTGTGTGTGTCCGTATAGTCAGCGAGAGAGAGAAAGATATTGCTGGATGTCTGTATATATGCAAGTGCATCCTCTGTTTATAAGCCTGTATATTGAAGTTTAAACACACACACACACACACACTTCTATCTATCTACACATACACACACACACACACATCGAAAATTAATTCATATTTATCTGTATCTCACTTATTTAAACCGTTATTTAACTCCTCTCTTTAAAACTTCTCTCTGTTAAATTTTAATCCCCACCTTCACCTTCACCTTTAGACCTTCCTGTTCTTCTTTCTTCTGTTACACCTCTCTCTAAAGCTTTCATAAATTTCCCACTCACACTTGCTTCCCACTCCCACACATACTCTCTCACTAAAATTTTATTTTTTTATACCCGGCGTTTTATTTTCTGATTTCGTTTTGAATTTGTAGGGTTGATGTATTGGATCATGATTATGATTCCAATGTAATGAATTATAACCATGAAATATTAGTGTTTAAGCCTTTTATATATATATATATATATATATATATATATATATATATATATATATATAGAGAGAGAGAGAGAGAGAGAGAGAGAGAGAGAGAGAGAAAGAGATAGTTTAGGCAAAAGAATCAACACTTCATAGTCGCTGTCAGATTTACATCTCATCCGGTGTAGATTCCTATGTCCACGCCGACTAATGATATAAGCGCTCTATCACTGTTGCTGACAATTCTTACCCTATGAATATAAAAGAATTCTAAAGAATATATATGTGTCTGTGTGTCTGTGTGTGTGTCCTAAAAAGAAGACTTGTCAAAGGGTGGACAAATTATATGAACAACACCCATCCAGCAAATGTTCGTCTATGTAGAAATACTGGACTGGTGTCCAGCAGGCAAGCGGTCAGCACGCTGAGGAGTGTTTCCCCTACCCATCGCCGTCGTTATCTATCTAGCAAAGGATAAACACAGATGCATCGCCTGCAGCTTGACAGCATCCAGTGATGTTTGCCGGTTCTTCTCTTTGAGAACATGTCTGTTCTTGCTTGAAGAGTGGAACTGACTCAGTACGCCTTCCTACGCTTTAAGCATTTCATGGTATTGCTTCGCATCGCAAATCATTCAAGTCATTCAATAATAGCTTGGCATAGTCATACCATAAATATACAAAAATGACGCAGTTTGTCTTTCTTTTAAACTTAGATTGCATATCAATTGTTTCAGCGGTTGTTCCCATGTCTCTTGTTTTAATTTTCACCCTTCAATCGATTCGATATCGATTATTCTCAGGTGTACGTTAAATACTATAATTATTTAATGCAACATACGCTATATTTTTTCAATCTTTTTCCAACTGAATAAGATTCTTTGAAGCTTCGATCACGGTGGAGTGATGGATAGCGACTCGGATTGAGGAATCGGAGAGCCGATTTCGAATTCCAGTCGAATCCATTACATTCACTTACGTGCTAATACCCTTGAGAAAGGATATGAATCCTCTTCTTCTTCCCCCAGCTATAGCTAAGTAGCAGGATAGACCGAGTTCTGTAGCCTTGGATGGCAACTGGTATACCGCAGAAAGAAATGGCAACCTACTGCGGGAAAAAATCTGCCTCGTCAGTCATTTATCAAAAGATACATGATCGCCTAAGCACATAAGTAACTGATAATAGGTAGGCCAGAGAAGAGGTGAGGTTGATCTGTTCTGGTCTTCCTGATTTGGGGAGGTGCACCAACAGACTTTTGTCACATCCGCATAGATCCTGACTAACGATCAGGGTATACTCTTAGGCAGATCATTAATGTACAGTAGAAAGCGGGTGGGACCGGAGAGATGACCATAAGGAACGCCGGCATTGATGTTATGGGCTTCAGATCACTGGCCGTTAACAACGGCATTCAGGAAACACTTGATTATTGAGAGAGCCCTTCCAAAGTTTCTATAACAGGTGAGATTACGTAGTAACCCCAGTGCCTCACCTTGTCACAGGTCTTGTATATATACGGGGTAATGTTTATCGTAATATAATTTATTATCTAGTGCCTGGCTGATTCTGTACCTAATGATAGTTAAGACATCAGATATAGATGAAGCAGAGTGAAATCCGTAATGGTTAGTACTCAGGAGTGTGTTCCTACTGAGGTGTTCAACAACCCTCTTGTTGTATCAAGATTGCTGCTATACTAACGGATCTACAATATACAGTGTGGAGATGCTTGGCAGTCGGTGTCGCGCAGGCACAGTAAGTTATAACGTTCTAGCTTATTTCCATTGTTTATAGTAGTACTTGGAATGGAAGTGTGTAGAGTGTGGTCATCTTACCAGACCACAGAGGTTCCATCAGTGAGCCTGAAATTTTTCGCCAAGCACAACATTCCTCAGGTTCGGCAACCACCGTATTCCTCAGATATTTCTCCTTGCAGCATTTTCCACTCCAAAAATCAAATTCCACATGAAAGGAACAAGATTGCAAACCGCCGAGAAAGTCTTGCTATCCCCAAAAAGGAGTTTCAGGAATGCTTCCATCACTGGAATCGCCGCGAGATAAACGATCTGGCTTTTTGTGTGTTCGTGTGTGTATGTGTGTGTGTATGCGTGTGTGCATGCGTGTGTGTGTGTGTGATAGAGAGAGAGGGAGGAGAGAGGGAGGGGGAGAGAATATGACAGCCAAAGAATTGTATTTAAAAAGATACAAAATGTCGCGTTCTTTTGGTATTCGTTTTATTAAAGTTCGCGGCTTGGATTCAAAGAGGCAGTAGCAGGACTGACGTGACAGGAAAACATGTGGCATGTTGGATTAGCATCCTTCCAGTCGTAAAAGTGGGCATGGAAGGCATATCGACGCGTCAGTATCCTCGAAGCACTCCGTTGAATTCGGTCCGTTTTGAACTTATATTTAAAAGCCAGAAAAAGGCAATCCATCACTGTCAGAATGCCTCACCCACGACTCACTCCGGCCAATCGCTGTTCATTCTGGCCATGACCTTCGCATTCTGTAACATTACGTCTCCTTTTTCTTTTCCAGAATATATAGTAATATGTATTTTAAATGATTGCCAGGTGTGAATTGTAGCTTATTTGTACCAGAAATGCATAAGGAGGAGGCACGGTGGAGTAATGGATAACGGTTCGGATTGAGGAATCGTAGAGCCGAGTTCGAATCCCAGTCGAATCCGTTACACCCTTGGGAAAGGTGTGAAACCTCTTCTTCTCCCTCCAACTATGGGTAAAATAGCAGGACAGACTGGGTTCTATAGCAACTTGGATGGCAACTGGTCTAGGAGGTCAACTCTGAATTCAAAACCATTCGGCATCCGGCGGCCTCTTGGTTACTCCTGCCTCTGCGTCTGTGGAAATTCTGCGGCAAGTAAGAGCATATTCCTCCCTCCACTGGGATAGCACGCGAGGTGTGGGGACCGCGTGTGAAGTTCAAACTCCCTTGTTACTCCGTTTCAAGAATTCGCCGCCGTTGGAATCGGGAATGGCTGTCGCTCGTTTCAGCATTGGCGACGGATCGCCGTGCTTGGTCGGCCTTCGTTCCGGACGTGGTGAATTCCCTGGAAGGAGCCGGCTTAACCGATCCAGGGTGAATGCCGCAACATACATACATGCATACATAAATGCATAAGGTGTAAACAGCACCTCCGGAATCTACCGGATATTGGTATCTTCACTATCCCACAAAGTCGATTTCTCGAGCTGGATGATTTCATGCAACTTATTCAAGTGGTGTATCATCCTTATGGCACCTGTTGCAGGAATACAAAATACAATTGCTCAAAGATGCACATGTGGTTGTTAAATTTTTCTTTTCTTTCTGCATGGGTATTTGGACATGTATTTTCGTTTACTCTTTGGCAACCCACAGAAATCTTCATTGACAGTTTTTTCCTCTTTTTTTTTAACAAACATTTCATTGTATATGACTTCAGTTTACAGTTCATGCGTACGTGTGTTCGCGCGATCTGGTTGGGCGTGCCCGCTATACACTGTGTCCAAACTAAACATTCTTTTAAAGGTCTGCTGCTTTTTATCTCTTAAAAATTATTGGCTCAATTATGCTTAAATGGCATAACGTTTAAGTGGAATAAACCCCAATGACAAGTAAACGCAGATTTTTCTTTATCTTCTTCTTGTAGCTCTACCTACAAGTACCCGGATTTTATGTCTAATTTACCATATACAAAAACAGAAGCTAAAAACTTCAAATTCAATTGAAGATGAGACAGAACTAGTGACTTTAATTTAATTCTGTAATTGAAGTGGAAGTATTTAGCTTCTGTTTTTGAAACATGGTACTTCCTGTGTAGCGATGGAATCATATTTTTAAATAAGTAAATTTATAATAATTATGCTCTGTAAGATTTGCATTGAGCATTGTTTTGTAAAAAATATATTAATAAGAACATCGGATTATATATCTTACTGTTCTTTCTCTTTATTATAATATACAGGGGTTGGACAAAATAATTGGAAGAGGTGCAAATTCCACTCCTATATTTCAAAGACCTATTATATTAAGAACTGTAACTAAAACTTTGTAATTGCAGGTTATATCTATTGTAAATACGTTTATTTGTCTTATTTACTCTCTTTGTCTTATTTAGTTTTAGAATTTAGTAAAATTTAAACTAAATGCGTGACCTCTCCGACTTCGAAAAAGGGCAAATTGTTGGAGGTCGCATGGCAGGAGATTCGAACACTAAGGTTGCTGAACTGTTTGGTTTTTCAAGCGCTACCATATCAAGAACTATGATGCAATTCGAGAAACAGGGCAAAACCTCTGGCAACCGTAGCAATTCGGGCCGGACTTGCAAACTGTCAGGGACCGACGTGCATTGAAATGCAATGTGGCAAAAAATCATCGGACTACTGCGGCCAAAGTGACTGCTGCGTTGAACAATCATCTGAATAGTCCAGTTTCTGTTAAAACTGTTCGTCGTAAGCTCCATAAGTCTGCATATCATGGAAGAACCGCCGTAAGGAAACCTCTTCTCTCCACTCGCAACATCCAGAAGTGGTTGAAGAGGTGCAGTGATCACAATGCCTGGTCTGCAGACCAATGGAAGCAAGTCATATTCTTAGACGAGTTCAGTTTTTCTCTTTTCCCAACTTCAGGGCGAGTTTATGTGTGGAGGCAGCTCAAAGAAGCTTACAACCCTGACTGCCTTCTTCCAACAGTGAAGCATGGTGGTGGATCAGTGGTAGTTTGGGCCGCTATACGATGGGAATGTCTCGGTCCAATAGTTGCACTGCGTGGTAGAATCAACAGCAAAGATTACCTGAACATTTTGGAAGATCATGTTCATCCAATGACCCAGACTTTATCCCCTGATGGTGATTGCATCTTCCAAGAAGATAATGCTCCAGAACATACCGCTTGAGTGGTTAAAAATTGATATGAAGAGCATGAATGTGAGCTAGAACACATTGAGTGGCCTCCCCAATCTCCAGATATCAATATTATTGAACATTTGTGGAGCATTTTGGAGCAACAAGTTAGGAGCTGCTATCCTCCACCGTCGTGTCTTAAAGAGCTGGAGCATAGTGTTAATGGAAGTATGACTGAAAATTCCTCTGGATGAAGCCAGGAAGCTGTATGATTCCATTCCTAGATGTATTAAAGCTGTATGTGAGGCTAAAGGAGGACCAACTCCATATTAAATAAATTTTCTTTGAATTTAACAAATGTTTCAATTATTTTGTCCAACCCTTGTATGTATATATATATACATATACATATAATTATATATATATATATATATATATATATATATATATATACATATATATATATATATATATAGTCTTAAAGTAATAAATATATATATATATATATATATGTATATATGTGTGTGTGTATGTGTGTGTTTTTGTGTACGTGACATTAAATATGAGTGACAAGATTTTTTACACAGTTATTCTAGTAGTCTTTAGTAAGTTTTTTTTCCTATACCGTGAAAGGAAATGCTGAGATGAATCGTTTCCATACACCGTAACTTTCGGCCAGTGCTAGTGTCTATTGAACTTCATGTGATATTTGTCTTAAGAAAAGTTTTCAGAAAAATAGCTTTCTTAAATTCACAGTTATCGCCCTTTCAGGTAATCATGGAAATTTCCTTCCTAACCGTGGGTTTAATCTTGTGTAGAAAGTCAAATAATGATTAAGTCATTATTTACTCTTCTCGTTACCAGTGCTATCTATTTTGATGTGTTTTTATTTTATTTGGTAAAGTTCTATGCGATTCTCTAGCGCCAGCCCCTGTGAGATGACGAGGCCTAGTCTTTTTAAGAACTAGAAGGTTAATTCGTTTAACGGTTCAATGAAGTCAAATTAACATCTAATCTAAAAAAAATTACCTACAACCTGTTGTTAACTTTCGCAAGGTATGACCTCTTACTTTTAACGCTTCCAAAACGAAACGGCTCTCTTAATCGTCAGAGAGAATCCAATCTGACTTCCATCAAGGTAGTTGGTGCAAACCTCCAGCAGTGTAACTCCTTGCCACTTCTCGGACTAACGCGCTTATCTGAAATGAAATGTAAATATTATATTGACTCAATTGCTAGGTCTGCTACTGAAAAACTGTCCACTGTGTCGGGCTAGACATTTTTTCCTTTGTCAGAATTTATCGTATAAGTTTATTAGTAATACCATTCGCCCATGCATTGAATATCGTTCTCACATCTGGTATAGTGATTCTGCTATGTATTTAGAGATCATTGATAAAATCCAAAGAAGAATATGCAATGTTATCGATCTTGATCTGGCATCGCGGTTTCAGTCACTTTCTCACCGCCGAAATGTAGCGTCCCTGTGCTTTTCTATAAATAATTTCATTGTAATTGTTCTGATGAACTTTACTTAATGGTAACTAGAATTTATGAATTTAACCTCTGTACTAGCTTGGCGGCAAGGTCTCATGAGACCTTGTAAGCGTAAGTCCTATGCTAACAGTTTGTTCTCTCGCACTTCTTGCATGTAGAACTATCTTCCGGCTTCTTGCTTTCCAGTCAACTTTCATCTTCAAAAATTTAAATGCAATCTCAGTCATTATCTTCGGTTTTCTTAATACCTGTTCTTTTATTGTCCTAAAAAGCTTAGCAAAAGTAATCCGACTTGTGAACTAAATCAATTCATATATATTCACTTGTATATATATATATATATATATATATATATATATATATATATATATATATATATATATATATATATGATAATATTATTTGGTAATCCGTATGGATAATTCCAAAGAGAATATCGATCCAGAGATGTAATGTAAGAACAGACCAAATGATAATTATGCAAGCGGAGACTTTAGAAATCCATGGTAATATTTTATTTCGCAAAACCGATACTTTGGTTTCGTCTCATCAGGGCAAAATCAGTTCCAACCACTGCTTTTGGTCTGATGAAATGAAAACGAAGTATCGGTTTTGCGAAATAAAATATTACCATAGATTTCTAAAGTCTCCGCTTTCATAATTATATATATATATATATATATATATATATATATATATATATATATATATATATATATATAGGAGGGAGTGTTGAAGCATTTTCAGGCCTGGTAAGTTGTTATTGATACGGACGAAGAAGATTGACACAACTGGACCTCACCTCATAATACTTTGATATTGAATATAAATCATGGAGAGAGGTTTACATCCAGTCAAATAAGTAATCTGCGTCAATATCTATGAAATCAACATGATGCCTTCTAATCGGAAGGCGTTTTTGCAATATGGAAATGCCATTTCATCTTCCCCATAAATTGATCATTTCGACTTTCATGTTAGTATTTCAAAGGATACACATGAGTAAATATATTTACGCATGTATATATATATATATATATATATATATATATATATAGCTTCGTCATTTTCTATATTTCTCTCTTTCATTCTCTATCTCGTACAGTGCCTCTCTATTTGCATCTCTGACACACAGCCCTATGTGCATTTACATGATTTTTTTATAATCAGCATCCTGAAAATACGTTCTTTAAATGCACTGAGAAATGCACGAAGTACCTGTTATGGTAATCGAGTTATTAGGTATAAGAACTGCAACACTGTTTCTTAACTGGAGTCCTTGGCATGAAGATGAGCTACATCCCGCATCAAGGTCTCTGACCACGAGATTGGAGTTTTTGAGGATCGTGGAACCACCTCTTGATTGCTGTTGTTCCGAGGTATACTCTGTCTCGGAGTGGTAGCACCTTTTAGGGTCCCAGCTTTGGCTAAATAGTGGGTCATCAAACAAAAAGAGAACACTTTAAAGTATAAAAATACGTTTTTTTTTATAGCAAAATGACCAACAATACATTTTATCTCTATTTGTAGGATGCAAATTGCCATGCAAAATCAATCAACCAAAATTTTTAACCAGTGTTCTCCAGAACCGTAGGATTTCACAAGAGGTCGCTAAAGGTTCCGTGTTGTAACCTAAAAAAGAGTACTGAATGAGGTAATGACAAAAACGGAGGCTGGAAATGAAATGGTAATCTTTATATTTTCAAAAAAATAAAAAAACTCGCCAGCGCCATGAAGTAGGTAAACCACTGCTAGTAGTGGACTACTTAAACCGTATATTACCCTCACTTACCATAGTGTCCAGCGTATTTATGAGGATTTGGATATACCAATTAGTGTTCACAGGTACGGTTAAAAGTTGGTTCCCTGTGCCGAGCCAGGAAATTCTTCTCCCCTGAATCGATCCTCCAGGTCTATAAGTCTACCATTCGACCTTGCATTGAGTATTGCTGCCATTTATGGTCTGGGGCCCCTGCGTGTTGCCTCGGGGTTCTTGATAAGATCCAGAGACGGATATGCAATGTGATTGGCCCTGATCTGTCATCTCGTCTGCAGTCGCTCTCTCACAGACGGAATGTTGCATCACTCTGCCTTTTCTACAAGTACTTCCACGGTAATTGCTCTGAGGAGTTACTCTCACTTGTCCCTAAGCCTCGTGAATTCAAGCGTCCTACGAGGCTGGCATCCCGTTCCCACCCCTTCACCGTAGAAACTGTTAGGTGTAGACGTCTTTTCTACTCCAATAGCTTCATGTCTCGCACATCTCGCCTATGGAACTCCCTTCCCCGTTACTGTTTCCCTGACAAATACAATCTCCAACGGTTTAAGTGTAGCGTCAATCGTCATCTCCAGTTGCCTTGATCTATCCACTTCCTGACATCTTCCATTCCTATCTGCTCTCGCTCTATATCTCCCGTAACCTCCCCACCTCGATCGGCCCTCCGTCCTTCTCTTTCTCCACATCCCTTCCTTTACCACTCCTATCTGCTCTTCCTCCAACCCTTCTGTAACCCCTTGCGTGATAGTGGCCACCGGCCTTGCTCGGGGTGATACGTTTAAAAAAAAAAAAATAAATAACATACCGCGAGAAACAGTGCTAATGCCTTTTTGAGAAGTTTTATTAGTCTACTTTTTGTCTTCTTAATTATTGTTCTATTCATGTTGATTAGTTACTTAAATGAATTAATCAAACTAGTCAAGTAACAGAAAATTCCAAGATAGGCAAGAACATCATTATATTACGCTATTACGTTACTTTATAGGTATTATGCACCGAGCCTAAATGTCTTAACCAGATAGAACTGTGACATCAACGGGGCTTCCGAAACATTTTGTTACAAAAGACTCTAATTTCAACAATCCTCTTAAATTACACATCCCGAAAAAAATATTCAGAATCTATCGACCATTCAAGCCTTAAAACGCCTGAGGATAGTTACATACGCAAATTACTAACCCCCCGCCCCGTATGAATTAACAGATTGACAGGTGAGTTCCATAAGATTTATACTAAGCTGTTTGACTAATTCCTCTTAGTAACTAATTAACCACCAGAAAATTCGAAGATGAGCAAAGTCACCATCATATTACGCACGTTTCAGTTGCATCCCATTCAAGCTGGCTTCGTTAATTTTGACGTGTTGATTACCACTACAGTCATTTTTTCATTAAAAGACAAGCGGCGCTTGTATAACGAATTTTTTTCTTAGATTTTAAAAATATTTTTCATAATTGTCAAAAAGAAAAAAAGACATACTGTCGAAATATTGTTGAAAAATATCGTCAAAAACTGTGTCTTTTAATTGAATTTTTTGTTCTTGCATCGTTCTCTTCTAAAAGTGTTGTATTATTAAATGATTTGATATCCACTTCAGCTTTTAGATGTTTCGGCCGAGTGATTTGATCATATCTCATCAGCTTAGAAACGTAGCACTTTCCTCAGCACATGAGCCGCTCCAGGCAGAGCTGCCACTTTCGCACTCTCAATGATGTCGGGTATCCACAAGGTGTGTAGCAAGGCAGAAAGATTCCTAGAAGTAAAGAGTGGGGAGTAAGGTTAACACCAAATGGTGACTGCCTGCTTCATACCTTAACGCAATCTTCTTGGACTGAAGATTACGTTAAATCTAAAAAAATGTTAATCCAAAAAGAATTATTCTTACCACCGGAAAAATGATTCGGCTTTAAATAACCCCCAAAGAGTTAATAAACCATAAAAATGCAAGTCAGCAATCATATATATTATATATATATATAGTATATTGTAAACTATTATATATATATATATATATATATATATATATATATATATATATATATATATATATATATATATATATATATATATATAGGTAGATACATATATAGTGTGTGTGTTGGAGCATATTTATAGACATAATTATAGGCGTATGTTTCTGTTGTTAATATTTCAGTCACTCACGTGGTACGACATCATACAACCGTATATATATATATATATATATATATATATATATATATATATATATATGAAGTAATATACTCTTAAAGTGTGCTATATTTATGGGTTAAAGTGCTCAGTATCAGAGATAGAGCGTATGTGAATATAAAATTGAACATTGAAGGCAACACTTAGAGGCGACAAGCTGTTTCATGATAGACGCAATCGTCTAGCTTGAAACAGCCCGTCACCTCTAATTGTTGACTTCAATGTTCACTTTTATTTTTATATATATATATATATATATATATATATATATATATATATATATATATATATATATATCCAAGACATTTAGAAAGTTGAATACCATTATTGTTTTGATGAAAGTAACGTTGGGATAGCTTAGGAACCTTTTTGAAAATCATTTCACCCTACGCAAGGCCATAATACCACTAAGACGCTATTGGTTACTTGGAGTGAAAGAGAATGAGAAAATTTTAGTATGAAGAAATAACAGATTTTGGGAAGGTAGTTGCATTTAAATCTTTGAAGATTTTAATTGACAGGGAAGCAAGAAATCGGAAATGAGTTTCACCGGCGAGATATGCGAGAAACGAAAGTATTAGAATTCTATTTACAGTTACAACTAGTTATTTTAACAGTAAAAATAGGAGACCTAGTGGCCAATCTAGTAGTATGATAAATTGACGCGGTCGATGTACCAAGGAGGAGAACTCGTCAGAACAATTGCCATGAAACTGCTCATAGAAAATACAGAAAGAATCTATGTCACGTCAGTGGGAAAGAAACTGAAGTCGAGATGCCAGTTCAGTACCCTTAACATTATAGACACTTCTTTAAATATTTTTTTGAGAATCTAGAGATATATACCAGAAGGACCAGACCAAATATGGCAGCAATATTAAATTCTCGGACGAATGGTAGATTTATGTATGTGGAAGATAGATACTAACAATGAAATTTGCCTGCCACGATACCGAGAACCAACATTCCTAGCAGCAGACTTAGCAAATTATTCGGTATAATTACTTCACTTTATTTCAGTAAAAAAAGGGAGACGATGTTACTCTCATGGAAGTCAGTATGGTGATTCAGATAAAGATAAATGATTCTCTATACGGATTAAATATAGCAGTTTCGTTTTGGAGGCGTTATAATTTACAAGCCATTGTTTGCCACATTTAACAACTGATTGAAGGTCATTTTCTGGAGCAGCTGACAGTTTTACTTTGTAGGACCAATTAAAACAGGAGTAAATAGATGTGTCATCAGCATATATATCTAGCTCGAAATGGATGGCATCGGGGAGGTCGTTATTGCTTAAAATTGAAAGGAGACAGCGTCTTTTTCCGAAAACATCAAGCTGATAAAAGAAAAAAAAAACTATCAAAGAATATCAAAGCAAAAGAACAAATGGCATTAACAATGAAGAAAGATAATTGATGAGGAACGTTGTCTTTGAATGTACAATTTGCTGGAGACAGAAAGACATAAAAAGAGTTGTACAGTTTTATTAAAACAGATTATGGACAAGAAGGTGTTTCAATATCTCAGCCCTGATCTAGCCACGAGGCGGAAAATAACTTACGTTTACGAACGGTATTTCAAAGCGATGAAAGAAGCACTCTTCTGATTTGCTAAGTCGAAATTTAAGCGCTGATATTAACATAGTCATAAATAGGAAACAAAGACCGAAACAAAAATGAAATGGATAATATTGCTTCTACTAAGGAAGTAAAAACCATAAATCAAAAAAATTAATCTGGTTATGGATGATGTAGCAAATATATGTTTTTGAAGCTAACAATTTACCAAAATAATGTACAAATTGATATATATATATATATATATATATATATATATATATATATATATATATATATATATATATATATATAATACATAAAAGGTTAATGGTCAAAGGTGATTCAGAGTAGGAAACAGTAGTATTAAAAAGTGCTCAATATAAGTGTGAAAAAATAAAATAAAAAATAAAAAAATGAAAATATAACAGGTAGAACATTTAACTTTAAAAATTATATAATAAAAATCACCAGAATAACCGTAAGGTCGAAACCAAGGTAGAGAATTTAACTGATCTCCTAAATTTATATATATATATATATATATATATATATATATATATATATATATATATATTCGAACATTATAACATAACTATGTTATAAAATCACGATAAAAATAGCCTTTTTGTTTCAAAACCTTTGGTGTCTTATCAAGTGATAGTGTTGAATGTAGAATAAAGGGTTTTAAAAGGTTCAAATCAATCAAACACCCCTCGCTAGGGGAAACACTGTTACATAAGCTGATATGACCAATCAAAATACAAGTATATGAGATTTCAAAAAACTTGACAACTAACATTTGTGACAAAATTTCTATTTACAAAGGGTTTAAGAGAGCTTTTTGTAATATCTAGTCATCACACTACTAAGTTTTGAAACTTGTGTAAATACAGGAGGCATCCATATTGGTAATTTAATTGTAGTATATTGGTATCTAACAACGAGATATTTTTGGCACCTCATTTTTAATATATAATTCTGTGATGTCGCCTCATTTCACAATTACATCTATGATAGTTATATGTACACTAAAGAGGAACTTATAGATGATTCAACTTGTGGAAATTGTCTTCAATATAAAAAATATTCGCTACGCTAGAAAGATAGCAACGTCTACCTGTTGGCTGTCATTTACACACCCACACTATCAGTGATATGCAGCACGTAATGGCCTAGATTAACGATTTTTCAAAGCTTTTGGTCTTCATTTAGAGTCAGATATGAACGTGATGCATCAACAAGCGACAATTAATTTTATCATGAGCTGAATATTCTTCTGAATGAACTTTAAGCTGACGTTTGTGGATAAATTCCACTAACGTGAACGCCCTTTGAAACGCTTTGGTTATTTAGCTGATGAGATGAATTTCCGCATCCAAAATGCCTTTCATGAATCAGCAAAGGCCTGCTTGAACAGATAGATATTTTGAAACTATCTAACATATTTATAAGTCTACTATTCGTCCATGATTAAAATATTGCTGCTACATATTTTCTTTAGTTTCTTGTAGATAGATTTGTATACACATTGTAAATAATCATTGGGGTAGTTTTTAGAATTGTTAAGTTTTTCCCCTGCCCCCACAGACAATGAATTGTAAATATGGGAACTAGTTAGTATTTACATAGAGACAGTGTGGTATTATGGTGTTTGGAGTAAGTAAGGTACGTTTGAATGTGTTGTTTTGGTGTATGGATTACTGTCCGTACGATTGGGTCAATGATTCCGGCTAGCTAAGTTATAGTTAAGACAGAAGAAGACCATCCTTTCCCCAACCCCATTAGGCCTCGTGCCACATTTCTGTATAGTACATAATAAATATTGCTATTTACCTTGAGCTCCTTGATGAGATCCAAAGAAGAATCAGCAATATTGTTAGTCCTCATCTGGCGGCTCGGCTCCGGTGACTTTCCCGCCATAATAAGGTTGCCTCTCCATGTAAATTCTGTAAAAACTATCATGGTAATTGTTCAGGTCTTCTCTTCGGTGTGGTACATAGCCCTTTTAAAAAAAATTTCTTTTTTAATTAAATGTAAGCTAAGCTCTAGACTGGTGTCGAGATCCCAACTGTGTACAGTTAACCTGGCTAGACGGAACCATAGATTATATGACAACAATTTTCTTCTCTCGCACTTCTCGCTTGTGGAACTCCCTTTCGGCTCCATGCTTTTTAACCAACTTTAATCTGCGAAAATGTAAGTGCAATGTCAGTCGCTGTCTGCTGTCCTCCTGATTACTCTTCTCTCTCTGCTCATCATTAATGTTTCTGTTCCTAATACTTATTAATTCTTCCACGCCCTGTAAACCCTTTTGTTTTAGTGGCATTACTGCCTTACTTGGGGTGATACCGATTTTTTTTTAAAAGAAGTTATTTTTTTTACTCTTGGGAAAACCGCTGTAATATACAAAAAAACATATCGTGTCATGTAAAGATTCCGCCGGCACTGTTTACGTGTGGTTCCAAAAAATTATTTGATGACAAAGACGCTGGATATGAAATCATTGTCGCGGGCTGATATGCTCAGCACCGGCTAAGTTGGATGAGTCATCTCATCGGAAAGGATCTTAAGCGCAGGCGAAAATATACAAATATTGCCTGCAGAGATAAAAGGCCACGACATAAGCTAAAAATGTGTTATAAGTCATCACATCTTTTAAAATCTGTCAGGATAATTTGGAGAATGCTGCTACTGACCGTTTAAATTAATGTAAATCTCTTTGAAGAAAACATGTGCAACAACTCAAACACAAAGTAAATGCCAGAAAGGATCGGCTGACGGATGAGGACAATACACATTTTGTGCGTGATATCTGAAGCCGTGTCTGTCTATTCCAAGCTGTTCTGCCTCGGCATATGCATAGTCATGTAGGAAGGCCATGCGTGATACACGCTTAGGCTCTCATGTATCTTTCGATACATGAGAGACGAGGCAGACTTTTCCCGCATTAGGTTGCCATTTCTTTCTGCGGTAGACCAGTTGCCATCCAAGGCCATAGAACTCGGTCTGTCCTGCTGGGGAAGAAGAGGGTTCATACTTTTCCCAAGGGGATTAGCATGTAAGTGAATTTAATAGATTCGTCTGAAATTCGAATTACAAGGAATCAGTCAGTTATTTTCCATGCGTGATACACGCTTAGGCGATCATGTATCTTTCGATAAATGACTGACGAGGCAGATTTTTTCCCGCATTAGGTTGCCATTTCTTTCTGCAGTAGACCAGTTGACATCCAAGGCTATAGAATCCGGTCTGTCCTGCTATTTACCCAAAGCTCCTTAGAGGTAGATGATTCATACCGTTTCCAAGGTTATTGGCACGTAAGTGAATGTAATTGATTTGACTGGGATTCGAACTCGGCACTCCGATTCCTTAAACTGAGCCTCTATCCATTACTCCACGGTGCCTCCAACTGACTCCAACTAACTAGACACCACTAATTTTCTTATAATCAGTCACTGTCCAGTTCCAAACTTCCCCATACGAAAATGTATGAGCTGGACGCCATTCTTTAGCGGCACCCGTAGAGGAATTACTTCTTCTTCTTCCAATAGTCATCAGTCAGTTATGTGACATGCGTGATACACGCTTAGGTGATCATGTATCTTTCCATACATAACTGACGAGGCAGATTTTTTCCCGCATTAGGTTGCCATTTCTTTCTGCGGTAGACCAGTTGCCATCTCGGTATGTCCTGCTATTTACCCACAGCTGGGGGTTGGACAGCAGGACATACCGAGATGGCAACTGGTCTACCGCAGAAAGAAATGGCAACCTAATGCGAGAAAAAATCTGCCTCGTCAGTTATGTATGGAAAGATACATGATCGGACAAGTTGCCATCCAAGGCTACATAACCCGGTCTTGTCTGCTATTTTACTCATAGCTGGGAGAAAAAGCGGATTCATACCTTTGCCAAGCGTATTAGCACGTAAGTGAACGTGATGGATTTGACTGGAATTCGAACTCGGCTCTGCAATTCCTCAATCCGAGCCGCTATCCATTACTCCACTGTTGCTCCAACTGACTCCCACTGACAACTAATTTCTTCAGATTTATCCTATAAAGTGAGTAGAACATAAGTTGGAATTAACTGGGTATGGGAAATATTACAATGTCAAGCAACAAGCCGATAATTCCTCAAAACAAGAAGTTTTATATCGTTTTCGTCGAAAACGGAAGGGATTCCGAGTACTATTCAGAAAGAGTTCATAAAAAACCATGAAACATTAAATGCAGATTTAAACCAGCAGCCACAATGTAAGCATAAACGTTTGAAAACGAAATATGAGAAAAAAAAGCGGAGTTTAGCTTTTTAAATATATATATACCAATTTCTTTGTATTTATTTTCGTGTCACAGTGAAATAAAAATAAATTTCTATGTACAAAAAAATCTTACTTGGATATTTTACTTTTGACAATTTCAAAAATGGAATTGTTTCCTACTTGTGTCAATGGAATGAAATGGCGAGATTAAACCCAAAATTACTTCTGCAGAAAACAAGAAATTCTGTTGTAAAATAATTAAATATGACGGCCATATAGTTGTGACAGATGAACTAGTATATAAGTAAATGATTTCTTTCCATTCTTTTTTTTTTCAAAATAAGTCTGTGACATTTATAATTGATATTAATTTTATTTTAACGTTGCTTTATGTTTAAATTTATATACATTTATTATAATTTTATCATATAGACAAACCCATTTTATTCACTACAAAGATGCAACTTGGTTTCAGTGCATTTTAACTGCACATCTACGAGTGAGGGTCGAAAATGGTTATGAACGATCCTGTTTGTAGGCAAGCCCGGAGTGAGTAAAATGGTTTTGTCTATATGATAAAATTATAATAAATAAATAATTATTGCTCTACTACCTGTATCGAGCTCATTTTTTAATTAACCCCACGAACGTTGGAATTTATATATTACTTTCGTTCTCATCGCATCGGATATATATATATATATATATATATATATATATATATATATATATAGTGAGAACGAATAGAATCCAATTCCGACGTTCGTAACATTAAATTTAAAAGCCAGCTCAATACAAAAGTAGAGCAATATTCTTTATTTTAGGATACTACATCAAAAGCATGTAAAAACGCTACACAAATCCAATCATGTTTCGATGCGTATTAACACATCTCATCAGGCGTTAGTAAATAAGTAGTGAGTAGACAAATTGCTGAGATTTTAAAACATTTTTGGGGCTTTTAAATCTGAATAAATTGCCTAGAACAATTACGACTGAGCAGTGACTTCGATCCTCACTGAGTGAATCATACTTTCGGCTTTGTGATACGTCTTAGTTATTTTTAGAAAAATCACCATAACATTTTGGTCGAGACTGATCAAGATAATGATAACAATTTAGATCACAAGCTTTTGAATGTCAAACATATTTAAAGAGTCATTCTTCAAAATCTAATCTTGATTAATAAACATCATCGTATAGAACTCCGAAACCCTTAAAAAAAAACAAAAAAAAAACGATTGTTTGTGAACGTGCCAGTATTAGGAAGAATAAAGGTTTTACGCTTTCCGATTTCCATAGAACCACGAATGCAATTTCATAAACACTGTCTATTTCCCCACTTTTACATTAAAAACATCTGTCTATATTTTGATAAAATCTCCCAAATAACGCTTTCGCCATCGTCTGTATATTTATTCAAACGCCTGTGGCAATTCCATGGTATACCAGGATTATGAAAAAGCGTCTGCTTTCTTTGATTTGAGAAAGAAAAGCAGACTGTCGTTAGAGATTTTCTATTTTTTTTTTTTTTTTTTTTTTTTTTTTTACTTTTCCTAGACGCTGTCTGATTTTCCTATTCACTTGAGCTCGGGTAATTTCACAATAACGCCAGACAATTTCCAATAAGCTGACCAAGAAGAATTACTAAATCCCAGAAAAATGAAAAGAGGACGACTGATTTAATGAGAAATCGTTCTATACTCTGAAAACTTACTGAGGTCTCTTTTGACGAACGTGTAGTTCGAACTGGGAATTATTTATTCAGGTTCAAAATGCTCTATTTTTTTATCCGATAAGACATTATAACGTGGAATAAAAAGCTGTTTAGAAAGAATTGTCTGTCGCCGTATATAGCAGCGCCTACTGAAGAGCTAGTCCTTTTCTTCTCATTGCTAGTGTCTAAATCTTCATTGATACTTGGCGTTCAATTAGTTGAGCACGATCGAAACATATGAAATACTTTGACGATTATAAGACAATTTATGATAAGAATGCAATTACATTCGTCATATGTAAAATAATTGTTTATTTTCTTCTGCACTACATCAAATTCATGCCAGCCAAATTGAGGGTATGTGGTTTCAGGTCTTCCATTAAAAGTTTGATCTTCTTCTCAATAGGGTGTGAGGGATCTTGCCTTCTCTTCTCATGGGTCAAGCATTTAAATAAATTCCCCTCATCCGGATTTTTGTTTATGTATGTATGTATGTATGACTTCGTTGAACTTCCTGAAGACACCCGCAGTTAACTCGATCTGACGTGCACAGATTGTGATAGCCTGTGTTTGTTGATGGCTGGTCTAAGGAGTCACTTAAGAGCGCGCCGTTGGAGGGTGGCAATTGACTATAAAGCAGTAGACGTCCAATAACTGAAATGTGATATTTGTGGTAAGATATACGGGTCCAGAACCGGTTTCATGCGACATTTTAAATTGCATGATAATGTACCACCCGCTGTTGGACTTCTTGAGTGCCTTGTTTCTGTCAGAGTATGTAGGTTCCTTGCTGGGCTCAGCACATCAGTAGATATTCTCCAAAAAGTTATGTAGTAATGGCCGTACTCGGACATGATTTGCCACCCGCCACGTATGAATGTGTGTGTGTGTGTGTGTGTGTGTGTGTGTGTGTGTGTGTGTACGTTCATGTATCCTATGTTCAGTTGGGTTCACTTCATGTTGGTGTGTTGATCGTGGCCCGATTCTGTACTTGGGGGCTTTGGGGCTCTCCAAGGTCAACGCTCAAGGTTCCTACTTCTTTTGACTTTCTGAGGTGAAAACACACATCCAGACCGACTGCTTTAATGAGAAATCATTCTATACTCCGAAACCTTGACGGGATCTCTTTTGAAAAACATGTAGTTCAAACTAGGAATTATTTATCTAGGTTCAAAAGGCTCTATTTTTATCTGATAAGAAACTATGACTTGAAATAATAAGTCGTTATGAACGTCTGTTTTTCTCATTATTAGTGTCTAAAACTTGAATGAGACTTAGAGGCTAGTTACCGTAAATTGCCGCGTACAAGTCGAGTTTTCAAGTTTCAAATAATCTTTCAAAAATGGGACTCGATTTATATGGCGGATATATGATGCAAGCCCTTACCACAGAGTTGTAAACAAGTGGGACAGCATTCCTAATGAATACTGTACAGCGCTTAAATTACTATACATAGCAGTACTATATAATAAAAAAACTACCTGGTGTAATCTAAGCTATTAATATTTTATAGGAGTTGATGTTTACTTTAATGTGTTTATCGGTAGACCTGATGAATTTTAAATGTTTGCTAAATTATGCCAATACAATATACGGTACATATCAATATATGTAGGTTGTTTACTGTACAACGCATGCAAAAAGAAATTAGTTCGTTTGGTTTGGTTTAGTTTGTTTTGTTTTACGGCTCAATGGATTATTTAATGCCGACAAGCTTTTTAGGATAGATTCGTATGAATAGAATATGTATCCTTTGGTTTAGTTTGGTTTCGTTTATTTTATTTTACGGCATATCAACCTGAATGGGTTATTTAATGCCGACAGGATTTTTAGGATAGATTCGTATGAATAGAATATGTATTCTTTGGTTTAGTTTAGATTCGATTATTTTGTTTTACGGCATATCAACCTCAATGGGTTATTTAATGCCGACAAGATTTTTAAGATAGATTCGTATGAATAGAATATGTATTCTTTGGTTTAGTTTGATTTCGTTTATTTTGTTTTACGGCGTATCAACCTCAATGGGTTATTTAATGCCGACAAGATTTTTAGGATAGATTCGTATGAATAGAATATGTATTCTTTGGTTTAGTTTGGTTTCGGCATATCAACCTCAACGGGTTATTTAATGCCGACAATCTTTTTAGGATAGATTCGTATGAATAGAATATGTATTCTTTGGTTTAGATTGGTTTCGTTTATTTTATTTTAAGGCATATCAACCTCAATGGGTTATTTAATGCCGACAAGATTTTAAAGATAGATTCGTATGAATAGAATATGTATAGTTTGGTTTAGTTTGGTTTCGTTTATTTTGTTTTACGGCATATCAACCTCAATGGGTTATTTAATGCCGACAAGCTTTTTAGGATAGATTTGTATGAATAGAATATGTATTCTTTAGTTTAGTTTGGTTTGGTTTATTTTGTTTTACGGCATATCAACATCAATGGGTTTTTTAATGCCGACAAGCTTTTTTAGGATTTGTTCGTATGAATAGAATATGTATTCTTTGGTTTAGTTTGCTTTCGTTTATTTTGTTTTACGGCATATCAACCTCAATGGATTATGTAATGCCGACAAGACTTTTATTGCTGGTAATATTTCTTTTTCTTTTCAAAACTCTATTGTTTGTAATAATTTTTCTTCAAAACTATGTCGCTGGTACTAATTGTTTACAAAGTATTTCTAGTATTAAAAACTATTTTTACACTTTCATAGTGTTTTGAACCCATTTACGGGTTAACTATTTATCCATAGATGCTACCACCCCCGATTCAGGGTGGACCTAGGAACACCCGCAATTAAGAGGTCGTTCCACACTCTTCAAAACCTCCTGATCTGAGGCCCTATCGTTGAACGTAGTTTGTCAACTTACCCAGGACGGATGTAGTTTATCGTCATACCCAGAACGAAATTACTGCTAGTGTCCCAATATATAGATAAGTATTTTGGCCTTATATAGTTTTGGTACAGTTTATCGTATACTGTAGCCTGTGAGACTACCCACCTCTGCAACTCGCTGCACAAAGATATAGACCCCACGTCGTAGAATTTCTGTGCGGCGGATCGAGCGAGAGGCAAGCTCACAGACAAAAGAAAAACACAACTACAAACTTGGGTAGGACGAAAAGAGGAGGGGAGGTGTGTGACCTTTTTGTGGATGATAACTCTGGGCTGATTCCCGGCTGGCGGAAAAAAAATATATATCTTAACTAACAATGTCCGGCTGCTAATGGGTCGCTCTTCGATGTTACGTGCTCCGGCCTAAATCAACCTTCCTCGAACCTAAACTAAGTCTAACTAACCTCGTGGCCCAAGGCGCTCCCGTATATATGCAGAATCCTCTTTCAGCATTTCCGGACAAGGGACACCCACGAATAAACCCATAACTTTTTCATGACCATTTCTCCCTTTGAAGAAAGTGGACATAAAAATATTTCTTAGCCTAGCTGACTCCGATTCAGGGACATTAAATTCAAACCCTTTTAAGTTTTGACCAGATCCGGTCTTTTTCCTATCTTAGTATTTTGACAAGTACTTAACACTTATCTACCCTTTTCGCCATATGTTTTTATCTAGATTCCTAATCTAATCATTTGGTCTTGAAGTTTGATGCCCAGGTCAAATCTAACTAATCTTCTCGCACATATGTGTGCGCGCGCACGCACACACAGATGTGGGGGTGCATATATATACACACACACAGATGTGCGGGCGCACACACACACACGCGTGCGCATATATCCAACTCATAGTGTCACAGCCTAACATCGTTTACCGGTAGGATTAGATTTTGGTCCACTGGTAGCCTGCGGTATGTCTGGGGTCGACTTCTACAGTAGGTATAGGCTTAACTCAGAATTTTTAGCTAAAAATCTTGTGATCGTCTTGCACCCCAGGTCGATTTGTACGCCGGAATTTACTGTATTTGATCACGATTTAAACATATGAATACCTTTGACTATTACGAAACGAATTCTTAATTTGTAGCGAGTGATTTTCTACAATTTTGTCACATTTATTTATAAATATGAAATGAATCAAATAATAATAATAAAATACTTTAAGCGACGCGACTGTTAAATATCATTTTTATATTCAGAGAGTATTGGCGAACAGAATCTTAACACCATAAGAACTACAGAAACACCCCGACAGTTATTAAAGGAAATCAAGAAGAAAAAGCTGACCATAAATTGTACTCAGAGAAACGTTTTTTGTCGTTAACAACAGAAACAGTCCCAAAATACAAGCTGCAGATAGGAAACGCCTACAACATGCAATTTCACAAATTTTGGAATTCTTATGGCAGATGAGGAAAAATATGACATTCAAAGGCACGTTGTAATAGCGAAAGTTACTTTCAAAAAGCTAAGCAAAGTATTAAGAAACAGTAAAATTCCGTTAAAAAACAAATAAAAACATACTAAAATGCTATGTTTTATTGCAATCAGTCTATAGGCAGCTGGAAGCTTTTTCTCTCACAGATTAGAAGAACACTAGAGGCAACAGAATTCAAACCCTGAAGTCATTAGGGTCTACAACTAAAACCCACACAACCGAAGGGCAAGCTGACAAACAGATATATAATGATTGTAAGTGATGTTTTCTTTATCGAATATCGAAGCAAATCTACATAAAACTTGTCAGAGACAAATAACACTCGGAATAATATTAGTCAGTCATTAGAAACATTCTAATCGCAACCATTCTCTCGTTTACACACACAAAAAAATAAACTTTAATAATGCGATTTATGATTTTGTAGCAATGGCCTACACGTTGTTTTAAAAAACTGAAAATAGTCAATATTCTTCTTCTATATGCCATGTCCCTTCAAGGCTTTAGGCGATCATGGCTCTTCGCAACTTCCTTTCCTTTGTAGCCCTTAATGTTGTCTTTGTTTTATCACTATTAAACCCTGTTCTGCCATCCATTTACTCGAGTTTTCTAGATATCTTATAAGCTGTTTTATTCTGTCCTTCTTGTCTTCAATCTGTCAAGCGAATATAAAATCTTCCACGCCCTCTTTCCTCATTGTGTCCTGTTAAAATTTAAAATGACGCTTCCTGATGTTAGGTATACGTTTCTTCCCCCCCCCCATATTCTCTAAAGCTTCGAACGTCGCTTACATGTTCCACGTTATTCCCGGCTTCCGTCTGTAGAATCAGATATCTTTTACTTCAAAACTCTTCACCTCTGAGGGGATTGTCTAGCTTTCAACTGCCATATAAGAGGAAGGTTAGTGCGTAATAATTCAGTAACCGTTTCAATTTTTGACAAAATCTTCCCGTTTCTTAATACTTTGCTCGGCTTTTGAAAGGCAACTTTCTCTATTCCAATGCGCCTTTTAATTTCAGTGTCGCTCTTCCCGTTCGCTGTTAAAACGTTTACCAGTTATTTAAAAACCAATGTAGGTGCTGCTCGAATGATAAAGAATAAAATAAGGCGTACATCAAATCAAGTTTCGATCAAAATATATACAGTGTAACCCGGATATAAGATACCCTGATATAAGAGAAACCCGGATATAAGAGAGATTTTCTGTGGTCCCAAATTAGAGCCATACTTACCTAAACAAAATAGACCAAACCCGGATATAAGAGAAACCCGGATATAAAATACTTCTTCTCCGGTTCCGACAACTCTCTTATATCCGGGTTACACTGTATAAAAATTATCTAATAAATATCAGAACATGAGACGAAATGATTTTATGTAGGTACATATTGTTGGTCTGGCACTGTAATGTTAACTTATCACCAGGAAGCAGTTGTATACAGTGTAACCCGGATATAAGAGAGTTGTCGGGACAGGATACTAAGTATCTTATATCCGGGTTTCTCTTATATCCGGGTTCGGTCTATTTTGTTTTATTAACACAGGCTCTAATTTGAGAAAAGACAAAATATATCTTATATCCGGGTTTATCTTATACCATGGTCTCTTATATCCGGGTTTCTCTTATATCCGGGTTTGATCTATTTTGTTTTATTGACACAGGCTCTAATTTGGGACCAGAGAAAATCTCTCTTATATCCGGGTTTATCTTATATCCGAGTTTCTCTTATAACCGGGTTACTCTTATATCCGAGTTAGGTCTATTTTGTTTTATTGACACAGGCTCTCTCGGGTTTCTCTTATATCCGGGTTACACTGTAGTATTTGGAATCGTTGGATAGTATCATCACCAGTAAGCCAAATAACACTAAAAATATGATTTAATCATATTTGAATACCCCTTTAAGAAAATCTCAGTGCAGCTTTAAAAAGAAAATAAATAAATGGCAAATATATTGTAGAGTAAACCTTAATAAAGATAAAATAAAGCAGACAATAAGAACTTGACAGCTTCAAAGAAAGTCAGTTTAGCTCGGCAGAAATCATAACCCCACCCAACTTTAACCGACTTGAAATATGGCGCAAAAAGATACACTTGCTTTCTACGTTCAAAGAAATGCCAACACACCCGCTTAATAAAAAAAAAAAAATAGGAATTCTCTTAACACCACCAACTTAAGTTAAAAATAGAGTAAATCCAATTTTTTCGTAAGTTATTCTTACCATCGCTTGAGAATGGAACCGAGTTCCGACTTTTAAGTTTAAACTTTGAAGTTAAATTTTAAGATTTAAGTTTCGGCTTCGAAACGTAGTAATTTCTTTCTGTGTCACGATGGGGACATATTTTAATAATAATAATAATAGTTAGAATATATATATATATATATATATATATATATATATATATAATTAAGTAATGAAAATCTTGGTAATCCGTATCGATTATCCCACGGAGGATGGAATCAAAGAGAGCTCAGTGTTAAATCATAACGATTAATTCAATGAAAACAGACAACTTTAACGGTCCATTGCTTACATATATCTATCTATCTATCTATCTATCTATCTATCTATCTATCTATCTATCGATCTATCTATCTATATATATATATATATATATATATATATACAGTGTAACCCGGGTATAAGAGACCCGGATATAAGAGAAACTCGGATATAAGAGAGATTGTATCTGGTCCCAAATTAGAGCCTTTGTTAATGTATATATCATAGACAAAACCCGGATATAAGAGACTTCTTCTTCGGTCCCGACAACTCTCTTATATCCGGGTTACACTGTATATATATATATATATATATATATATATATATATATATATATATGAAAGTGAACATAGAAGTCAACACTTCGAGGCGACAGTCTGTTTCATGCTAGTGCAATCGGGCCTGACGATTGCACTAGCATGAAACAGACTGTCGCCTCTAAGTGTTGACTTCTATGTTCACTTTTATATTTACACACGCTCTATCTCTGATATTGAGCACTTTATCCCAGAAATATAGCACACTTTAAGACTATATTTCTTTATATATATATATGTATGTGTGTGTGTTCGTGAAAATATATATATATATATATGTCAAAAGGTTTAGGCTCCTCCTTTAGATTTAGAAGAATCGCCTAAAATTGAGTGTTTCGTGTCTTTTCAAAACGAATTTGGTATTAGTGTTTTTAAGTGACATAAACTAGAATGAGTATATTGAATCAACTGTTAAGCCTTCTACTAAGAATGTTGTTTGACAATTTATATATTTATAAGTGTGCCCTTCGTCTTTGCTGCTATATCTGCCAAAGTGCTCTTGATATATATTCAGACATTTTGATAAAATCCAGAGAAGAATCTGCTTTGTTATTACTCCGGATCTGGCATCTCGGCGCCAGTCCCTTTTCCAACCGCCGTAACGTAGCTTCCCTTTGACTTTTCTACAAATATTTTCAAAGAAATTCTTCTGATGAACTTTCCTCTTTGGTACCTAGAATTTATGAATTTAAACGCAGTACTAGATTGGCGGCAAAGGTTTTATCTGCCTACAGTGGAAATGTTTAGATAGAACCGTAACTTCTATGTTAATACTGCCTTCTCTCGCACGTCTCGTTTGCTAAACTCTCTCCCGGCTTCTTGCTTCCTGGTCAACTTTGATCCTCAAAAGATTAAATGCGATGTCAATCATTATCTTTTCTCTTCTTAACACTTGTTCTTTTATTGTCCTCTCCCCTTACTAGTAGTTTGTTCTCATATTCTCTAACACTCAGTAGCCACCTCACATGATAGGGGCTTTATTGTCTTGCATGGGGTGAAAAACGAACTCACTCCGGGCCAAAGGGCTAAGGGATTTGCTCTTCCTAAAAGTTTTTATTATTTATTCAATAATGCTTATTGACATAGCAGTAGCATCTCAGAGAAATTGCTCCATAAATATTTTCAAGAAATTGTTCAAATATAAGGACCTGGCGATCGGGATTAACAGGATGTCGGAAATGAGAACTGCGACTGTACCAGCAATAATCGGCCATCTGTCCTCGTGAGGAAAGGAATGCAAATTTTACTAAAAGTGTCCCAGGTGACATCAACATACAAGTTGCCCAAAAGATTGCCTCTACGAGGAACATCCCATATATAATAAGAAAGTGCTATCAATTAAATGACAATTCTCCTATAGGACGTAAGAACCATAGTTTGGATCCGGCTCTACTGGATACAAAGAAGGCAACATAATGTTATATACCGTACCTATGAACACTAATGGGTATGCCCCAATCCTCATAAATACGTTGGACACTATTATAATTCTGGGTAATATGCTGTCGAATTAGTGCACCACGAGCAGTGGTTTACCTACTTCACGCCGCTGGCGAGTATTGTATTTTGTTGATGTTATAAAGATTACCATTTCATTTCCAACCTCCGTTTTGGTTATTCTTCATTCAGTAACCTTTTCTAGGTTACAACAATAGCATAAGGATAAGACCAGATGAAGTAGAAACTTTTTGGCGATGAGGATGGGATATTGACTAAATCTAAAAATGTGGGTGTTATATACCGTACATATGGACACTAATTGGTATATCCCAATCCTCATCAATACGTTGGACACTTTTGTAAGTGTGGGTTATATGCTGTTTATGTATTCTATTACTAGCAGTGGTTTACCTACTTCACGCCGCTGGCGAGTATTGTATTTTGTTGATGTTATAAAGATTACCATTTCATTTCCAACCTCCGTTTTGGTTATTCTTCATTCAGTAACCTTTTCTAGGTGGTGGTGGTTGTTGTTACAACACCACCACTACATTATTGTGCGTATTTTCCGTATTATTTTTGTTCATTTATTTATCTGTTTGGCTAGCTAATGATAATCCTATTCTTAGCGGACTTTAAATTTCCGAATCCACTTTTCTAAAACAATCTATTAATGGCTTAAACAGTTTCAACAACCTAGCTTAGTATTATTTATTAAACGAATTAATAATACTTATTACATCCAGTGCGTACTTCTCAAAAGTGTTACCTGTAGTGCATATGTGTATGTATGTCACAAGGGGTCGTTGAATGGTGGATTGAAGATATTAGATACAAATATATAATTGACTAATAGCGGTTAAGTTTAATGATAAACGGGACAAAACAAAACATGTTTCGACCTTCGAAAGGACTTCTTCATATTAATAATGTTTTAATCAATAGAATCATATACAGGGTGCGACGGGTAAATTGTCACCGCTTTATATTTTTAAATTCGCTTATGCGCGTTGTTTGTGCTTTTGTTTTTTTTTTAATTTTGTCAGAAGGCCAGCGTCTGTAAGAAGAATTGCACCATGATGCAGTTGTGAAAAAAAGAGCACCATGATGCAATTCACTCCATCAGAAATTTGGAAACGGCATGCTGTACTGCTTGGCATTCGCGCCAGAAATTCTATTATGAACATTTCAGAGTGTTTGGTTGTCAATCTGAGGAAAGTGCAGCGGAATCGGAAAAAGTTGTATGAATCTAGTCGTGATTACTAAGGTGTTTAGAGTGATCACTAGTGATTACGATGTTATGCCTCTATTCATTTTTCCAAATGGCTCAACACCGAGACCTATTTCAAGTACCTTGAGGAGGTAGTGGTACCCTAGTCCAAAAGGTTGGCTGGTGGAAGACTATGTCAGACAAAAGGATTTTGTACCTTGCCACAAAAGCAGGCGAACCCAGTCATGGCTGTTAGACAATTTCTGCGATCGCATCACCCCTTACTACTTGTCACATAACCCCCCAAAATGAAACCCACTTGATTATTATGTGTGAGGGGCAGTTGAGCGAGAGATCAACAAAACTCAATGTAATACCTAAGATGAACTGAAAGCAAGGATTATGGCAGCATTCATCAACTTAAACAGGGAGACTGTCCAGAAGATTTGCAGGAGATTTCGAAGTCGTCTTCAGCCCGAGGGCGAAGATGAGACGTCAGTGTCATTTTCATTTTTTTTTTTTTTTTTTTTTTTTTTTGCGTAATTTAGACGACAATTTATCCATCGCACCCTGTATTTAGAAGGGGAAGAAGTACAACTGGCTTAAAATTATAATCCGCGTTTATTGTATTCACCCCCCCCCCGGCATACATAAGACTCAGACGATGAAACAATTATTCGCCAGAAGAAAGGCTTTCGAAAAACGCATTGCGAAACATATGAGATTTTTTTTCTCGCTTTATCATTAAATTACGAACAAGGTTAATAGATACTCTGCGCTATGTAGATGTCAAATCTTGTTGACCAATTCTGTATTGTCATAAAATGAATCTTCATTGAATGTCTCCCTAATACGACGTTGATAAATATAACTGTTTTTGGTCACGGACTCTCTCTCTCTCTCCCTGACTCTCTCTCTTTATATATATATATATATATATATATATATATATATATATATATATATATGTAAAAGTGAACATAGAAGTCAACACTTCGAGGCGACAGTCTGTTTCATGCTAGTGCAATCGTCAGGCAACTAGTCCTACGATTGCATCTATCATGAAACAGACTGTCGCCTCGAAGTGTTGACTTCTATGTTCACTTTTATATTTACACACGCTCTATCTCTGATATTGAGCACTTTATCCCATAAATATAGCACACTTTAAGACTATATTTCTTCATATATATATATATATATATATATATATATATATATATATATATATATATATATATATATGTATGTATATATTATTGTCATCTAGAGACAGAATGTTTCGCTGTTTCACAGCTCTTCATTCTGGCTAGACGTCCGGTTGCCTCTAGCTGAATTGGCGTCATTCGGAAATTATACCACTAAGTCGTCGGCGCACGCCAGGAATGAAGGTGAATTTTACCGTATTTATTTTTAGATAAACACACAGTGATCGACAGGACTCAATTCGCTTTTTGCCGAAGAATGATGCTATATCAGCTTTAATAGTCACTGTTTACAAACTCACACTTCCTTCCCCGCAGAGCTCAACTGAAATTAATTTTTTCAGTTGCTTATATTATTGTCATCCACAGACAGACTGTTTCGCTGTTTCACAGCTCTTCAGTGTGGCTAGACATCCGGTTGCCTCTAGCTAGGATCGAAACATATGTAGAAGAAAATGACGAAGGTGGGGATTATATTACATATATAGTGTGATAAAAAATTAGTTTCAAAGTACGCATCATTTATGGTTGAATGTGCTCAATATCAGGGATAGAGTGTACATTTCAACACTGAGTGGAGAAAGTGTGTACGATTCTTGAACGCAAAATTCAGGCCTGAAGACAACTGAAAAGGTACTGCGATTGAGCTTATTAATGAATTTTTCTTGCGTACGTACAAGTGTAAACACTGTCTGCATATCCAAGCGCTTTTATTAATGTTTCCAATAATAATAAAGGAAACGACAACACTCAATATGAACACGGCCACAACGTGTTGACCGTGTTTGGAAAATATAAAAAATCATATAACTTCAAATACATACATAAAAAAAAATGGATTCAGTTAAAAAAATAAATAAATAAAAATCAACCGTGAATAAAAGAACTGCCGAGAGCGCTCTGACATTCAGAAATTTTGGACAGTTTTTATACACTTTCTGTTCAGAAAAGAAAACACTTGTACCAACACAAGAAACATTATATATATATATATATATATATATATATATATATATATATATATATATATATATTTTAGTAACGAGAATGAAATTCACAGTATCCCAGCTGAGATGTTGCAGCAGTCAATGAGGAATCTCAACAGCAGATTTCAAGAATGCATTCGTACAGGAGGGCGCCATCTACAGGACGTAATTTAAAAAAAATGAAAATTCCATCATTGTTTCTTAAATGGCATGTTTTAAGGTTTTAATTACTATGAATTAAATATTTTTCTTCCATCACTCTTCGTTTTATTGGATTGTTAAAAAGTTCCCGTTTTTTTGGGTCACCCTATATTTATATATTATTTTATTCCGACTTCATAGGACTAAAGTAATATTTTAATGTTTATCGAACTAAAGAAACTTTTTTACGACAAAAGAAAAACAAAACAGCCAGTGTAAGTCAACAATTAAAAACGGACCTCATTCATTTTTAGAAACATTACAACGATAAATTAAATTCTGGCATAATCATAGTTTTCGTTTATTTAAGTGACTTTAGATTCGTTACCGCGAATGCCTTCCCGACTAAAATAAATACACTGAAAATCTTTAAAATATTATCCACTACAAAAATTCTTTCAGATATAATGCCAAACAAATAGCATACAAAATAATCAAAAAAGAAAAAAACAACAACGTATAAACATAAACCCTGCGCACCATATATTAATTACAAACTCTGTAAATAATGAACTTGAGAAAAAGTTAGCTAATCCCAATATAGGAATTATCACGGGCATTAAAAGCGGGATTTTGCTAAATATGATGTAAACAATGCTACCCACTCTAGACATAAATCCTTGAAACATCTGAGAAGGGAAAGCTAATAGTATACAAACAAAAAGTAAATAAACAACACACGCAATGTTTAAATACCCACCAGGACGAACCTTCAATATTTGCTGTGCTATGAAGCAGAATTTTTTCTATATGCCCAATGGCTTTATTGTTTTTCATTTTGTGGGTTTGTGCGTTGATTGCCCAAAATTTGGGTTTATCCTGGTGGTTATTTAAATTCGCAGTTATAACATACTGTGTCAGCCTCCTGAGGACTGGTTACTAATTTTGCATATGAAACTCCGAGCACAGTTTGGCTACTTTACATAACTTTTATTAATTAGAATATTTTTTCTGCTATGAAGTCTCAGCAGTTCCTCTTTCCTCAGAGACCATTTTCACCCAAAACGGTATTTTTATTATATTATTAATTGGAGGTACCTCTATTTTTTACAAAAAGAGCTTAACATGATAAAAAAGACCCAAACTTGATGAAAACAAAGTTTTATTGTCAAAATGTTTGTGTTATTAAAATGAAAAACAGTGTGTGTCTTTTTTTATTTTATTAGATTTTTTAAATTCTTTCTAGTACCGTTGATGTTTTGGGTAAAAATCTTGTTTTTCTTGTGTCAGGGATTGAGCCAAATATTACAATTGGAAATTTTTGCGGTAAAAAAAAAATCTTTTTTATAAAAAAAAAAAAAAGTGAAAAATAGTAATTAATTTTTGCCGACGCGTTTCGTCATTTGACATTATCAAGGCAAGTGATGATAAATAAAAGCGAAATGTTGTTCAGTTTTATCAAATTCAAAAACACTTTAAAGAAGACACTCCTGAATTTGATGCAACCACACAACATTTCGCTTTTATAAAGTCTTGATAAAGTTGAATGACGAAACGCTTTGGCATATATATATATATATATATATATATATATATATATATATATATATATATATATATATATGTATATATATATATATATATATATGTATGTATATATATATATATATATATATATATATATATATATGTATGTATGTATGTGTGTGTGTGTGTGTGTGTCTGTATGTATGTGTGTGCGTGACATTGTGTGTCGGAGACGCAATCTAGGCCGATTATTTCACTGGTTAACAAAATACAAAAAAAACTAAAAAAAACAAAAAACACTGGGTTATCAACACAAATGCCTATATTCAATAAAATAATGTTTATCATAATAATAATAATAATAATAATAATTATATATACATATATATATATATATATATATATATATATATACATATATATATATACACACACACGGACACAATCCGACAGTGAAATATATGATTAGGAAAGAGAGGACAGATGTAAGTTGACCACCTGACTCAGGGCCATCATTCCATTACCAGATTGAATTGTGTTTTGGACCCAAAGATTCCATCACATGTCACCTAAGAGATTCCTGGCCTAGTAAATTAATCTTTGTTAAATATATATTCAGTTTGATGGAATGTGTTTGTCTATTCCCGGGGTCTGGTAGGGCTGGAAAATCGCCGACACAGAATGAAACAGACACAGAAACGCGCGTGAATATTAATTGATATGAAAAACTCCTATTCAAACAAAAACAATAAAGCTTGCGATTTTAGAATCATCTGACATGTAGCATACATTGCACCAGTATACAGGACATAGTGCTGAGAGCGTCCAATACAAACCCGATCAAATGCAAATAGTGCATTTTGTCAGGAAGGCGTCTTTTACGTAATTTTCGTTGAAAAACAACTGACAAGGTGTGGTGGTTGACTTTTTTTATATAATTTCTCATGGTTTCTTATATTATTTTTCTTTTCAGGACATAGATTATATAAAAACTGTCCGAATTTTTTCCAAGCGCTTTCGGCTATACATTTAGCCATTATCAAGAATCAATGGTATTTTAATTTTAACTGAATATATGGATTGTTTTATGTATCTATCTAAAGTTATAGGAATGTGTAATTTACCAAACACAGTCAGCACATGCACTGAGTGTTAAAAGTTTTTTTTCTGTGTGTTTTGTATTGCTATTGTTTACCTTAGAAGGGAAAGTCTAATGTGGCAATCTATGAGATGGTTTGAAAAACTGTTATTAACAAACGTTTGTTTCACGTTATTAAGTTCCTTGATCAAAATTTAAAAAAAAAAGATTTGCCAATTGTCTTGTAGCGGAATCATGTTGCTACATTTTTTACAAACTAAATAAACGTTAAAATCCTTTTAATTTCAAAAGACGCGATGATGTTATCACGTGCATGGCGAAGATTTTTATCATGTGACAGCGTGAAAAAGATTTTTATTATACAAGCCAAAAGATCGAAGAATACGTTATAAAATTTAAATATATTATAAACATTGTAGGATTTTGAACCTGAAGATGAACAATGATGTTCAAAAGTACTAGGTTATCGTACGGACAATATTTATTTCGATATCATTTTCAAATAAAAGTATCATTAGAAAATATGAGAAAATTCAAAAGAAAATATGCAGGACGATGTTGTCTTTAACATTCAACACAACATGTTTAAAAGAAAAGTTGCTGCCAAATTACACACCCACACATATATATATATATATAAAAGTGGACATGGAAGTCAGCACTTAGAGGCGACAGTCTGTTTCATGCTAGTGCAATCGCCTGACGATTGCACTAGCATGAAACAGACTGTCGCCTCTAAGTTCTGACTTCCATGTCCACTTTTATATTTACACACGCTCTATCTCTGATATTGAGCACTTTACCCCATAAATATAGCACACTTTAAGACTATATTTCTGTATATATATATATATTACAGAAAGATATTCCATATATATATATATATATATATATGATACAGAAAGATACTTCACACTCACACACACACACATATATATATATATTTTAACATACAACATATATATATAAAATTCAATTTGTATAACAGCAACATTGTCCAATTGTTAGATTTAGCTGTGAAAATTTATCTCTTAAAATTGAGTAATGATAATCCCTCTGCTCTGTCCAACCCGCTGCACTTTTCATTTCAACTGTTCCCTCTTTTTTAAACCTATTCACCGTTCTCTTGATGGTTCTTGAATGGGCTTTGATGATGGAAGCCATAATATGAATGTTGATACCATGGCTGATGGACTGAATGACTTTTTTGTCTCATCATTATTCATTTGGGAACAGTTTAATAACTCGATAAATTTTAAAAAGAAGAGAATAAAAATTAATACTATTCTTAACAACTATAATATGTAAAAATTAAAAACTTAAAATTAAAGTTTATAAATGGGAAATAAAAAAATATATATTTAATATTAATTAAATTTTAAATATTTAATATTACTTTAATATTAATAATCAGATTACTTGCTACTACTACTACTAATTATAATATTATTAATCAAAATAATAAAAAGAATGATAATAATTAGTTAAAAAATAAAGAATACAATTTAAGAATAAAAAAATAAATATATAAAAATAATAATGTTGTTGGGTAAATTTCCTTAGTAAGTTTATTTTGATAGGAAATTCTGCAAAGTGAACGAAAATCCTAAATGGATTCACGCATATTTATACCATATACATATTCTTATTCATATATTTACATACATATAATGATATGAAGCAAAACATACAATTGTATAAAGACAAATACATTAAATAAAATCATATATACATCTTTAATATGTCCGTATCTATGCCCATACTCACATATCTACACCTATGTACTTTCACTTTGGAATTATCCACACGGATTACCAAACACTTCATTACCTTACTATCTATCTATCTATCTATCTATCTATCTATCTATCTATCTATCTATCTATCTATCTATTTATCTCTTCGTATCTATTATCTATTCTATCTATCTTTCTGTTCGTGTCTATCTTTCTTTCTGTTCGTATCTATCTATCTATCTATCTATCTATCTATCTATCTATCTATCTCTTCGTATCTATTATCTATTCTATCTATCTTCCTGCTCGTATCTATCTTTCCTTCTGTTCGTATCTATCTATCTATCTATTTATCTATCTATCTATCTATCTATCTATCTATCTATCTATATATATATATATATATATATATATATATATATATATATATATATGTCTTTGTATATATATGTATGTATGCATGTATGTATGTATGTATAATACATAAAAGGTTAATAATGAGAGTTGAATTTGTCCAGCAAACAGTAGTATTAAAAACTGCTCAATACACGTGCGAAAAAATATATATATATCATGTAGAGCTTTTAACATAGTAGACCAGTTGAGAGATCAATTGATGAATTTCAGCCTCTCCGGGGGAGACATTTTATTTACTAAGATGTCTCTAATGAGCAGGCTGAAAGAAAAAAAAACACACCGTTTGATAACTAAAAGTGGAGCGTCTACTTCAAATACGAAGTATCCGTTATGAGATCATTTGAAGTAATACATAAATATGCATATATATATATATATATATATATATATATATATATATATATATATATATATATATATATATATAGTGATAGAGAAAAAATAAATATATATATGTATATATATATGTAGTGAGAGAGAGAAATATATACATATATATATCTATATCTATATCCATCTATCTCTCTCTATATATGAAGAAATATAGTCTTAAAATGTGCTATATTTATGGGATAAAGTGCTCAATAACAGAGATAGAGGGTGTGTAAATATAAAAGTGAACATAGATGTCAACACTTAGAGGCGTTTCATGCTAGACATGAAACAGACTGTCGCCTCTAAGTGTTGACTTCTATGTTCACTTTGATATATATATATATATATATATATATATACACAGAGGGAGAGAGAAATAGATGGACAGCATGAATTTCCTAGATAGATAGATAAATAGTGTTATAGTAATTTACCCAGGCAGGCATGATCTCTTCAGCTATAATTAGGAGCAGTTACAGCCTTTTGCAGTTTTCAGCAGTCAGCTCTGACCATCGGACTGAACATTCTTGCCGTAACACTCGTTTGTATACGTTTCTATTACTGTTTCTGTTAATATATTTCTTTAACTGAATTCCACTCTTGTGTCTTTATTTCTGACCCTGACAAGGCCACAACAGATGGATAGATAGATAGATAGATAGATATGAACAGGCTAAGATAGAGAGATAGGTCAATAAGGAGAGATAGATAGATAGATAGATAGAAGAAACTTTGATGAACACGCTACATTAGATACATAGATATTAAAACTAGTTTGATTAAAGACAAGTGACAATATTTTTTTAGATTCCTTATTTTCGTTCAAATTAATGTTTACCATATACTTCAAAAAATTTTTTGAAAAATAATTCATCTGTTGTTTTTAATCA
>OZ038512.1:35407640-35502640 GCA_964036315.1 Acanthosepion esculentum
ATCATCAGCCAGGATTCACTGACTGTTCCAGCTGTTTTTGTTGTAGCTGATTCATTTTAAGACACCGACACATGCTTCTTTCATCATTCGCTGGAGAGTTGGGGGAAAGAAAAAGCTGTTTATCCACAACTTCTCTTGGCTTGGAGACAGTCGCATCTCTGTTCTATAAATTCGAATTCTGTGGGTTTTTCCCCCGAAAGTAGGCTCGCGAAAATAGTGTTTTAGTTTTCTCTGATTGGTCAAATATTTCATATCATGATGTTACATTCTAATCAATAGACATTTTGATTTAATCAGTGTGTGTTGTATGGTGGACACTATTTTGGCATGCCTGTCACATGGTAGAAAATAAAGTTGGACTTATTTTAATATGGTATGTATGTGGGTTTGTAATTTTATTGGAAATAGGGTTTATTTGCTGTATAGTAATAGTCATTGATCTAGTCTGGCTGGCTATTATCAATATGTAGCGGGTTTCTTCCTGATTGGAAGGTGCATATATTTGTCTCCGATGGAGACAAAACTTGACGAAATATTCTCTTTTGTTTCACTCAGCTGATTTGAAATGAAGAAACGCTGTCCTTTCGTTGACCCAGACAATTTGAAATAAAAATGTACACTGTTCAAATGAGGCCAATTAAATAATGAACCTTCTTTTGCATTTGTTCAAGTAAGGCGACCTTAGGGAAACCTTATGCTTAGATGACTTTTAAAAAATGTTTATCAGTAAGAATTTAAAATACCGAAACCTAACTCCTAGTTTCACCAATGTAATGTGAAATATGAAACCTTGTTCATCATTCGACCTCCTTTCCAAACGATGTCCTAATAAAACGAACGATGAGAAACACTGAAGATCACTGTTCAGACAAAATTCTGCGGAAAGAAAACTAAAAAAAAACAACACAAAAAACGGCAGATGTTTTTTTACATTACATTAGAGTATTGTATTTTTCAATATAATTAATAAGTAACCCGGATGTAACTTGAACTCAGTTTGCTGACCGGATTTTCGAATTGTTACGATTTCAGAAATTTCGCGTTGGATTTTTTTTTTTTCGAAATAAAAACCTAAGGTATTCTTCTTTTTTTTCTCATCTCCTGCAGTCTGTAGTTTCAAGAATTAAACCAATCCGACGGGATGGGATGTATTTTATGAGCAGGAATAATAATTAATAATGAAAATTTGTAGATACAGATGAAATTTATCGATACAGATGATTTATATCACAGGCATAGCCATGATTTCTCTATTTTTATTTTATTATCTTTATGAAAATTTTATTCGTATTTCCGATTTTATATTAAACTTGGTAATTTAGAAATCAATATATTTTATTAACGTTGCTTGAAAAACAAAACTAACAAAAAACAAAAAAAAAACAGTAAAGGCTTGGACGTTTTCGTATGCTGCAGTGGATACCGGTGATGTTACCAGAATCTGGATTCAGATATTTACTAAATTCAAACGTCTTTCGCAAATAGCAGTCCTTATTAAATGCCAGTGAGCGAAATAAAGGGTTCAGTTCGACATCCCAACCACCTGAAGAAGGCCGGAACGTACAACGGTCGAGACGTTGTAAAACATATGGCGACAAAAATGAGGACTATAGTCTGAATAATGTAAACAGTGTAAATAATAGTTTAGTGATACATGTCTGGCTTATTAACCCATATTTAGGTGATAAGACGTGGCTTCATGCCTTTCCCAACGGTAACTATGACGAACCCAGCGAGAATTGAATCTCAGCTCTCCGATTAACAGTTGAGAGCCATTATTCGTTAAACTACCCGCACATCCAATATTACAGAACCTGGTATTCACAAGCGATCAGTTTTGGCATAATAGCTCTTTTATATGCTATGCCTTTTGAAAATGTGATCAGTGATGGCTCTCCACACTATTCGGCCTTTGTGGCTCTACCACCAATCCTTGTCCCTGCTCTGTTATGTTTGCACTCATGTTAAAATTTTGGATTATTAGTATCTTACAAAACTACGCGAATCGTTACCAATCCTGTGTTCAATTATAGATTAAGCAACGTCGAGCTCGGTCAGTACCTAGATGGGTGATCGCTTGCGAGCACCAAGTGCCGCAAGCTTGGATGTGCGGGTGGTGTAATGGAAAATGGCTCGGAATTGTTAATTGAAGAGCTGAGTTCCAATTTCCGTTGAGTTTGTTATGTTCACTTACGCCCTTGGGAATGGTATGAAGCCGCATATTCTCCCTCCCGCTATGGGTTAATTTGATAGACTTGTATAATTAAATCATGATTATGCGCACCCCTCACCAAAAAAAAAATCTTACAATCTAAAAATACTTTTTGGTTTTAAATAACCTGAAAAGGGATTATAAGCCGTAGAAAATGAATGAATGGATCAATAAATTTGTTTGTTGCCTTAACCGGGTTTTGAATTCACACTGTTTGGATCCTGTCAGTGGATCTAACCAACGCCTTTATCTACTGTGCCATGTGTCCTTGAGGCAGTGGAGAACCTGGAGAGGGGATTTAACAGGAGATAACTGATAACTGACATCCATTAAACATGGCACGTGGAACTAGAACAGTCTACCCCAGTGAGCGAAATAAAGGGTTCAGTTCGACATCCCAACCACATGAAGAAGGCCAGAACGTACAACGGTCGAAACGTTGTAAAAAATATGGTAACAAAGATGAGAACAATAGTCTGAATAATGTAAATAGTGTAAATAATAGTTTAGTGATACAAGTCTGGCTTATTAACCCATATTTAGGTGATAAGACGTGGCTTCATGCCTTTCCCAACGGTAACTATGACGAACCCAGCGAGAATTGAATCTCAGCTCTCCGATTAACAGTTGAGAGCCATTATTCGTTAAACTACCCGCACATCCAATATTACAGAACCTGGTATTCACAAGCGATCAGCCGTCTATATACTGAGCAGGCTCGATGTTGCTTATCTTCGCTGATCGTATCAATTGATTTCGCATTCGTTTGCACATAGATTCTTGGACAAGTTTATGAAATTAGATCTACTTAAATCACTAGTTATATCACCACTGTCATTTCAAATGTCTTTAATTTTTATCAAAGCTGAAATCATATACAGCTTCCATGATCGACGTTACAATTCTGTCTGGTCCTGCTGCTTTGTTTCTGTTCAATTTGATCGGTCGTGTAGTTATCTACCATACGTGATACACGCTTAGGCGATCATGTATCTTTCGATACATGACTGACGAGGCAGGTATTTTCCCGCTGTAGGTTGCCATTTCTTTCTGTAGTAGACCAGTTGCTATCCAAGGCTAAAGAACCCGGTATGTCCCGCTATTTACCCGTAACTGGGTGGGGAGAGAAGAGGAGGATTCATTCCTTTCCCAAGGGTATTAGCACGTAAGTGAATGTAATGGAATTTGAATGGAAATCGAACTCGGCTCTCCGATTCCTCAATCCGAGATGCTATCCATTACTCCACCGTATAATTGTTAATTATTGGATTTCACTAATGGTGGAAAAATGGATTCAGAAATAAATGTATAAAGTCTAGGTTCCGTAGTAAAGAGTTCATCAGAACAATTGTCGTGCATGAAACACGAGAGAGATTTTTTCCCGTGGTAGGTTGCCATTTCTTTCTGCGGTTGACCAGTTGCCATCCAAGGCTATAGAACCCAGTCTGTCCTGCTATTTACCCATAGCCGGTGCGAGAAAAAGTGGATTGATACCTTTCCCAATGGTATTAGCATGTAAGTGAATATAAAGGATTCTATTGGAATTCGAACTCGGCTCGCCGATTCCTCAATCCGAGATGCTATCCATTACTCCACCGTATAATTGTTAATTATTGGATTTCACTAATGGTGGAAAAATGGATTCAGAAATAAATGTATAAAGTCCAGGTTCCGTAGTAAAGAGTTCATCAGAACAATTGTCGTGCATGAAACACGAGAGAGATTTTTTCCCGTGGTAGGTTGCCATTTCTTTCTGCGGTAGACCAGTTGCCTTCCAAGGCTATAGAACCAGGTCTGTCCTGCTATTTACCCATAGCTGTGGGGGGAGAAGAATAGGATTCATACCGTTCCCAAAGGTATTAACACGTAAGTGAATGTAATGGAATTTAAATGGGATTCGAACTCGGTTCTCCGATTCCACAAACCGAGCCGCTATCTTTTTAATTTAAAAATAATCATAGCATCAAAACAATTTTATGGGAAATGGTTACTTTAATCTTTACTCAACTACACCAAAAAATGCCAGAGAAGAAACTGTTAGCATAGAACTTATGGTTTTCATTTTGATATTTCAACTATAATTATATATATATTTTTTTATAAAATTTTACACCTTTTAAAATTCTGTATTAATTTATAGAGGTTATGTGATATTCTTATTAAGTAAAAACTCTATTTAGTAATTATAAATGGAAAAGCTTACTAAGCAATTGCCAGGATTTTTTTTTAAATTTTGAATTTTTTGTACGTATGTATATATAAACATGTCAATTTTTCTAAATACAGACATCCATGAATGACATTATCAGAACTATAGCAAATTTAAATTTTATTGGAAATTTTCTAACATTTCCTCAACAAGCGTCTTCATAATTCAGTCAATTATGAGCCATGCGTGATACACGCTTAGGCGATCATGTATCTTTCGATACATGACTGATGAGTAGATTTTTTTTCCGAGTAGATTGCCATTTCTTTCTGCAGTAGGCCAGTTGCCATTCAAGGATATAGAACCCGGTCTCTCCTGCTATTTATCCATAGCTGGGGGGAGAAGAAGAAGATTCATACCTTTCCCAAGAGTATTAGCACGTAAGTGAATGTAATGGATTCTACTGGAATTTGACCTCGGCTCTCTGATTCCTCAATCCGAGCTGCTACCTATTACTCCACCGTGCCTCCTAATTTGACTGGTGCAAATGTAAATTCGGAATATCCGGTGCTAATGTAAATTCTGAATTTAATATTTTTGGTCCTTCCTTATTTTTGTTTATTGCAGGTTTTCCTCTTTTGTCGTTGAACAGTTCTGCAGTATATTCGTTCCATCTTTGAAATATTTTACCTTATTCAACCTTTAATGAGGCGATTGTTAGAGAATTAGAACTCCTACCAGGAATCATATTTGGCGGCTACAATCTTAACAATAAAACTATAAATATGATGTAGTGTTGATAGCAAACACAGAAAGTAAACCACAGGCAGTCTTTCTGAAGTTACTAAAGGAAAGCGAGAAGAAAGGACTAACCATCAATTTCAAGAAGAGAGAATACCTAGGAAGATTTAAAAATCCGATGGCGCATTGAAATAGCGGTAAATGCCTTCCAAAAGTTAAGCAAAGTATTAAGTAACAGAAAAACTTTCATTGGAAATAAGGAAAAGAGAAATGAATTCTTATGTAATATCGGTCCTCCTATATGGCAGTAAATGCTGGAGAATCTCCTCACAGATGAAGAATAGACTTGAAGCAAAAGAAACGTGGTTCTGCAGAAGGATGTTGAGAATATGAGCAACAACGAAGTTTTAGAGAAAATGGAAAGAAACAGAAAGAGACAACTGAAATTCTTAAGGAACATAATGGGGAAAAATGGCTTAGAAAATTTAACAAATAAACTACTTAACGAATTTGGTTAAATGGTTGAGAGAACAGAGGTTAAGAAAGATAAAAAAAGACAATCATTGCTAAGAAACTACAATAGGCGGGAAATTGTGGAGGGCTATGATCCCCACACGTTCTGAAGAGACTCGATACATAAAAGAAGAAGTAGTCTAGCTAGGAAGCCTAGTCTCATAAATTGCTCGTTGTATAGTTCTATACTAAATATAACCGTAAGTTCTATGCTAACAGTTTCTTCACTCGCACTTGTCGCTTCCGGAAGTCTCTTCCGGCATTCTGATTTCCTGTTGACTACGATCTTCAAAAAATTATATGCAATGTCAATCGTTTTCTTCTGTCGTCTTAATTCCTGTTCTTTTATAGTCCTCTTTGTTTGTTTCAATCTCAGAAACCGTTTGCATCTTAATAAATGTTTATTGTTTTGCTTGGGGTGAAATGTTAAAAAAAAACATCACAGAAAATTAAGAAACGGAATCTGTCGCGAAGCATGATCGCCTACGTACTGGAATTTAAAATATTTCTAAGGTATTTTTCTCGTAGAATTTCTTTCGCGTCGGCCATCTTGACTGTCTCGCGACGATCTTTTTTCAGTCTATCTATTCATATATCTTGTGCTGGGAGTCATGACTATCTAGGTTTTGAAAGCGTATGGCATTTAAAAAAACTGATTGAGAAGTCGATTTCAACGTGTTAAAGCACCTTCAGCCAAATATCGAACTCTGTACGAGGTGAACGTTTTCTCCATTGCCGTTGGGCAGCTCGTAGCTTACAGAACAATATAATTATCTACACACGAAAGTCGATTAAAACTCAAATACAGCGGTCTTGGCAATTCACGTAACAGAGAGAATGAACAGAAAGTTCTTATAAAAGCAATGAAGTTTAAACTCAGTATAAATCGCCTTAAATTTGTATACTTATATATGACATTACGTCCAAAGACAGCATGACTTGTAGGGGGAAAATGTCAGTTTTCTGACTAGAGAATCTTCAAATTATATATAAATATATATATATATATATCGAGAGAGAGAGAGAGAGAGATTAGCGTGAAATACTTGCCTGGAATCAAAACAATGTTAATCATTAATCTTGATCATAGTTATTGCTGATCGATTGATTGGAATCGGATTTTCCTTGTCCTTTATTTCCTATCGATCCTTCTTGATTGAAAGACAGAGGTTGGATTACATCAACCATTTCACTGGCAAGGTAGTCAAACAACTAACTCACTCAAATCGGATAAGCTTTCTGGGTAAGGGGTTTTATCCAACTTACGTGTATCTTGGTCACCACTCAAAGGTCTAAAAGTCAGATGTGCCGTTCGAAACTTTTCTCCTTCTTTATATGCGTGTCGCCGTAGGACTTAGGAGATTATAGCTCTCCACAACTTTCCCTTCTTACAGCTATTAATGAACTTTGTCTTTCAGGTATTTCACTGTTCCGCAATCTATCTACTCAAGCTCACTAAGGATGTTTTGCGTTGTTTTGCTCAGACCCGCTTGCCCTCGATCTGTCTCGTGAGTGTCAGATTCTCCAAGCCTCATTCTGTGCCCCAGAAACTTAAATTGTTTCTTCATAATATTAAATATAAGTTTTTATTTTCATTTTCTCTAAAACTTCGTTATGACTTACATGTTCGGTCTAAAGTAACGTTAGCATCCTTCTGTAGAACCACATTTCTGTTGTATCAAGTCTCCTCTTCATCTTTGAGGAGATCGTCCGGCAATTACTGCCATACAGGAAGACAGATATCACGTAAGAGTTTAGTAAACGTTTTCTTGTTTCTAGCGAAGGTTGTCTGTTTGTTAATGTTAAGTTATTTTGGATACGTTATGTAACTAGTGAGCACACCCAAATGACTGGACTCACTTTATAGTTCCCCCAAATGAAGGTTAACCAATCAGAAGGCGTAAAATATTCAATCCGTCTTGTATAAAGGCGGCCATTTTGGTTACTCTCTCCCAATGTCCAATGCGAACCTGTCAGAACCAAAGATGAGTAGGACAGAAGGAAGAACTACGCTCTGCTACCAATATCCACTGCTAATATGAAATACGCTTCCCTACTGTCTTCGAAATATTCACTGCCAACCTCTGGATTCTATACTCAAAGACTACCGTCATCATGACCAACAGTTAATACTCTGGCTAGCATTTGGAATGCCTCCTTGGTTAACCCAATTACATCTTCGGATATCAATGCCACACATTCTGTCCTCTGTTCAAACATTTCCCAGATATTTAAACTTTCCCTCTTTTTTGATTTTGGTATCTCCAATTTGCATTTCTTACTTCCGGTTCATCTTTTTGCTAACGAACATGCATTCTGTCTTCTTGCTTGGTTCTTTATTCTCGCTTTCCCTCGCTACCTTCTGTCGGAGTTTTTGTAAAAAGATCTTTATGTGTCTGTTATCAACACTGTGTCATCTGCATACCTCATGTTATTAAGATTATGACCGCAAATAATGAATCGGGCAGGAATTCTAGTACTCTCTGTATCGCCTCGTTGCATAGGCTGAATAAGTCCGTCAAGAAGAATCAACCTTGTCTGACACACCTTTCTATTTTTGTATGTATGCTGAGCTTACTGAGAAATATCTTTAAAATATAATTATGCTAACTTTTAGTTTAACTTCAGGAGGTGAATTCATTTAAAAATAGATCAGAATGATTGTATCAATAGTTTCAATGTCTAAATAAAATGTAAATCTAATATACATGTGTGCGAAGTTTTCCTGAGAGATATTGTTATAGTTTTTGCTGTTTAATTAAAAAGGATTCTGTTCAATTGTATATTCAGTATTTATTTTGCAAAGAAAAAAGAATATTGCAAACATTTACACACACACTATATATATATATATATATATATATATATATATATATATATATATATATACATATATATATATATAATGGGTGTTCCAATAAGTTAGACCGATTTTAAATGTGAATTAAGATTAATTGTCTAATGTTATTCATCTTTTTTTTTCAGATATAAAAACTTAAGCAATTTCAAATTTTAAGCTTTTAAATCTGAAAGAAAAACAAAAATCATTAGACGCTTAAACTTAATTCACGATTAAAATCGGTCCATAATATTGGAACATCATTCATATATATATATATATATATATATATATATATACATACATATATACATATATATATATATATATATATATATATATATATATATATATATATATATATATATATATGTACATATATATATATATATATATATATATATATATATATATATATATATATATATATATATGTTCCAAATTATAACATAAACATGTTATAACATCAGTAAAAAAATAAACATTTTGTTTCAACACTTCTGATGTCTTATCAATCGATAGTGTTGATTGCAAAATAAAAAAACAAATCGAAAAAACTAAAAAACAAAAACAAAAAATATACCATCACTTGACAAGACACCAGAAGTGTTGAAACAAAATGGCTATTTTTGTAGTGATTTTATAGCATATTTATGTTACAATTTTGAATAAATATTATTTGTTTTACTCTGTATTGACCACTCTTTTAAAAATAGCATTTTTGCTTATCGGAATTTTAGTCCATCCGTACCACCCTGTACTTTGTTTATATATATATATATATTTACACACACACACACACACACACACACACACACACACACACACACACACACACACACACACATATATATATATATATATATATATATATATATATATATATATATATATATTTGTAGAACAGAGTGGGTTCTATAGACTTGGATGACAACTGGTCTGGGAGAAAGAAAAAAACTCTGAATTTAAAACCTGCGGAGGGTTATTTGCGGAACTTGTGGCACGTAGTGTACCAGGTCTCTGTATTCGGCCCTGTGGTTGGTTCTGCACAAAGACTTCACCAATATAATCAAATAATATGTTCTGGTGTCTGGCTGTCGGTTCCTAGGAACAGACCTACTTACCCCTCATACGTCAAATAGGACGGGAGAGTCAACCATATGTATATATATATTCCGTATATTTTGGCAGCATATTTTCACTCAGCCTGATTAAACAAGTTAGACATGTGTTTATTTATTTTCAATAGAATCCTTTCGTAATCACGTATAAGCTTTCTTGTTTCCTGACTAAAGACAGCAAGAAAGATACTGTGGTTATATTTATTTTTCCCGAGTACTTTCGATGTTTCCCTGTCCAAAATAACAGAATTCACACCACGTGAGGACATTCAACAACAGCAACAACTGAAATCGATGAGAAAATAATGACTTAATCTAGATCCTCACATTTCACACTACAGTAGAATACCTCATATCCGGAGTGCCTCATATCCGGAATCCCGCATATCCGGAGTGCCTCATATCCGGAATCCCGCATATCCGGACATGATTTTGAGGTGTATATTTGAACTATTTGGGTGATATGTAAGTGATATGAAACTTCTGTTTTTCAGGAAATTTACTTTGGCTAATTGCTTCTGCTTATTCCACCCTAATGGCTTGTAATGGTGCAAAAGATGATGGGAATAAGAGGAAATGAACAAATTTGCAGTTAACGCAAAAATTGTAAATTTTAAACAGACTGGACGCTGGTGACAGTTCGTTGTAACTAATGGCTGAGTTCAACTTTGGAAAGTCAAAATTGTACGATATAAAATCTTCCAAAGAATCCACTCTCCAGCGTTCACACTGACACAGTGAACAAGGAAATAAAAACCATCATTGGGAGGAAACCTGGACTTAGACTAAAAAAGCTATTAAAAAGGTTGTCAGTTTTATGGAAAGAAAGCCAGCATTCCGCTATGACGATTGCAATAACGCACGCAGAGTTAAAAAGTGTCTTTCGTTTAAAAAATTTCTAGAAAAAAAGCAAAACGAAATGCGGAAAATGTTGAGAATGACATTAGAAGAGAAAGAATCATCATGCAACAGCGATTAAAAAGTCCTCGTTACATTATTTGTTTTGCATACGTGGCAGACTTAATTTAATGAATTTTCATTAACAATACATAATTTCTTTCTTTTTCCTTAAAACCAATTCCGTTATATTTCACTATGCATTAGCTTATTTTTTTTGCTATAAAACATAGAAAATAAATGTTAAACCTGATTTCAGTTCTTTTATTTTAATTTCAATATAACTGCTCATATTCGAACTTCCTCATAACCGGAAGGCATTCTTAATCCAGTTGTCAAGAATTCTATTGTATTTCAAATAAAAGGTTAGGAAGGAAACTCCCATTAATACTGGAAAGAGCGATAACAGCTACTAGACTTGAGAAGAGAAAATAATGACATAATCAAGATGTTGACATTCCACACTACTTCAAGGAAAAGGTTAGGAAGGAAACTCCCATCAATACTGGAAAGAGCGATAACAGCTACTGGACTTGAGAAGAGAAAATAATGACATAATCAAGATGTTGACGTTCCACACTACTTCAAATAAAAGGTTAGGAAGGAAACTCCCATCAATAATGGAATGAGCGATAACAGTGAACTTAAGAAAACCTATTTTCCTGAAAAATCCTTCGAAGATAAAGATTTTATGAGATTTATCCTACAGTAGCATTGCTTTGGTTTGCTTCACGACCTATCAAACTTAATGGCTTATTTTATCCCGATAAGATTTTATAATCTGGTAATATTTATTTTCTTCAAATGTCTAATAACTTTTCCTCAAAAATTTGTTGCTGTTATTAAAACGTATTTTTACACTTTCATAGTGTTTTGAACCCAGTTTGGGATTTAACTATTTGCCCATAGTTGGGGGCTCTAACAGGTGCTACCACCCTGTCTCCGGGTGGACCTGGGAACATCAACAATTAAGATCAGTGGCCTTGCTGCTGGACGTAGTTTATCGTCATACCCAGGACGGCATTAGCATTGGACTGCTAGGTCAGTGATTACCAAACTTTTCGTCATAATGAAAACCTTTGTATTACGATTAACATTATTATGGAAATAGTCAACAGACAATACATCAGTAAAATACGAGGGAAGTTCTGTACTTTTTGTCTAGTTTTTTAGACAGCAATATTATGTCACTTCAGTATTCATAATGGTATGAAGATATTTCAATGTCAAGATAAACATTGAATTATATTAAGTTCTTGGATAAGATATCGATGGAGATTTACAGTTATACTTTAAGATATTTTCAATATCTTTCTATATCTCTGAGATGAGGTATTATGATTGTATTATTTACATTGTCCGGACTGTCATGCACATCTTCATTACACCAGACACAACGTTTCAGCTGTTGGACGCTCCGGCCTTCTTCACGTGATTGGAATTTCGAACTGAACCCTTTATTTCATCCACCGGGGTAGATTGTTCCAGTTCCACGTGTCATACATCTTCCGGATGTCTCAGTTACTTCTCTCCAGTTAAACGCTCCAAGTTTTTGGTCCACCACACCTGTCCTGGTATTGAACTCACAGCATTCTGGATCAAACCAACACATGTCCGACTGAATAAAGACGTTGGTTAGATCCACTGTTATATATATTCACAACTCTAAAATATTTTTTCTTATATATATATATATATATATATATATATATATATATATATATATATATATATATATATATATATATATATATATATATATATATATATATGAAGAAATATAGTTTTAAGTGTGCTATATTTATGGGATAAAGTTCTCAATATCAGAGATAGAGCGTGTGTAAATATAAAAGTGAACATAGAAGTCAACACTTAGAGGCGACAGACTGTTTCATGCTAGATGCAATCATCGGGCCCTATGATTGCATCTAGCATGAAACAGACTGTCGCATCTAAGTGTTGACTTCTATGTTCACTTTTATATTTATTTTTATATATATATATATATATATATATATATATATATATATATATATATATGTATACAATTTTTTCTTGTATATATATATATGTATCAAAGTCCCATTTATTTTAAATGCCAAATATATTTTTAAAAAATTTAAAAACTGTAATCCCTGTATAACACATAACTGCGCCAACATTACGATAAGCAGATTTTTTTAGTAAAATTTAAATTACGTAAAGCTCAGTTTATATTCAGCTCCTAAAGACTATGCTGTGCATGAAACTCTGAGCTGGGCTATTGGTGATCGATAATATATATATATATATATATATATATATATATATATATATATATATATATATATATATATGTACAGGTATGCAGAAAAATAGGAAAGAACACGTTTAGTAAATAATCCGGAGTTCCTTAGTATTTTTGCTTTTATTTTTAAAAAGACAGAGCTCCATACAGAAGTAGAGCTTATATTATAATATTTTTTATTTTTATAAAAATATGATTCCTTCGCAATATTTAAAAAAAAAATTATAATACATATATATATAATTAATAGCTCGGTTTTATTTCATCGAGCACTGTTTTATTAGCACTAGCAATACGTGCGATATATATATATATATATATATATATATATATATATATATATATATATATATATATATATATATATATATATATATATATATATATGTATATATATATATATATATATATATAAGGTCCGACAATTTATTTAAAGACATTTATATATATTATGTTTAACGTTCTTTTTATAGATACAAGTATTTAAGCAAATGCTCTGTTTTATAATAAACAGTATTAAATAAATTGTCGGACTATGTCCAATTCCAAAATATATGACGTCATTTGTTTACATTTGATACGCTAGAGCAGATATGAATAGAAGAGATTCATGGAAGATTTAATTTTAAAGATAGTAAAATCGACCTTACTAACCAGACGCTCCTCTGTGGCCGAACGGTTAAGGCACATCATACCAAATGATGGTTCCGTATAGGATACAGGTTCGATTCCTGTCGGAGAGCGAAAATTTTCTATGAAAATTTCTCGGACATTCAGGCCGGTAAATGTTATAAAAAGAACGTTAAACATAATATATATAAATGTCTTTAAATATATATATATATATTCATCCTGTTTTTTAAATAGTTTCTTCGAAAAAGGTTCTGGTTCTCCATTAAATACGTGCATGGCAGTCACTTTCATGCTTCGCATCTTCTCCGCCACTGCAGTCAAACAACTATATTTATTTTCCCTTTGTTTCTGGTTTACTTTGTCATTAGCCGGATTAGTGAAATCTTTTTAGCTTCTTCGTTTACTATTACCAATTCCAGTCATCTGACCTTGTCTCAATTTCGAACGTCGCAGAGTCTTTGATTTTCCCTCCCATAATATAGCTTAACCCTTTGATCCCAGCGTTCCTGAATAATTTTAACTCTTCTGTCTGAGTCAAAATTCGCAAATAATTGGTAAGGAATGTTTCAAGATATATATAAAAATAGTTTCAAGTGTTTATTCACCGTTCAACCGGTGGCTGAGCATTAAGTCATTTTTCTCTACCACTGTTCAACCGGTGGTTGGCTATCACTCGTAAAGCGGTGGTCAGGAATCAAAGGGTTAAAACCGGTCGCAATATCACGCACATTTGGCTGTAATGCATGTGCCTGGCATACAATTATCCAACTGGGTGTCATGATAGGTATATACTGGGCTTCGTAAATTTGGGAACACTTTCAATCGAAGAACGTCTGAGCAGATTGGACTACTCGACTTGGTTGGCGGGATTTGTAATTGGACACCGCCTTGAAGGTTATGCGTTGCTTTTATTAACCCTTTGAGCCCTGCGTTCCTGAACAATTTTAAACCTTCCGCCTGAGCTCTTGAGTCCAAATTCGCAAATAATTGGTATGTGATATTTCACGGTAGTTATAAAAATAGTTCCAAGTGTTTAACCACCGTTCAACCGGTGGCTGGGCATTAAGTATTTTTTCTCTACTACTGTTCAACCAATTGTTGGGCATTAAGTCATTTTTCTCTACCACCGGTAATTCGGTGATCAGGGCTCAAAGAGTTAAAACCAATTTTTTCCGTGTGTAGATAGATCAGCATGAAGTGCAAGGCTGTGTATGTGTGTGTGTGTGTAGATGTGTGTGTGTGTAGATGTGTGTGTGTTCATGTGTGTGTAAATGTGTGTGTGTGTGTGTGTAGATGTGTGTGTGTAGATGTGTGTGTAGATGCGTGTGTTTGTAGATGTGTGTGTGTAGATGTGTGTGTAGATGTGTGTGTGTAGATGTGTGTGTGTGTGTGTGTACACGATTTCTTGAGTATTTGCACAAGTCTTTCAGCGCGCGTTTAACTGACAAAACTAACAGACAATAAAGATCTGATGTGTTGATTGAACGAAGAAGACAAGAAATGGAGAACGGTTGAAAATCTTCGGCATTTGCTTTTATCGATCAATGTTCTTCAAATAAACAGCGATTATATTATTTACACTGTAAAGAAAACCAAACATTATTTCTTGAGAAATCTATCGCCGACAATTAAGTCAATGTTTGAACAACTGCTAAATTATTGACACCTCTTGCGACCAGATTGATTCTGAATATTTCAACTTTGGGTTGATTGATAGCTATCATTAATCCTCACTTGCAAGAGTTCGCAAACACACACACGCGCGCACACACACACACACATGTATGAGTGTGTGAATGTGTGTGTGTGTGTGTATGTGGGTGTGTCGGGTGTAACAGCAAAATTGCCCAAATAGTGTTATTGCATAATTGATCATCCCGCAAAATGATTAATATCTAAAAAACCACTAAACTAATTGAGTTTTTTTCCCAGGTTTTCAGATATGACGTTTAGCTATTTTGACGCCATTTGTCGTAAGAATCACTGAAAAACACTTTGAGTTTTTCAGCTATAAAAGAGAACAGATTAAAATCGTTTTTATGTCAGCCCCACGGTCGTCTCAAGTGAGCAATGTAGAGAAGAAAAAACAATGGTACCAACATTCATACTCTGGATTCCAAACTTCAAAACCCATTCTAGAACCATCAAAAGAACGGTGAATAAGTTTAAAAAATAGGGAACAGTAGAGAACTGGACCAGGAGGTCACAATAGGAAGAGGGATCATCATTTCAACTTAGAACTAAAAAGATCAATTAGAAAAGATCAAACTCAATCCATAAGACGTTTGGTGCATGAGATAGAAGTTTCACCTGTGACAGCTCAATGGGCAGTGAAAAAAAGACTTGAAAGTGAAATCAGACGTGAAAAGTGTGAGGCGACTTGTTACTGCAGGACAGGAAGTTGGAAGGTGAGAGAGGGCGAAGGTCATCTGGAATGAGTTGAAAAATGATTGTGGAATAATATATATATATATATATATATATATATATATATATATATATATATATATATATATATATATATATATATATAAATCAGAAATGAAGGTGTTAAGCTTAATATTACTAGACATATTAAAATATAAAGCAAAGAATAAAAAGGGAGGCAGTCTGCAACCGGTTGCTTCCCTTTTTATTCTTTGCTTTATATTTTAATATGTCTACTAATATTAAGCTTAACACCTTCATTTCTGTTATAAAATTTTGTACCTACAAAAATATCATGAAATATATATATATATATATATATATATATATATATATATATATATATATATTGAACTTCATTTCAATCTTTCATGAGCGTTCCTACACTTACCTATGAATAATGTCATTTTCCTTAATGATCGATTTCAGCACGATTCTTCTGTTTAGCTTGGAGGTTAATTATACATTCTTACTGAGAATTCCAGTAAGATATCTTTACTCATTTCTAAGATACAACGATTCAAATCTTAATCTAACAATTGGAAAGATTTGCTGTTAGACCCACTGTGTGTGTGTGTGTGTGTGTGTGTGTGTGTGTGTGTGTGTGTGTGTGTGTGTGTATGTGTTAACTTGAATATGACAGACGAGGAAAATAAAATTGAATACATTCTTATTGAATTTTTCCAATATTCTCACGTTTTTCCGTTTCAATGCTGTAAAAACATATTTAATTCAATTTTCCTTGTCTGTCATATTCAACGAAACATGTATAAAAAAGGTTGCTGCGACAATATATATTAATATATATATATATATATATATATGTATGTGTGTGTGTGTGTGTGTGTGTGTGTGCGCGTGAGTGTGTGTGTGTGTGTGTGTGTTTGTGTGTGTTGGGAACCTCGGCGTGGTGTAATGTTTAGCAAGCTTGTCTCGCTAGAACAAATACGAGTGTGTAGTGAGTTCGATCCGCACTGGGTGCTCCATACTTTCGGCCTTGTGCACCATCTAAAGCAGAGCTTAGAAAATCACTATATGTGTGTGAGTGTCTGTGTGCGCGCGTGCGCGCTGTCGTTATAATAGTCAGATCAGACCAAAAATAAAGTTTTGCTCCCACTTCTGAGCCGTAGTTGCTCAATCCTTACTTTCAAGTCTCGACAGAGTTGAAAACCGATTGCAAGGTCTTGTGGATGATGAATAGTCTTCCATGTCTTCAACCCCATTCCTACAGACGGAGACTTGTTAGCCTCTCGCTCGAACTAGATTCATTGCTTTTGCCAGTCCAGATCGACACAACACGGCCACGTGTACCGTGGCAGTTGATTCTCATTCCCTTCATAATCCATTGGGAAAAAGAAGTTTTACGCTAGACTGCCTCTTTGATAGAACTGTAAAAAAGTTGACGAAACTGTGTCATCTGTTTCAAATACGAGTGTCCATTATAAAAATGCGTGAAGTACTCTCTCTCTCTCTCTCTCTCTCTCTCTCTCTATATATATATATATATATATATATATATATATATATATTACTTATTACTGCCCGTCATAAATGTGTAAATTTCTTTTCATTTTTCGTTTCAACCTTTGGAAATAAAATCTGATGATCTGCTGTCCTTTAAAAGGGCTGTGGTGAAATAATTTATTATATGGAACCTTAAAGTGGTCTGTTTTTATTTAAATAATTAGCTCTGATTTACATTGAGCTCTCTGGATTTTATCCTCCTTGGGTCTACCCACACGGATTACCTAGTTTTTCGTAAACTAAATATCTATCTATCTATCTATCTATCTATCTATCTATCTATATATATATATAGTTGCGTTGATGTTAGTTTATTACCCTGGGTCTCACGCACTTACTGCGCATATATAATAAATAATATATATAAAAATTGCATATCTATCTATCTATCTATCTATCTATCTATCTATCTATCGGTAACTATACTCGTGTCGAAAAACCTTCGCATTCTTGATTTAACAATAGCCAAATCAATCTCGAAGGGAAAAAAAGGTTTTAAAAAAGAAAGAGCCAGGAACATGAAATTCTGTCGAAAATAATCGCACAGATACAGGTTCAAGGCCCAACGAAAAAACCCCGATACGAGTAAACAACTAACTAAAGAGCTCGATGCAAACGTTGAGCAAACCTAGTCAATCTATCTTGGCTATATATATATATATATATATATATATATATAGTTTTAATTTGAAAGACAGATTTTAAAGAGAAAATTGCTGTTTTTTTCTCTCAGTGCTGGTAAGGAGACATTTAAGACGAGCAGTATTTGTGGTAGAAAGCTTAAGACAGAGAAAGTGCATTAATGGAATTAATATGGAATTAATAGTAGTTTACTTCTCTTAATATATGTTCATTGAAAAACACTTTTCCATATTATATATATATATATATATGTCTGTGTGTGTGTGTTTGTGTGTGTGTGTTGGTGTATGTTTTGGTGTGTGTGCGTGTGTATATATATATATATATATATATATATATTTTTTTTTTTCCAACTTTATTCCTAGAGGCCGTAGCCCAGCATATCATGCTATTCTGGAATCAGACTGACTCCATGACCAAATTAAAAACATTACGGGTCAGATGCGGACCCACAATCGTGAAATTTTGGATTCCGAAGTTTTCATTACTGCGATTGTTTTCGGCAATTTTTTACGTGATTTTTTTTGCGACAAAAGTTTTTCTACGATAACAATTTATGTAACTTGTAAATAAATTTGGGAATAATCGAAATGAATTGCGAAATCCGGCTGAAGTCAACAACAAAATAAAAGAATTGTTTGTACGGAATGTAAGGACCTACGTACACCAAACTACACTTTAAATTAAGTAGCATCAGAAGAATTATCGTTGAACTGTTAAAAGGTAAGCTTAAATATTTTTGAATACTTAATCAATTTTGAGTTTTCTGTAGTTTATTGTTGCCTATCGCATCGTCTGACAGAGCGGCTTTTAACATTATATATATATATATATATATATATATATATAGTAACCCGGATATAAGAGAGTTGTTGGGACCGGAAAATAAATCTCTTATATCCGGGTTTATCTTATATCCGGGTTTGGTCTATTTTGTTTTATTAACACAGGCTCTAATTTGGGACCAGTGAAAATCTCTCTTATATCCGGGTCTCTTATATCCGGGTTATATAGATATATATATAATTTTAGGAAAACAAGCATCATTGTTAGAAGACACGGACAAATCGCCAAAAGAAATAAATACCCTTAAAAAATATAAACCCTTGAATAAGGACAGATATAGGAATAGGAAAAATTAAAAACCAAAAGGTAAATACCAACCTAGTCTGTAAAGTAAAGAGCCCATCTGGACAAAGCAAAAACAACGCTAATGGAATAAAAGGATGGCCCTATTCATATGATGAAATCTATATATATTTATTAATATATGCTATATGTATGTGTATAAGTGCTCAATATCGGCGATAGAGCTTATGGAAAGTGAAAACTGAGGTCAACACCGAGAGCTGAGAGTGTGCTACATACTTCAAGTTTGCGTTCAACTATGAAAAACAATGTCACTGTTCGGTATTACATCAGTGTCCACACACACACACACACACACACATATATATATATATATATATATATATATATATATATATATATATATGGAGAGAAACAGAGACAGAGACAGAGAGAGAGAAAGAGTGTACAGGTCTGTTGGTATCTAATCGGGGTGGATCCTAGTAATATTAATTATTAAAACTGATCCGCAGATAGCTCGATGTTTTTATTTTAACAGAGCATATGTATTTTTACAGCAAAAAAAAAACAAAAAAACAAAAATCACTTCAGCATAGAGATAGTCTGTTTCAAGCCGTGCATAGATGATAGCCGTGTACAGAACGCCTTGAAATAGACTATTTCTATGTTGAGGTAATTTTTGTTTTTTACTGTAATATATATATATATATATATATATATATATATATATATGATAGCCACCTCACATACAGTAAATAATAGACCTGGTTTCTTTCAGATAGCGAGCTCAGTGGCGAGATTAATGCGTGACAAACGTACCGATAAGCTATAGTTTTAAATAGTCCCCCTCACCCTCCACTTAGGACACAATCTTCTTCCCTGTGCGCAGGTCTTCGTAGTTGCCGCCCACGCGACGCCAGCATATCCGACTCTAAGAAAGAATACTTGACTTTAGAATTTCAGTTTTTCTGTTTCTGACCAGTCCTGTATATATCGTCTCTCCATCAAACTTAAATCTAATATAAATATGTCTCCATTAACCATGTCCCGAAGAAGGTCAATTTGACCGAAACGTCTGACGTCGACAGAATAACAAAAACAAAATAAAAACAGTAAACTCACATATTCGGATTTTGCTTTGTCTTTTCCACATTTTCATCATACCGTCGGATCTACATCCACACATTTGCTTACATATATATATATATATACGCACACACACACACACAGACACATATATATATCTGTGTGTGTGTGTGTGTGTGTGTGTTGGGGAAAATGTACGACAAAGTGGTAAAAGTTTTCTTGTAACGCGTTTCGTCCACTCGGTCTTGATCGGACTAAATTTGTTATGTTTCCGTGACTATACATCTGCAGGAACCGGGGATGCTGGGAATTTTTTTTTTTAACACCGCATCTTTACATCACATTTCATAAGACATATCCCACGCCGTGAGAATAGGTGTTTTGCGCAAATTTCCTTTAGATGACATTGCGATCAAGACAGTCTCGAGACATTTTCGTCGTAGTGAATTGTTTCTCCTTTGATCGAAGTAGCATTTTTTATGTCAGAATTGTGTTCAGTTTCATTATGGTGCACAACATTTGATGTATTGTTTTGTAAAATATCTCTTTTGTGTTCATATATTATTTTATTTAGATTCCTCGCGGTTTCTCCTATTATTACAATTATTACTGACAATCGAGTAAATTACGCCTTCAAGTGTTAGCATATTCTTAGTATAGACTAAGTTTTTATTTTTTAGATGTAGGAGTAACAAATTTTATGCTGAGTTTAGATAGATTCTTTCCAATTGTAGATTTAATAGAGTTAGTTGATAGGACAATATATTTTTTGGTTCATTGGGTTTATCAGAAGGGGCCGTTTTTCTATTTTGGAATATTTCAAGAGCATTTTGTTTCGTATTGAATATAAAAGCATTAGTGTAGTGGAGATGGTCGAAAGTGCTTTCAATATATTATTCTTCTTCATGTAAATACCGAGGGCTGCAAATTCTGAGAGTTCTAAAGTAGAAGCCGATGTTTATAGCGGATTTTTTTTGTTGCTATGATAGGAATAGAAATTTATTAGATCGTCTTTGATGGGTGATTTCCGGTTGATTTGGTCCGATGGAATCCTAAATACGAAACGCATCGCGAAAAAGAAAACATTTTACACTTTTTCATACATTTTTCTCCAATATTTTTCTTTATATATATATATATATATATATATATATATATATATATATATGTATATATATATGTGTGTGTGTGTGTGTGTGTGTGTGTGTGTGTGTGTGTGTGTGTGTGTGTGTGTGTGTGTGTGTGTGGATAGATTGATAGATAGATAGATAGATAGATAGATAGATAGATAAAAGGCTGAGGATAGATAGATAGACAGATAGATAGATAGATAGATAGATAGATAGATAGATAGATAGATAAAAGGCTGAGGATAGATAGATAGATAGATAAAAGGCTGAGGATAGATAGATAGATAGATAGATAGATAGATAGATAGATAAAAGGCTGAGGATAGATAGATAGATAGATAGATAGATAGATAGATAGATAGATAGATAGATAGATATTAAGAGATTAATACAAAAACGTGTTGAAATCGCTACACAATAGTTTTCGTGTTTCGGTTCTTTATGCCTCCTCTAGCGATGGTAAATAACAGGTGATTAAATGATTATATGACAAATTTTCAAGCTAAGATAGAGTGAGTCAGGAAACACAATGTCAGGATTAAAAATAGACTTTCTCCTCTACAACGAATTAAGTGTCACATCTACGTAAATAGAAAATTAATCTCAGAGGGTAGAATTGACGGAGTTATTTTTACAGACATGATACACCGGAAGTTTACAGGACCTCATTTTCAATTGCGGAAAACTTGTACACAACAAATGCATCATAGACAAATATAACATGCTCAATTTTTCAAAAGACTGTGGGTGAATAGTAGGGGGATAAACAGACGTAAAGTTAATTTCAGCAGAAAAATTTTTCATAAGAAATTCAGATTCATAAAGCTTCTTAAATAAACCTGTAGACAAAATTAAAAATGTTGAACATCTATATAAGATATTAATGCTAATTGGATCGAACTACGTAGCCATACTAAACCTGAATAAATAATATAAATAGTTACTCGTAGAGGGCAGGCCGTTACTTATTATAAATTATGGACATAAGAAATGATACTACCTAATTTAAAATAAAATATAATGTAAGGTAAAAGATATAGTGTGTCTGCAATTTACTGTTAATTCACTTCTTTAGTTTAATAGAGATTTTTGTCGGCAAATCGGATAATTTCTGGTTTCTTTTTAAGCATCTCTCATTTGTATACACACACACACACACACACACACACACTCGCGCGCACACACACAAACACACACACACACACACATATATATATATATATATTCGAATTGGAGTTTAAATAAGTGCGTAATTCTATTAAAATCATTTTTTTTTATATTTCAATTTTTATTTTCGCAATGCCATGAAATGTTATTAAACTATATAATGTTAAGTGTCAATGAAATGGCATAAAAAGAGAAATGATTTCAGCGAGATTCTCGCTTTTCAATCTGATTCCTGTGACTTGGATGAATGGAAGACAAACATAATAGTCGATGACAGTCAGATGTCGGATTGCTGCGTTGACATCCGAATTGCTGGATATTTAGTGTTTAATAAATATCTTGATAATAGTCATAAAAAGCCCCAGAAGTGTAAATTTCTTTTACGCTTCAAACAGGAGTAATTCAATTTGTAATTTTCAATAGATTCAGAATACTTAATTTTCCTGCATGAGGAGAGCGGCAACGAGAGATAAGTAGGTGGGGAGATTAGCTGGTGATGGAGTCATACATGTAGGCATAGATATTTATATACACAACATTTGAGAAAGGTAAGAAAAGATATGAAAGGTCACTGGGAAAACTATAGACAAGATGTTAACAGACTGAATTATATATATATATATATATATATATATATATATATATATATATATATATATATATATATATATAGATTGAAAGATACGAACTAACTGATTTAGGCATATATATATATATATATATATATATATATATATATATGTACGCATATATATATATATATATATATATATATATGAATAGTGTGGGACAGTTATTTAGATAGATATCAATAGACAGCGTTAGACAAATATATAAAAAGATAAGAAAAGATTGAGATAGATAAACAGATAGAAGAAAACATATATATATATATATATATATATAACAGTTCTATATATATATATACATATATATATTTATCTATATATATATTTATATACCAGTTTGCTTCTGACTATATTTCATTTTATATATATATATATATATATATATATATATATATATATATATATATATATATATATATATATATATAAAGAAAGAAAGTGTGCTATATTTATAGGATAATGTGCTCGATATCAGAGATAGAGCGTGTGTAAATATAAAAGTGAACATAGAAGTCAACACTTAGAGGCGACAATCTGTTTCCTGCTTGATGCAATCGTCAGGCCACATTATTTTATATTTATATATATATATATATATATATATATATATATATATATATATATATTTATATATATATATATATATACACACACACACGCATATATATATATTTATATATGAACGAATGAATAAATATAGGTAGGTTACGAGTGAACGATCGTATACAAATACATATAAATACTCTATAATATAAGAAGAATAAGGCTCAAGGGTAAGAAACAGACTTTTTAATATATATTTTAAGAAATATCTGACATTAATTGCAAAACTCCGAGTTTCATGCCGAAGCAATTTTTAAGTGCTGTAATCTATCTATCTATCTATCTATCTATCTATCTATCTATATATATATATATATATATATATATATATATATATATATATGGTTATATATATATATGCTTATATATATAAGCTTATATATATGCTTATATATATATGCTTATATATATAAGCTTATATAAATGCTTATATATATATATATATATATATATATAAAAGCAGATAGATAGATCGATAGATAGAAGGATAGATAGAACCAAACTGAGATTGATAGTTATATATATATATATATATATATATATATATATATATATATATATATATATATATAGATAGATAGATAGATAGATAGATAGATAGATAGATAGATAGAAAAAAGAGAGATTAATATACGCTTCCGTACATACATAGAAACGAAAGATTTTATAAAGATACAGATAGTTGAACAAATAGATACAAGTCGAAGATAAATACTTTTACAGATTTATTTCAAACATACATCGGGTTCGCCTCGTTTGTCGCATTTCCTGAAATTGTCAACTTGTAAACTTTTCCTGAAGAAAAAAGAACGGTTGTTTTCTGAGTTCATTCCGCTGGATTTAATTCTGAAATCACCGAATCGTATGACGTACACTGACATTCGGAAATTTCTTGAAAGAATGAATAACAAGAATAGAAGAAGCGAAGAAATTAGCAAAGGAACACAAAATGTGCAGTGGAAAATCTCCGCATATGATTTCGCATCGTCACAAACCAGATTGGTTTAAATATGTAAAAGCATGTTTACATTGCAGGTCGATTATTCTTATTTGGCTTTTCTTTCCAAAAGTACTGTCTTCAGCTGGGGAAATTTATACAGATCATTTTGCTTAAAATACATTTAGGGTTACTGTTTTTAGTTTTTCTTCTGGAAATGATTTCTTTTTTAAAGATGTTAGTTGTACAAACATATACATTCAAAGGTACGGTTCAAACCAAAATTTATTCCACTATATATATATATATTCACATATCAATGTATCTGCATTTTCTTAAACATAACAACGCTCTCTCCTTTATATTTCACAAATATATATATATATACATATATATATATAATTAAGTAATTCATTGAGTCTGAAATAAACCTCAGAAGAAGGCAGAAAGCCCTGGACGGCCGTTTCGTCCTATATTTGGGACTCATCAGCAGTGCGCATCCACTACAGAGAATTGAAACCCTGACAGTTGAATTATCAAGCAAACGTCATACCAACTGTTCCAACGGGCCTCGGTGACGGAGAGGTAGCAAATCAGACTCAATATAGCGCCGCTCGCTCACATATTCCGTGGTGGAACTCAACTGAAATTCTCTGTAACCATAGGAATGTGCCCCCTGGACCCACGACTACTATCACCAAGTGAACCCCAGTTTGGGAGTTAACTATTTACACATAGATGGGACACTAACCAGTGCTACCACCACGGGTCAGGGTAGTTCTGTGAACACCAGCAATTAAGAGGTACTTCCAGGCTCTTTAAGACCCCCTGATAATAGTTCTTGCCGCTGAACGTAGTTTACCGTCTTACGCAGGACGTGGATATCGTTTATCGTCATACAGAGGACGTAATTTTATATGTAACAACCCTCATAAATATTCATCGGGATAAATGATTGTCAACGTAATCTATCTGAGGATGTTCTAAATTTATTTGGGTTTACTGTCTTTTTTTTACAATTTTTTTTGTTACTGAAAAAAAGAATGTACTTTTATGCCGACATATTTTCTATAATGTCTTTTGTATTAGTGTACACATAAGTAAATATTTCACATTTCAATGAAACTTAAAATCCATCAAAAATATTTTCAAAGAAATAAATAAATCTTTATAAATTCATGTTTTCTCTGCCAAACTAATACAAAAATAAATAATGACAAAACTTGTACTATTCCAATTATTCTGATACAGCTTTTTAACCATAAGTAGTTTTTAATATTCAAATTACTATGAATTGCATGTTGAAATAAAGATATATCATAAACGCGTATGAAATGAAAATTTATCAAATATAACTCTCAAATATTCCAAAATCACTTATTTCTTATTTACTGAAATGAAGCTAATAAATTATTTCGTCCTTGCTTTGAATATTGCTGCCATAGTTGGTCTGGTGTTTTTGCTTTATATTTAGAGATTCTTGATAAAATCCAAAGAATAATGTACAATGTTATATGTCCTGTTCTGGAATGCAAGTCTAGCTTAGTCTGGTGTATTTATCAATTTGTTTAGTGGCATATCAACACCTCTATGGGTTAATTAATGCCTAAATCTAAATATTTTGAACATATTTTCTGTTTTCCACTAAATATATTTTGAACGCAATTGTATTGGGTTGGTGCATAATTATCAGGCGTTTCGTTTGCATTTTTTAAAATGAAAATATTATTTTATTTTCAGGTTATAAAAATGCGTGTGGATAATCATCTTCATTTTAAAATGTTATTGTGGAATTGTTATACTTTCGTCGGACTACGCTGGACTCAGTAATTATCACTTTTCACTAACTCCTTAGATAGTTGTATGTTTTCCAACTTCATATTTGTGATCGATTTTCGAGTTTAGAAAATTAAAAGCCAATAACTTACAAAGTAGAAAAGGCATTAGTTCATTTATTGGCCAATGGTGTTGATTGTGGATACAGGGCATGCTCGTTTTTTAGCTCCGGAGCTATACGGTGCTACAAATGGCTGACTGACTAATGCCTTTTCTACTCGTCTACGGAAGTCTACAGTGATTAAAATGATAACAGAAACGTTTTGTAGGGCTAATCTTCCAAGTAAACTTTGGAGACATGCCTTGAATATCAAGCGGTCGAAATCAGTGCCATTCCCCCGAAAAGTTTGACCTCCAGTGTTGTTGGCAATTTAACAACTAACCCGAACGGCCTAAAATACAAGGCAGGCCTAATTGCAAATATCATATAACTTTCTACAGCGGGAAGGCTCAGAACTAATGTGACTCTTTTAAGAGGAATTCTTGCGTTTGTTACAGGGGTTGGACAAAATAATTGGAATTGGTGCAAATTCCACTTCTAAATTTCAAAGACCTATTATATTAAGAACTTTAACTAAAACTTCCTAATTGCAGGTTATATCTATTGTAAATAAGTTTATATATCTAATTTACTGTCTTTGGCTTATTTATTTTTAGAATTTATTAAAATTTAAGCTAAATGCATGAACCCTCTGAGTTCGAAAATGGGCAAATGGTTGGAGCTCGCAAGGGAGGAGCCTCAATCACTAAGCTGAGCTGTTTGGTTTTTCAAGAGCTACCATATCAAGAACTATGACGCAATTCAAGGAACAGGGTAAAACCTCTAGCAAGCATAGCAATTCGGGCCGGACTTGCAAACATACTGACAATAACCGACGTGCATTGAAACGCAATGTGGCAAAAAATCATCGGACTACTGCGGCCAAAGTAACTGCTGAGTTGAATAATCATCTGAATAGTTCAGTTTCTACTAAAATTGTTCGTAATGAGCTCCATAAGCCTGGATATCATGAAGGAGTCGCCGTAAGGAAACCTCTTCTCTCCAGTCGCAACATTCAGAAGTGGTTGAAGTGGTGCAGAGATCACAATGCCTGGTCTGCAGACCAATGGAAGCAAGTCATATTCTCAGACGAGTCCAGTTATTCTCTTTTCCCAACTTCAGGGCGAATATATGTGTGGAGGCAGCCCAAAGAAGTTTACAACCCTGACTGCCTTCTTCTAACATTGAAGAATGGTGGTGGATCAGTGATAGTTTGAGCCGATATATTATGGAAATGTCTCGGTCCAATAGTTGCACTGCGTGGTAGAATCCACAGCAAAGATTAACTGAACATTTTAGGTGATCATGTTCATCCAATGGCCCAGACTTTATTCCCTGATGGTCATTGAATCTTCCAGGACGATAATTCTCCAATACATACCGCTTGAGTAGTTAAGAATTGGTATGAAGAGCATGAAAGTGATCTAGAATATATGGAGTGGCCTACCCAATCTCCAGATATCAATATTATTAAACATTTGTAGTGTATTTTGGAGCGATAAGTTAGGAGCCGATATCATCCACCGTCTTGTCTTAAAGAGCTAGAGCAGGTGTTAATGGCTGAAAATTCCTCTGGATGAAGTCAGGAAGCTGTATGATTCCATTCCTAGACGTATTAAAGCTGTATGTGAGGCTAAAGGAGGACCAACTCGATATTAAATAAATTTTCTTTGAATTTAACAAGTGTTTCAATTATTTTGTTCAACCCCTGTATATGCAAGTAATTCAATGCCCTTTCTTTTTAAGTTCTAATTGAAAGCGACATTCCTTTGAAGAGATAGAATCTATTGACAACTGCAAAGCAAACATTCGTCTGTCTTCCAGACAAACAAACACCACTCTTAGCCAAAGGCCACAGGCACAGAACTGCATCTGATTTTAAAAATAAATTAGTTAATACCTACGGAGACGAAATGTAATTGTTGAATTCGGTTTCTTATTGTCTGCAAATATATGAACATTCATTTTATCAATGTTTAATCTCTCAATATCCTAATTTTCAAGAGATTTCTCTAGTAAAATAACTAGGAACGCATTGGTCCGGCTTGGTTTTTAATTTTCATTAATGACCTTCCCGATGGCATCAGCTCTCACCTTACTATTCATGCTGATGACACAATCATTTACTCCTGTGTCTCGATATTAAGTCTGAACAGTTTGTTAAAGTTAAATTTTCGGTTGATCTAAACAACGACCTTCAGTCTGTTGTTAACTGGGGCAAAAGATGGCTTGTTAAATTTAAACGCCTCCAAAATTAAAATGCTAACCTCGAGGAAAGTGGTTCATTGCACCTTCGGGGGCTAACGTTCTCGGCTGGCATGTAGGGGAAAGTCTATATTGAATCCATTAAACGGTTCAATTCGAATTTCTCTAAAGTTTATACGGTTCGATGAGTATCTGATGGAAGCCGGAGAGCACAGCGACTGAATTCTGATAAAAACAACAAAAATGAGGTCATTAATATGAACAGTGTTCTTTACACTATCGGAAGCGAAAGCGATAAAACATCAAACTACCCTGAATAATCAGTATGATTATATATCTCTTACAGTGGGGCAGACAAGCTCGTGCTTACAAGCCAGTCAGCCATTTGTAGCACCGTATAGCTCAGGTGTTAATGGAAGAATAGCTGAAAATACCTCTGGATGAAGTCAGCTGTTAAATAGTTGGTTCACCGTGAATAGTTGGTTCACTAGACAATTTTTTTCTCTCCAGAATGTAACTTACATATTTATAAATCTACCATTCGTCCATGTTTATAATATTGCAACCATATGGTTTGTTGCACCTGCTGTATACCTACAGGATGCGATTGATAAATTGTCGTCTAAATTACGCAAAAAAAAAAAATTAGAAAAAAATACCGAGACCTCACAACAGTTGTTTAGATCAGCGGCAAATTTGTCCTTAACTAACTGATCAGACTTACAATCGAAACAGGAGTAAATGATTGTGTCATTTAGCAGAGATAGATTGAGAGCTGATGCCATCGCGAAGGTCATTAATGAAAATTAAAACAAAGTCAGACCAAGGATCAGCTAATGCATTCTTTTTACACTTTCATAGTGTTTTGATCCCAGCTTGGGTGTTAACTATTTGCCCCTAACTGGGACGCTAACAGGTATTAACGCCCCGGATCGGAGTGAACCTGGTCCCACTCTCCTGAAAACATCCTGATTAGGAGCCTTGTTGCTGGCTGTAGTTTTCGTCATAACCAGGACGTCTCATTGGGGGGTAGGGATCTCACTCATCTGCAAAGGAGTATTTGTCGTATTCTGAAGCCTCGCTGAACAGGGTATCCTTAAATTTGCTCCACCATGCTAGCTCGCTAGGCAGTTTATGAGTTGTTTTCCACTCTCCCTCTTGCCTTCAATCTGTTCTGAGAGTATCACATTTTCCAAGCCCTCTTTCCACATTACGTGCCCTAGAAATTTCGACTGTCTCTTCCTTATTCTAAATAGAAGTATCCGTTTTGTTTTCCATTTTCTCACAAACTTCAGCGTTGCTCACATGTCTAGTCCATGGTATTCTCAGCATCCTTCAGTAGAACTAGATTACTGTTACTTCAAGTTTCTTCTTCATCTTTGGGGAGTTTGTCTAGCATTCACTGACATATACGACGACTGTAAAAGATCATTCCTCTTTTCTTTGCTTCTAGTGAATTCTTCCTATTTCCTAATAGTATGCATATACTAACGCTAATCTCTCGCTATTGCCAACGCTACATCTGGAACGCTAACAACTTCCGCTTTTCATAACTGAATGTCGACATTCGATGCATTATGTAAGTTTGGTTCATACCGCCAAATGCTGAGTTTGTCTTTGAAGAAATTGTCGATGGCAAAGCTGAAACATCTCTTCAGTATAACCTGAACTGTGAAAATAAAAACGAAACTCTGATTAAGTTTTCTCTTTTTTCTGATAGTCGGGCTTTAAAATATAAACAAGGTTTCCTGTTCTCCTGCAGCCTAAGCGGGCTTTGCCATTATATGTCACCATGAGATCAAATATGATGTAATGACTCATTCGTTTAATAAATTCCATTTATCGAATGTTTTTTATTATTATAAAGGTATTTTATATGAACTACATTAATGAACGGCAAACAGAAAAGCCAGGTGGAACCGGCGATCTTTATAGGAAAAGAAAAAAATGAAGATATACAAGGAATTATAGGAGTAAACCTTTCCTCATTTTCAGCTTCTGTAATCTTCTTATATATTATATATACTTGTGTCACTACATTTCTCTCCTTATTCCTTTTTTCTTTTTTTCTATTTTTCTTTTCTTTCTATTTTTCTTTCTTTCTATTTTTCTTTCTTTTGTCTTTCTTATTTTTCTTTGTTAATTTCGTTTTTAAATATCCAGTTGTGAAACAATTTTATAACTTTTTTTTACTTTCTTTCATTATGTCGTATTTTGTCCTTCCTTCCTTCCTTCCTTCCTTCAATCTTCTGTATATACCTCATTCCTCTCTGTCTCCTATTTTCTTCTTTATTTGACGTCTCATTCTTTCTTTCCTTTATTTATTTCTTCCTACCTTCTTTGCTTCCTTCCTTTCGATCTTCCTTCTTCTTTCCGACATTTCTTTCTTCCGACATTTCTTTCATTCTTCCTTCCGACTTTTCTTTCTTTCTCCCGACTTTTCTTCCTTCTTTTCTTTTATTCTATCCTTTTTCCTTCCTTCCTTGCTCCTTCGTCTCTCGCTCGCTCTTTCTTTTTCCTTCCTTCTTTTCTTTCTTCCTTCCTTTCTTCCTTCGTCTCTTTCTTTCTTTTTCTTTCTTCCTTCCTTCATTTCACTCTTTCTTTCTGACTTTCTTTCTTTCTTTCTTTCTTTATTTCTTTCTTTCTTTCTTCCTTCATTCCTTACATTTTCTTCTTCCTTTTTTACTTCATTTCTTTCTTTCTTTCTTTCTTTCTCACATCCTTCCTTCTTGTCTTTCTTTTATTCTTTCTACCATCTGTTCTTTCTTTCTTTCTTTCTTTCTTCGTTCCAGCCTTCCTGTCATTCTTTCATTCTTTCTTTCTTTCTCTTGTAAAATTTACTGACGCCTTCTTCTTCTTTCAACGTTTTATCCCTTACATTTCATTGGCTTTTAGTTTCGTTAGTATTTCGTCTTCTCTCCGGCTCACGCCTCTGCAATCATCTTTCCCCCTTTGTACATCAATAAAATAATAATCATTGAAATCGCGCTTAAAATTCACTTTAATCTCATTGATCACAAAAGCAGTTTTCCTCTGCAGCACTTTGATCGTTCCGGCAATGATCCACAGATTTCTCACAATCTATCTATGTCCGTTCTTATCTATCTATCTATCTATCTATCTATCTATCTATCTATCTATCTATCTACCTATCTATCTATCTAATCCTTTTCATAACTATCTATCTAATTATTTTCATATCTATCTATCTATCTATCTATCTATCTATCTATCTATCTATCTATCTATCTATCTAATCCGTTTCATATCTATCTATCTATCTATCTATCTAATCCTTTTCATATCTATCTATCTATCTATCTACCTATCTATCTATCTATCTATTCCTTTTCATATCTATCTATCTATATATCTATCTATCTAATCCTTTTCATATCTATCTATCTATCTATCTATCTATCTATCTATCTATCTATCTATCTATCTATCTATCTATCTATCTATCTGTTACGGGATCTTACCTGTAACGACAATGAACTCTTCCTGACATTGAAGACTCTCAGAGATGTATGAGCGTAAAAAAGGACTCGAAATATATAGAAGAGTCTGGCGTCGCTTACATACGAAAAGTGCAACGACAAACAAGTTTTTTTCCCGCATCAAAAACAAACTTGGAAAACTTATTTGGAACTGTCTGGATGCAGAAATTTGACCTCTGGGATTTACCGATAAATACGTTCTGCCAAAAAGTGAAAAGTTTATTGACCGAGGCAGAGAAATTAAAGGAGAAATTAAAGGAGAGTTTCCCCGAAATATTTTCAGCCGTCCTCGGGAGGTGTAAAAAAATGGCGGCAAAAATAGAATTAAAAGAAAATGTACAACCCATTTTCAAGAAGAAAAGGAATGTACCTTTTGCAGCACTATAAAAAATAGATCAAGAGTTGGATAGACTCGTGTAAACAGGTATATTGACAAAGGTAGAATATAGTAAATGGGCCGCACCTACGGTTTAAGTAAAAAAGAAATCGGGTGAGATACGAGTATGCGATTAAGGATTATCATTATCATCTCCCTAGTCCAGAGGAAGTTTTCACAAAATTGAACGGAGGAAAATTTTTCTCAAAAATAGACTTGAGCTAAGCATACCTACAAGTACCAGTAGATGAGGAAAGCTCGAATTTGTAGTGCATAAACACACATAAAGGGTTATATAAGTTCCAAAGATTACCATTCGGGATCAAGGTCACGCCGGCAATATTTCATCAAATAATGGACACTATGCTAGGCGGACTGGATTTGACAATTGAATACCTGGATGACATCCTGACAAATAGCAAAAATATTGAACAACACTGGGAACACATTCAAGAGGTTTTCAAATGGATACTGAACTACGGGTTTATGGTAAAAAAAAACAAATGTGACTTCTTTATGAAGGAAATAAAATGTCTGGGCCATATTATTGATGAAGAAGGAAGACGACCAGATCCAGAAAGGGCTAAGGCAATAAAAAAATGCCGTTTCCAAAAAATGTAGCAAAATTACATAGCTTATTGGGCTTAGTAAATTATTACCAAGAATTTATTCCAAACATGAACAAATTACGCGCACCCCTAAACAAACTGTTGAAGAAGAACAAAATTTGGGAGTGGACAGATGAATGTCAGAAAACGTTCGACAAAATTATTAAGACGCTAACAGCAGATTTATTTTTAGCGCATTATGACCCAAAATTGGAAATAATAGTCGCGTGACGCGAGTTTCCATGGTGTTGGGTCATGTATACTTCATAAAATGCCGGATGGGACACTAAAACCCATCGCGCATGCTTCAAGAACATTGCTACCAGCCGAACAAAATGACTCGCAAATCGAAAAAGAAACGCTGGAAATTATTTTTGCGTTTACGAGATTCCACATATATATTTACGGTAGATTTTTCACCTTACAGACAGACCACAAGCCGTTATTGACAATATTTGGATCAAAGAAAGGTCTACCTGTCTACACTGCAAATAGATTGCTAAGATGGGGTACAATTTTACTGAAATACAACTTTAAATTGGAGTATCTTCCATCAAACAAAATTGGGCATGCAGATGGTCTTTCGAGACTAATACCAAAGAAAACGGAGCCATTGGAAGATTCCGTAATTACAGCTCTACGACATGAGGAAGACATTAGGACATCATTATGTAGTACAATTCGAAACCTCCCCGTCACATTACAGGAAATAAGAAATGAAGCAGTGAAAGACGAATTTATTAAGGAAACTAAAACAAAAATTGCAGAAAAAAATAAGCATATATCAGTTTTTCGTTATGTGATTATGTTCTACTATATAATGACAGATTAGTAATCCCCCAGAACGCTACAAAGGCGAATCCTCAAGGATTTCCACATGGGCCATCCAGGAAAGAACAGGATAAAATCCTTAATGCGAAGTTACGTATATTGGCAAAACATGGATCAAGATATCACACATATGGTGGACAAATGCAAGGGTTGTTCTTTAGCAGCCAAAGCACCGCCGATCATCCATAAGCCATGGCCTGTGACAGATTGATCGTGGTCGAGAATACATGTATATTTCGCAGGTCCATTTCTACTATTTTATTGTAGTAGACAGTTACAGCAAATAGCCAGAAGTATTTCGTTGTAGAAAACCTACTTCTGAGACTACCATGAATTGCCTTCACGAGCTGTTTGCTCGTTTCGGAGTGGTTGATTGTCTAGACACCGACAACGGGACACAATTCACATCTGCGGATTTTCAAGAATTTTGGAAAACTTTTCAAGTAAAGCACATCGAATCCTCGCTATATCACCCAAGATCAAACGGGCAAGCAGAGAGATTTGTAGATACACTAAAAAGAGCCCTAAGGAAAGCTTATGACGTGCCAACAGAAAAGGCTTTACAACCATTCTTGCAAGTATATCGAATTACTCCGAACAGTACTACGCCATCGGCATTATCGCCCGCGGAAGTGATGTTCGCGCGAATAATTAGATCGGTATTCGAAAAATTACTACCAAAACAGAAAAAGCAATCAACAACGTCGTACGTACCAAAAAGTAAATTTAACCCCGGAGAGAATTTTTTTTTCAAGATGTACAAAAAGAATATATCCTACTGGGAGCAAGGTAAAATAGAGAAACGGATCGGGAACATGATTTACATAATTCAGGGTCCCAAGTTCTTGCATAAAAGGGATTTAAATCAAATAAGGAAGAGTCTGTTAGAGGATTCTAACGGTCCACCTCAGGAAGAGGAAGAAGTGATGGGCACTATATTCGACACATTCGATATGCAAAGGCATCAAACAATATCAGAACCGCGAAAATCGACCAGGAAAAGAAACTTTACAGAGGCTTTGATGATAAATCCAAAGAGAAAAAATATTAAAGACCCCTTCGGAGCAAAAGCTTTGGGTGGGGTGGGCTATGGAATCTTACCTGTAAGAACAATGAACTCTTCCTGACACTATAAATACTGCGCCTCTCAAGAGAGACGTAGAACGGAAGTGGAACGAGTCGAGACGAAACGAGTCGAGACAATAGTAGTTCACTCTAAACCAGACTTGACAGTCATACTAACACCTTCAACTTCTTGTATTATTATTCTCTTTAATATATCTTTGTTATTACTACTCTTGTGTTCGTGTTGTTCTTCCTTGGTCCTAACCTTGGACCATAACAGTGGTGCGAGGATATTGGACCATAACACTATCTATCTATCTATCTATCTATCTATCTATCTATCTATCTATCTATCTATCTATCTATCTAATCCTTTTCATATCTATCTATCTATCTATCTATCTATCTATCTATCTATCTATCTATCTAATCCTTTTCATATCTATCTATCTATCTATCTATCTATCTATCTATCTATCTATCTATCTATCTATCTATCTAATCCTTTTCATATCTATCTATATATCTATCTATCTATCTATCTATCTATCTTTCCTGTCATGATTGAGTTCATAAGCGTCTCCGAATCTTTGTGGATGACGAATTACTTTCCAACATTCAAACTCTCTCTCTCACAGGTGAGATGTGGCGAGCCTCTTCACCATTCTATCGCTACTTTCATGGACAGTGCTCGGACGAACTATGTTCCGTGGCTCCACGAGTTCTAACCTTCACAGCTAGAACCCGCCATGCTACATACATTGTAGCAGACCACCCATATTCTGTCCGTATTCCATCTGTGTAAGTTCCAGTCGAAGAGCTTCTTCCCGCCAACCGCTGATACTTGGAACCGACTCCGAATGATCACTACAATCTTGACATGTTCAAATCTAGTGTAAACTGTTATCTTCCTCCCCTGCTGCCGTCTACCTCAAGCGGTATCGGGCCTTGTACAGAGTAAAGCTTACTGTAAAAAAATATCTATCTATCTATCTATCTATCTATCTATCTATCTATCTCAAACACACAGTCTCTCTCTCTCTCTCTCTCTCTCTATATATATATATATATATATATATATATTATATATATATATATATTTATATATATATTGTGTATATTTAGGCAGCAACCTTTCATTGATACATGCTTCATTAAATAATATAGACAAGTTTTGTCTACTTATTTCTTCCTTTCATATTGTTTGATAAGCTTAATAACATTATCATTGAAAGACAAAAGGAAATCACCATATTGATACATGTTTAAATTCTATCTCGGCTTTCGTCTTACATAAGCCATTGTCAAAGATGACAATTACTTTTCAATATATCAAACAATACACGGACGAAACAATAATGATAGTCTGTTTTTGTTACACGAAAAATTTCAAAGCATCGACAATCTCGTATATACGAGACGCGGAAGCGAATATTACATCGCAGCTCGTGACGTCACACATGACAACACGAGAGTGAATACGAGAAGTATTAAGTATGGGAAGCCATTGGTATAAACTAATGGCTTCTGTTATAGATTATAGGCATTTAAGAATATTTGTGGAGATTTCGTAGTTTATTTTGTTCAGGTTAGGTTTCAACTGTTTTATGTATATAGCTTCAAGAAGTTTTAGTTTTTGTTTATATTTTTTTCGTTTTTGTTTATATATTTTTGGCCCAACCTGTATGTTTGTTCATGTGTGTGTACCAACATTCAGATATATCTTTAATATATCTGTTTGGTTTGGTTTGTTTTACAGCATATCAACTTCAATGGGTTATTTAATGCTGACAAAATTTTAATTTCTTCAAAATGTATAGCTGGTAATATCTTTTTTTTTCAAAAATATATTGCTGGTAATAAATTCTTTTTAAAGTATTTCTGTTATTAAAACCTATTTTTACACTTACTTAGTGTTTTGACCATAGTTTGGGGGCTAACTATTTATCCATAGTTGAGACCCTAACAGGTGCTACCACCCCGGGGTAGGTTGTGCCTGGGGAAAACAGCAATTAAGAGCTGGTTCCACGCTCCTCAAAACCCCCTGATCAGAGGACTTGCTGTTGGATGTAGTTTATCGTCTTACCCAGAACGCGGATGTAGTTTATCGTCATACCCAGAACGCGGATGTAGTTTATCGTCATACCCAGAACGCGGATGTAGTTTATCGTCTTACCCAGAACGCGGATGTAGTTTATCGTCATACCAAGGTCGGAAAATATATCTGTAAAAATACAATATGAACAAATACAAAAGGTAAACTTATATCAGCTGAAGCGTTTCGTCCTCTGAGGGAATTTATCAAGGCAAATATTTTTTTTAAATATCCCCATTCCTTGGAAGAAATGAAGATATATATCTATAGTTTTTTTTTTAGTTTATTTTTTTAAATTTTTTTTTAAATTTTGAAGATACAGGTTACATTCAAAACCCTTTATTATTTAGAATATATCAGACACGGAAAAGAAATTACAACCCCCCACCACCACAGAAGGTTGCGAAGGAGAGTGAGAAGAAGGGACTAAGTAAAAACTACAAGAAAACAGAATGCATTGTCATCAGTAAAAGAGCCCAAAATGTGATTTGCGTTTAGGGGACACTAAAATCTAGAAGATGCGGATGTTTAAATATCTGGGATGTGTTGTTTTTTTTATTATTTAGAATATATCAGAGACGGAAAAGAAATTACAACACCCCACCACCACAGAAGGTTGCGAAGGAGAGTGAGAAGAAGGGACTAAGTATAAACTACAAGAAAACAGAATGCATTGTCATCAGTAAAAGAGACCAAAATGTGATTTGCGTTTAGGGGACACTAAAATCTAGAAGATGCGGATGTTTAAATATCTGGGATGTGTTTTTTTAGAAGGTAGTAAGTGCCACGCTGAGATCCGATCCGAAAACGTATTGGGATGGCCAAAGACGCATTCCAAAAGCTAGGCAGGAGGATTTCAAAAGCTAAGACAGGGGGTTTATTTGGTAACAAAGAAAAGCGTACTGAGCTGCTACGTGATATCTGTCCTCCTTTACGGCAGCAGATACTGGACGGTTTCCTCAAAATTGAGAAAGAGAATCGAAGCAACGGAGATGTGGTTCTACGGAAAGATGCCGATGATATCACGGACCGAGCGTGTAAGCAACGATGAGGTTTTGGAGAAGATGCAAACAAGGATATGGCTTATATCTAACACCCAGAAGAGGCAGTTGGAGTTTCTGGGACCAGTAATGAGAAAGGTCTTGGAGAATCACAGGTCGAATAGAGGGACAAAGAGATAAGGGAAAGCAACACATGACTTACCTGGCGGGTTTAAGCAAGTGGATGACAGAACGTGGTTTGGGGAAGGTGGCAGAAGGATTATTTTATGTTAAGATAAGATTACGTGTTTGTAAGCATATATTTGTACTTTGGTAACTAGACGCTCCTCTATAGCTGAATGGTACTGGACGTCAGGTCAAACGACGGTTTCCGTATAGAAATACAGGTTCGATTCCTATCGGAGAACGCATATTTTCGATGAAATTTCTCGAACATTCAGATTAAATGCTGTTTAATTAAAAAACAGAGCATTTACTTAAATAAATTGTATCTATAAAAATAACGTATAAACAGAATATATATCAACAAACTGAGGCTACTGAACATGCACACGTCAGCGAAACGCGTAGTTAAGTTCCAATTATCTCCACTATTCATATCTATCTATCTATCTATCTATCTATCTATCTATCTCTCTCTCTCTCTCTCTCTATATATATATATATATATATATGTGTGTGTGTGTGTGTGCGTGTGTGTGATTAACGAAACAGAGAAACCTCTCATAAGATATAGTATTCGTCCTGGGTATGACGATAAATTACATCAGGCAGTAAGGCTTTTGAGCAGCGTGGAACTTCCTCTCAATTGCTATTGTTTCCAGTTTCTTCCTTACCCAGTGTAATCAGGATCCAAGCTATAGGCAAATATCACCCCCCACAAAATGGGAGCAAAACAATATGAAAGTATAAATATAGATTTTATTGTAAAAATACCAGCAATACATTTTTGAAAGAAAATTACCAGCTATACAGTTTTGAAAATGCCGAATATCCTATCTATCTATCTATCTATCTATCTATCTATCTATCTATATATATATATATATATATATATATATATATATATATATATATATATATATATATATATATTAATTTTTAAAAGATGAGACTACATTAAGGCTCCATTTGTAATAATTTATTTCACCAGAGAATGTTATTTTTCTCTGGATCTTAAGACTTCACTTTCAAAAGGTGAAACGAAAAATGAATTTAAAATTTTCACTTTTGACGGGCAGTATTAAGCTTATATAAGTTGACAGAGAAGGTGGTGAGGAATGGTGTGAGAGACATGGTCGAGGTTAGATAGGGAAGGGAGAGTTTTAAAATTTATTTTTATATTTCTTTTTATTATAATACTTAATATTGAGGAAGCAGGGGCTAAGGCTCAGACATTGACCTATTTAATCGGTCAACTCAACGCAAATGTAAAAAGAGAAAAAAGGGAAAAAGAAAAAAGGGGGAAAATAAAGATATATATATATATATATATATATATATATATATATATATATATATATATATAGACAATATTAGTGGTAAATATACACATATATATGCAATTATATATACACATACATATATGTATAAAAATAATTCGAAGAGGATATGATCCAGGTAGAAATCAATGTCCAGGACAGAGTAAGGATATAATAAAAAGATTTGAACACTAATATTCCATGGTCATAATTTATTCCATTGGAATCGTAAATATGATCCAATTCATCAGACCTACAGATTCAAAAATTTTGAATCTGTAGGTCTGATGAATTGGATCGTTTTTACGATTCCAATGGAATAAATTATGACCATGGAATATTAGTGTTCAAATCTTATTATATATATATATATATATATATATATATATATATATATATATATATATATATATATATATATATATCGAAACTTCATTCACAATGTAAATGATCAAAAGCTGATGATGAACAGTATCATCAGTCCGTTGCACAGTGACGAGTTCTCTCTCTCTCTCTCTCTCTCTCTCTCTCTCTCTCTCGATGATGATGATGATGATGTTCACGGTTTATCACGCTGGGGCCTCGAAACATTCTCTAAGCTGCTTTTACGTTACTTAATCGAACTCGCTACTGCCGCTTAATGCATTTAAAAACGGAAGCAGCTAGATCGATTTCCAGATCGATCACAATTCAAAAAGCATTAAGAATATGGGCATTCGTGTCGGGTACTTGCCACTCGACTCTGCGTTAAAATCATAAAAATGAGAAATACAGTCAACTATATAAGTATTAAAATATACATGAGTGTATTTTTAGCTTTATATACTTTTTTTATCAGCGAAGTCGGAGGCAGGTATGCCTTAAATTGATTAAACGAGTAGGGAAAATATAAAATTGCAGTATTTTGTTTTATTCTCTCTGTTAAATGTTCATTTTACCAATCGGTTCCCCTTGTCAGATCTCGAATATTCTGTCCGTCTAGCCCAAATACGTCTTCAGTCGTAAATCATTAATTCTTTCATACTTAGTTTCACTAGGTGAGGTTAAGATAGATTTTTGGAGCTTTTAACGTGTGGTAATGATTTCTTGCTGTCCCGATCTTTGAGTGTATCTTTTCTTCCTTTTTTTTAAAAAATCATTTCACACCATGAAAGGCCATAAAGCCACAAAGACACAACGGATTATTGAGTGTTAGAGAATATATGAAGAAAAACACTATTAATGAGAGAGGACAGTAAAAGAACACGGATAAAAAAAAAGACAGAGAAGAATTGGTATTGAATTTAAATTTTGAAAAATCAAAGTTTGAAAAAAATACAAGAAACCGGAAGAGAGTTCCACACGCGAGAAGTGCGATAGAAGAAACTCTCAGCATATAACTAACGGTTACATCTTGACCTTTCAAGTGTAAAAAGATGAGAACTTGCCGCCCATCAAGTACTGCGCTTACATTCATAAAACCTAGCTAACATAGAGCAAATTTCATGAGAACAATTACCCTGAACGTATTTATGGAAAAGACACATTGCAGATTCTTCTTTGGATTTTATCAAGGTGTCTCTAAACGTATAGTCAGAGCACCAGACTATATGTGACTGTAATATTCTATGAATGGGGAATAGTTGTATAGCTGGCCACTCGTATTCGAGGACACCTGTTTACTAGGGCGGCTAGACAATCCCTATTGCAGACGCTTGCTCAGTCGCAATTGTGTTTGCTCAACACCCACCCACAGAACCAACCTGTGGTTTATACTGCAAGTAGACTTTCAGGGAAATAGCGTGTTATCTACCGTGATCTACAATTTGAACAAGGCACAGCTATCGTCTCCCCAATTTCACTCACCATCCGTGGTATGATTTCCAGGCACTTTCCGGATTTAGTACTTCTCTTGCGCCATTTGGAACATTTCTCATTTAGTTCTGAACGTTTGTATAGTATAGCAATCTATTGAACAGTAAACGTAATAAACAAATTCGAAAAACGACTCTGTCGTCTGTATACTTCTGTTTGCATAAATAAAGACGGGCTATTTATGCGCCATATTTGAAATTGTACACCAGTCATAAAGAAACTAATAATGTTTCAGTTATTACTATGATTAGTGGACTCCACGGGGAAAACAAGGTGAGGTGAATCGCTTCCCACATAGAAGTCAACGGCTATTGCGGAAGGTTTCTCCGATATCATGAACAGTCACCGTTTCAATAAAGAAGTTGGATCTTCAAGTTGGATTACATCGGCTGTGGCTTGAGAGTTGATTGGGTCCAGTCTGAATAGATAATGCCCCAGTTTTTAGACCATGATATGTAGAGGAAACTACGAACCATAGATTACCATGTGATTGATGGTATGATACGAATTGCTTAGTTTGGTACAAGGTCATAAATATAGGGTACAAACGAGGTTCACTACTCCTCAGTAATGATTCAAACATTGCTCACTATTATTCACTCCTTGGGCTCCGAGTTCGATCTTTACTGGGTGCACCATACATTCGGCTTTGTGCCATAACTAAGCTACGCATGGAAAATCATTTTTAGACCACTTCGATGTGATTTCATGTTTAGTAAGCTGAGTCTCGCTAGATCAATTATGACTGAATAGTCAGTTCGATGCTCATTACGCTTAGAAAATCATTTTCAGGCCATTTCGAAGTAGTATAATGGTTAGACCGCGGAGTTTCGTTAGTGTAATTACGATAGAATAGTGAGTTCGATCCTCACTCTATGCCCCATACATCCGGTGTGTGCCACATCTAAGCTACGCTTTGGGAAATCACTATTCTTCGGCGCCCGCATCAACCGCGTATGATTATTTTACTAATGAAAGGGAAAATCTATCGTTTAACGCGAAATGAAACCGGAAACTTAGTAATGGCAGCAATTAACTTTGACTAAAAATCTTTTCACTGATATTAATGCAACGGATCAAATATTTCAGTGATGGATCATTTTATACGATAAAGTGGCTTTTTTTTTTCGAATCTTACCATCAATTAATTTTGCGTTTATTTGCGTTTATTTGCGTTTCTAAATCGACCTTCATTCAACTCGATTGTAAGGTAACAAATCTATGGCTATAATTATTATTACAAACCACCAGGACGTTGTTTGGCTTCATGATTCTAGGCAAAACTGTCGGGTTAGATTAATTACCGGTGTAAAGCTTCACGACCATTTTTTCTCCAATTAACAGCAAGATCCATTTTGTTGAATAAAGGAAAACAATCGGAAACTTTCAAATTGGGATGTACATTCGTGCATTCAACCATTTTATTTTTATTTTTCAGTTTTAAAATTTAATTATCTGTAAGCTTACTGAGTAAGGCATAACGGTACAAGTATGGAGCTCCCAGTTCAGATGAAACTCTCTACAAAAGGCTACAAGATTAGCTTCTCACTTCTGATCCTCGATGACATTTGGTTTTAAATCGAATGAACATTTAAGTGGACCAAGCCTGAATGTAATGATGGCATTTTTTAAGCATATCACCCCAATCAAGGCGGGAGTGCCACTAGCACGCATGGGGTTACAGAGAGTGAGAGAAAGAGTAAAAAGGGGTGTTTTAGGAAAGGATAAAGAGAAGGACGGTGATCAAGTTCAAGGCATTAGAAGATGTCGATTGACATTACATTTGAATATTTGAAATTATAGCTGTCAGGGAAGCAAGTAGGAGGACAGGATTTCGGCGAGATAAGGATAATAACCAGTGAACTATTGAGAGTTAGAATTTTACATATGGCACATGACTAAAAGTTTTGGATCGATTGCTGTATACAAATTAGAACCTATGCCACGAGTTTTCAAAACATTGCAAATGTAGTAGTCATCAGGCTTGTGCTTGTAAAATATTAATCATTTAGAACAGGGATATTACGTGAATATATTCCAGACAGGTGAGCCTTTTGCACTATCGTTCTATGGTTGTAGTTTTTCTATTGCTGTTTCTTTCACCTAAAGAAATGACCAATATTTATATATAAACTTAAAATCTAAAAGCAATGGCAATTATACACCAAAAAATTATGCCATTAGTTTCTAATTGTGATTCATGTGTGTTCTATTTTATTTTTGTAAGTATTGTAGGTATTGCTGCCATATATGGTCTGGGGCACCTCTGTTTGCCTCGGGGTTCTTGATAAGATCCAGAGACGGATATGCAATGTAATTGGCCCTGATCTGCAGTCGCTCTCTCACAGACGAGCCGTCGCCTCTCTCTGTCTTTTTTACAAATACTTTCATGGTAATTGCTCCGATGAGCTGCTTTCGCTGGTTCCCAGACTTCGTGAATTCAAGCGTCCTACGAGGCTGGCATTCCGCTCTGTCCCTTTCACTGCTGAAATTGTTAAATGTAGCCGTCTCTTCACTCCAATAGTTTCATATCTCGCACCTCTCGCCTGTGGATCTCCCTTCCTTATTCCTGTTTCCCTGATAGCTATAATCTCCAACTATGCAAATGTTATGTCAATCGACATCTCCAGTTGCCTTGATCTATCCACTATCCTTCTCCTCATCCTTTCCTCTTTCACTCCTATCTGCTCTCGCTTCAAATCTTCTGTAACCCCTTGCCTTGATCTATCCACTATCCTTCTCCTCATCCTTTCCTCTATCACTCCTATCTGCTCTCACTCCAAATCTTCTGTAACCCCTTGCATTGATCTATCCACTATCCTTCTCCACATCCTTTCATCTATCACTCCTATCTGCTTTCGCTCAAAATCTTCTGTAACCCCTTGCCTTGATCTATCCACTATCGTTCTCCTCATCCTTTCCTCTATCATTCCTATCTGCTCTCGCTCCAAATCTTTCGTAACCCCTTGCGTGCTAGTGGCTTCCCGCCTTGCTTGGGGTGAAATGCTTTTAAAAAAAATCAAGGAAAACAATGTCTTTTTAGTGTCCCCAAGATAACAAGACCGAGAATTGAATTAGTAAGACGAATAAAGAGACGACAAAAAGCAAGGAATATTAGGTTCATGCCTTTTATAAAGAAACTTTTCTATGAAGAATATTTTTTGTGTTTCTAGCAAGTGAAATGATTTACCCCCGATGTCGATTGTACAAAAGTTTGAACGATTTTTGTACTGGCCGACATTATTTAGGTCCCAGGGCAATGTCAACAGCAAGGCTGCGGATATTAACATCAACAACAGATTATTTGAATGAAGTAAATGGTAGAAGGCAAGTTCATTTAATATCAACATCAGAATGGCGTCATTTGTTCAGCTGAGGCAGAGTGTCAGACAGTATTGAAGTAGTTATTTGATTTTGTCAAAAGAGAAAGTTGAAAGCTGATAGAGTACAAAATTACTTTTGTGCACTTTCCCCAAGTTGGAAAATATATATCTTCATATATTTGAGTATATCTTCACAGGAATATACATATATATATATATATATATATATATATATATATATATATATATATATATATATATATATATATATATATATATATATATGTATATGTATATATATCCGTGTGTGTGTGTGAGAAGGGAGAGAGAGAGAGAGAGTGTGTGAGAGAGCGAGCGAGCATTTAGATGTTATATTCCTGTACTCACACAGGAGGGTTTTTTTCATTCGAATTGGATTTACTTGTCTGCGTTATTGAATTCTTGGGGTTCTTTAAAGTTAAGGTACATTTTTTTTATATATTTTACTTATTTTTTTCCTTTACTTGGGCGTCTTTGTTTTAAATGTGTTTTTTTCCCCTGATTTTACTTGTGGTAAGTTCAGTATCTCTGAAATATATATATATATATATATATATATATATATATATATATATATATATATATATATATATATATATATATAAGGATAATAATGTAAAAGGAAGACTGAAAACAGCCACGCCTAAAAGGTATAGATAACAAAAAGTGCCCAATACGAAATTCAAAATTGAATATGTAGAGCAAAAATATTTAAGAAAAGGACACACACACACACACACACACACACACACACACACACACACACACACACACACACACATATATATATATATATATATATATATATATATATATATATATATATATATATATATATATATATATATATGAAGATTTCCTTTTGTACTTTCATGTATTTTTACAAATAAAATGTATATGTATAAAAACATGAATAAAGACAAAAGGAAAACTTTATATATATATATATATATATATATATATATATATATATATATATAAACTTTTTCTTTTGTCTTTATTCATATTGTCTTTTTGCGTATATATTTTATTATATATATATATATATATATATGTATGTGTGTGTGTGTGTGTGTATGTGTACAAATGTGTTTACTAATTCTTCGTAGTGAGACAGTGTATGTATTGAGGGGGACATACACACGAATATATACACGCATGCTGAAAGAAACACACGAAAATGGAAATAGATCTAAGAACACACAGGGGTCATTAAAACATTAAAAGATAAGACACCGACAACTAATTAATCATTTCTCAAACCAACCTTAATTGTTTTATGACCCTTCGCGCAGAACTCTTTACTGCCATTTCAAAAAGACATTCGGATTACTAACACAAAAATAGAGAATGTCTCATATCTAGAATATTTAACACTGAAAAACATAAAGAAAAAATTAATTATTTTTAATAATATGTGGAAATCTCCACCCTTTACCTGAAGACGGTCGCGAGACCAGAAACACATGTTGTAAAATTATGAAAAATAAAGGTTTTTAAAAAAAAAAATCCACATTACAACCAAAAACGTTTGCGGTACCTCTCTTCTTTTTAATATACACACTTTTCTCTCGTTGGAACCACTATAACCTCTTTCTTTATATATATATATATATATATATATATATATATATATATATATATATATATATATATATATATAAAGACTCTATGAATAAAGACCAAAGGAAAAATTTTATTGACCGACGCGTTTCATCCAGTCAGGGGCTTTTAACTTTTAGTTTCATATTTACCTTGGTAAATATGAAAGTAAATGTTAAAAGCGGACAGAGCGTATTTAAATATAAACACATGGCCTGAAGATTGCTTTTAGGCACAAAGTAGACTGTCGGGTTAGTTGTTGAGTCCACTGACCAATTACATATAACATTCAACTATAAAATTTGTCACTTAGCTGATTTTAGCTTCAGAATCGTGAGTTCCGTAGATGGATCCACAGTAATCACTCTTCCCACTCGTAAGCGGATATCAGCAAATTTACAGGCACACACACAGACAGAGTAATAACATAAGATATAAATAATACAGAGCATTGTGGTATCTGTATACGTGACATTACTGCTTAGACCTATATGTCATTATATTGTTTAAAATTTCTTTATGTATGGGATAAAAATGATGAGTATGGTCGATAGAGCCCATTAAGATACAGTTAATCTCAAGGTCCACAATATTCCTCTTAGTGTATCACTTTCCTGTTTGATGTTGATAATTTCCCAATAATTATTTTACTATTTAAGATTATTATTATTATTATTATTATTATTATTGTCAGAAATATAAATAGAATTGTGTCAAATATATGCACATGCGAGTGAAGAATTCTTATATCAACATTTTCTACAGCATCATTTTATATATATATATATATATATATATATATATATATATATATATATATATATATGGTGGATGTGTGTGTATGTGTGTATATGTGTGTGTTTGTGTGTGTGTGTATAAAATGATATATATATATATATATATACCAATTATATGTGGAGGTGGTTATTTACTTTTGTCTGTAATGTGTCGAAAACTATATGTTTTTAAAAATGTATATATATATATATATATATGCATATGTATATATATATATATCTATGTATGTGTGTATATTTTTATATATATTTATTTCTATGTATATTTGACCGGTTTAGTTATATTTCAAGTTAAAATTCGTTTAATAACATATAAAGCCACGAATAGCTTTGACATCTGACCGTCTAGATCATATTGAATGTAGATGTATGTGCCTGTGTGTATTGATGTGTATATGTAAGTAAAGTGCATTTGCCTATGTGTGGTTTGATTTTTTATATGTGTGTCTATATACCTAAATACGTCTGAGCGCTTAACATGCGTGCGTTCGAATGATTTCGCGTGAGAGGCGACTAACATGTTGAAATGAAACTAAAATGTATACATTTATGTCTGGGATTCTGAACATCCCTTTCAACATAATTTCAATGAAAATAGCATATATATCTTTTATTTTTATTTTTATATTTTTACATTTTTTCTCCTTGGTAATTCTACAATTTAAAACTTAATAGAGATTTGATTTAGATTTCTAAATAGGTAATTTTAATTTTTTACTTTTAATTTTAATTTCAAATTTTATAAATCTTTTAATATATATGATAACCTTGCTTAGTTGTCAAATTTTTCGAATCATCCTATACTTGTATTTTGATTGGTCACTCTAGCTTATGTAACAGCGTTTACTCCTGGCTAAGAATCGTTGATTAATTTGAAACTTTTAAAACCATTTATTCTATATTCTACATCGTCACTTGATAAGACACTAGAAGTGTTGAAACAAAATGGCTACTTTTGTCGTGATTTTATAACATATTTATGTTGTAATATTCAAAGAAATAATTATATATATATATATATATATATATATATATATATATATACCTGATGTAAATGATATATATATGATATAAATATATATATATCTATGATATAAATGATATATATATCATTTATATTACATATATCTATATATTTATATCATATATATTGTATATATATATATATAATTTACATAATATATTATATTATATATATATATATATATTATATATATATATATATATATATATATATATGTAAAATGATATATATGTACATTGTATAAATGATATAAATATATATATATATATATATATATATATATATATATATATATATATATACACACAGTTAATATCGATCTCTACATTCTCATGGAATTTTGGATGGTCTAATTTTCAGCACTGACGACAGAAGAGACACACAATATTTTCTTTTTCACGAAATTGTGAAGGGCGAAATATATTATAACCTCGTTGCGATCTCCAGCGAAGATTTGGCGGGAATGTGTGCTGTGCATTCTCGCCTGATTTCTCAGAAGAAATCTTTTGATGTACGCCAAAAATGTAAAGTCTATATTGTTATTGTTAGTTTCGTTAACTTTACAATATGGCGGACATTGTCAGGCTTTGAAATACTAGCTTATCAAGAGATCACAGCTTTTCCCATGCATATATGAATAAATAATTCTTTGTCCATGTATCGGTGAATGTGATATATGAACTCCGGATATCTAACGCCTTGTGGGTAAATGAATGGCAAAATAAAAGAAAACGATTTAAAACAATTCGTCCTTCGAAATGCTTTCTTCAGACTAAAGAGTACCCTGAATGAAAATGCCAAGAATGAAAATACACACACACATGCATATATATATATATATATATATATATATATATATATATGCAGTTAATCCATGAAAAGTTTGGTAATCCGTATGGATAATCCCAAGGAGGATATAATCTAGAGAGCTCAATGTCAAGTCAGAGAAATTATTAATTCAATTTAGATAGATAACAGACAACCTTCAGTGTCCATTAATTATAATTTATTTCCCCAGGTATATGATTTTTACCTGGCTCACCAGACCACACTTCCAAGTGTGAAACCTGTTTTTAAATGTTTCACACTGATATATATATATATATATATATATATATATATATATATATATATATATATATATATATATATATATATATGTTTTGAACAATACAATGTTTTGTATATTAATATATATTTTTCTTATTTCAATTAGGTTTCTCGGCTTGTTTCGGCCAGCATGGCCATCATCAGGAGAGAAAATATCCTGCTTGTTAGTAGTAGTGAACTACATGAATGAATGACTTTCTGAAGAAAATGAACTTTATCTGTAGTTTTCATTTGTTTTTTTATGTTAATTTTTCTCAGTTCTTGTATTTGTCAAACGGCTTCTTTTAAGTTGTTTTGTAAAATAGAGACCGGATGTTACTCTGAATTCCCTTGGTCATTTTGACAGATTTATTGGTTCCTAGGAAGGAGATGACTTTGTGCTAAGAGTACTTAATCATTTATTTCTTCGGGAATGTATATGATGTGCGTAAGTGTAGATATTAGTATGGGTGTGTATATATTAGTGTGGATATATATATATATATATATATATATATATATATATATATATATATATATATATATATATATATATATATATATATATATATCAGGGACGTGCTATCAAGTTAGTCAAAGTAGGCAGGGCCTACGCTGAAGGAAATACATCAGCAGCTACATTTTCCTTCTGTGGCACAATATGCACCTAATCTAACAAAATTATGAAGATTACACTCATTATTTTGTATAAAATATTTTATTCTTTTGTCGATTTACTTAATAAAGGTCACTAGATACCTTCCCGAAGAAACTACTGACGGAACGATACTGATATATATATATATATATATATATATATATATATATATATATATATATATATATATACAGAAATATAGTCTTAAAGTGTGCTATATTTATGGGGTAAAGTGCTCAATATCAGAGATAGAGCGTGTGTAAATATAAAAGTGGACATGGAAGTCAGCACTTAGAGGCGACAGTCTGTTTCATGCTAGTGCAATCGTCAGGCGACGATTGCACTAGCATGAAACAGACTGTCGCCTCTAAGTGCTGACTTCCATGTCCACTTTTATATTTATATATATATATATATATATATATATATATTTTATATATATATATATATATATATATATATATATATATATATATATTGATAGATAAGAATAGATTGACATATATATATATATATATATATATATATATATATATATATATATATATATATATATAGATAGATAGATAGATAGATACAATGGGATGCTGAATTTTTTTTTTAGTCAGGCTTAATTTCCAAAAGATTTAATGACCAAATATAAGAATTTATTTAGAAATCCCTTATTGGGTGAGCCGAGGAAATTTCAGCACGTATTTGTGTCACGATACAATAATGTAAATATTTTGTTTTTGTGGCTTGTATAGGTAAGGAAAGATTTAAGATAATATTCCCCATCAGCCGCTGGTTCGCTGATAACAGTGAAGGCCTACAAAGGGACAAGCCAGTCCTGCTACAACGTTTGCAGGAGAGGGCCAGACAAATTCTAGGAATTCAGGTTTTACAGTAAATGATGATCTTTATTTTTTTTAAATGTAAATTACTCTTAAAATTGTTTTTGTTTGGCTTCAATAATAGGAAAATAATTATATATTTTAAATCATATTTGGTTATATATTTGACCGTTTCTTTTTAATTTAAAAAAAATTATATTCATGTATGCTGGCTTGGAGAAAGTAGTAATGCTTTAAGAACTGGAGATATTTTTTAAAAATCCGGGGTCCAAATTTATATATTGATAAGATTCGGTAGAGTCACTCTCGAATTTTTCGTCTAATTTACTTTCTCTTTTAATACGTTTAGCATGCGTTTGATCAAAGTGTCGTTGAATTTATTTTTATGGATAACTACTGCATTTGATAAATTATTGTGTACAAGATCCCTTTTGTGTTCATAGATACATTTTATTTTAAATTTCTGCAAGTTTCTCTATGGTATTGTGACGAGCATTTCTGGCAATTTACTTAATATATATATATATATATATATATATCTCAGATGAGGAAACGCGTCGGCTAAAATAATTTTCCCGCTTGTTTTTATTCATATTGTTCTTTTACATATATACTTTATCTGAACTTTTACACACACACACACACACACACAAATATATATATATGTATATATATATATATATATATATATATATATATGTCTGTGTGTGAATATATGTGTGTGTATATATATGTGCATATATATATATATGTGTGCGCATATATATATATATATATATATATATATATATATATATATATATAACGAACTCAATACACATATATACACGCACATACACACGTGTGTTTTAGATTTTGACATTTTTTTTTTGTCCTAGGACGTTGTTTGTTATCGGTTTACTGGAATAAGAGATCCGGAAATCTTACCATTTTTTTATGCATGTGTAGACAATTTTTCTTGGTTATGGTTTGAACCAGACTGACGGCTAATGTTTGCCCCTGACGTTTGCCTGCTGGCAAATCCATATACAAACTTTATATAAGCGAAACTTTTGCAATGTTTGGCAGAACTGAAAAGGAAACGATTTGCTTCGTTCTTCTTTTTATTCCAGATAGTTAACTACTTGCTTCTTATGAAAACGGCGTTCATTTATGTCATTGTCCAAGGTTAGGACCAAGGAAGAACAACACGAACACAAGAGTAGAAATAAGAAAGATATATTACACAGAATAATAATACAAGATGTGGAAGGTGTTAGTATGATGGTCAGTCTGGTTTGGAGTGAAATACTATTGGCTCGACTCGATTCCGTCTCGATATTTAACAACCCTCCCACGTGGATCGCATGTGGCACAAGGCCAGCTTAATGTGGGTTCTCCGAGCCCGTAGGCTAGGTCAAAAATATTCCCCCAGAACGCGCATAAGCGGGCTCGGGATCTGTTTACCTCTCCGGACGAAACTTTGCACTTCGACAAAGTCTCGTCCGGGTTCCTCTCTGCCAAAGCAGAGAGTTCGACAGAAGTCGCACACAGTCAGAGACTGCTCACGACTCGATTCCGTCTCGTCCCTCTCTATTGAGGGGCGCAGTATTTATAGTGTCAGAAAGAGTTCACTGTCGTTATAGGTAAGGTCCCATACCCCCCCCCCCTACTAAAGATTTTACCTAGCTGGGGTCTTTAATATTTTTTCCTCTTTGGATTAATCACCAAAGGCTCTTTAAATTTTCTTTTTCTGCTTGATTTCCGCGGTTCTGAAATTTCTTGAGGCCTTTGCATATTGAATGTGTCAAATATTTTGTCCATCACTTCCTCCTTTTCCTGTGGTATACATAGGCACTCGCGTCACTGGCGACTATTATTTCCAATTTTGGGTCATAATGAGCTAAAAATAAATCTGCTGTTAGAGTCTTAATGATTTTGTCGAAAGTTTTCTGACATTCATATAACTATTCCCATACTTTTTTCTTCTTCAACAGTTCGTTTAGGGGTGCGTGTAATTTGTGCATGTTAGGAATAAATTCTTGATAATAATTTACTAAGACCAAGAAGCTTTGTAACTTGGCTAAATTTTTTGGAGCCGGCATTTTTTTTATTGCTGTGGCCCTTTCTGTGTCTGTCCTTCTTCGTCAATAATATGGCCCACATATTTTATCTCCTTCATAAAGAAGTCACATTTATTTTCCTTTACCTTAAAACCGTAGTTTTGTATCTGCCTGAAAACCACTTGAATGTGTTGCCAGTGTTATTCAATATTTTTGCTATTTGTCAGGATGTCATCAACGTATGCGATCGTGAAATCCAGTCCGCCTAGCATAGTGTCCATTATTTGCTGAAATATCGCCGGCGCAACCTTGATCCCGAATGGTAATCTCTGAAACTTATATAACCCTTTATGTGTGTTTATGCACAACAACCTCGAGCTTTCCTCTACTGGTACTTGTAGGTATGCTTCGCTCAAGTCTATCTTTGAGAAAAATTTCTTCCGTTCAACTTTGGGAAAACTTCCCCTGGACTATGGAGAGTATAGTGATAATCCTTAATCAACTTCATTCAATCCCGTTGAGAAATCAGCGCATACTCCTATCTCACCCGATTTCTTTTCCACGTAAACCGTAGGTGCGACCCATTGACTATATTCCACCTTTGTAAATATACCGGTTTAACAAGTCTATCCAACTCTTGCTCTATTTTTACTAAAGATGCGAAAGGTACATTTCTTTTCTTCTTGAAAATGGGTTGTACATTTTCTTTTATTTATCTTTTTGCCGCCATGTTTTTAGACCTTCCGAGGCCAGCTGAAAATACGTCGGGGAAACTCTCCTTTAATTTCTCCTTCAATTTCTCTGCCTCGGTCGATAATCTTTCCACTTTTTGGCAGAACGTATTTATCGGTAAATCCATGAGGTCAAATGTCTGCATCCAGTCAGTTCCAAATAGATTTTCCGTATTTATTTAGAACATACATGTTTAAATTCTTGGTCATTCCGTTGAATGTCCCATTTGTGATAATTCCCCACTCAAATTTAATTTTTCTTCCTGTTATCGACCTGGCTAATATTATCGGCTCTCCACATGGTCGGTTTGTTTAATTTCTTCCACGTCTGTAAGCTAATAATGGTTAAATCTGATCTGCAATCTAATTGTAATCTGATTTTTTTGTTTAACATTTCTACTTGTACGTATTTTCGTATACTTTATCCCGTCCGCTTGGTCAGTTCTAGGGACTCTTACTCGGCTTCTGCTTTCTTTCTTGGTTCTACAGTGAGAACTTTTATGCCCCACTATATTGCACGACAGGCAAGTCTTATAGCGGTATGGACAATCTTTGTACCAATGCAAAGTACCACAGCGATAGCATGGACTGGGTGGTAGTTTCTTCTGAGTTTTCATTTGACTTTTTCTAGTAAAATAATTTGTTTGGTTTGTTTTTGAGGAGGGAAAAAAACGTGTTTGTCATTGTATTTCTCGTATGTGAGCTACGCCAGACTCTTCGAGATATTTCGAGTTATTTTTACACTTATACATCTCTAACAACCCTCAGCAAATTTGTGTAGCGTCAATTCTGGTTCACTCTCAAGTTTTGTTAGAATTCTCCGTCTGATCTCCGCATCTTTAGTCGAAACCAGGCCTTAGACGAATATCAAACATTTAAAATTGTCAGAGCTGAGTTCAGATAACTTAAAGTCATCGCAGTGTTTGTTTACTATGGAAGCGAATGTTATATAATCTTCGCTATCCTTTTTTGTTAAATTTAAACATTTCCACCTTTTGTGGAATAGTGAAGTGTTCGGGCTAATTAATTCCGTTATAAGTGTCACGGATTCCTTGAAAGGTCAACTCATTCGTTTTCCTCGGTAGGATGTAGTCTACGAATTTAGTGTATTCGCTTGATCCTAGTTTCCTCAGTAGTAGACGTACTTTTTTCGCGTCTGACCAATTCCCGCAATCAAACTCATATGAATCTTCATATCTTCTGAAGTAAGCCGCGAAGGTTTTGTCTTCGTCCAGTGCATAAGTGAAGTCTTTGATAGAGCTCTATATAGCATTTTGCGAGAATGCCGTTTCATTTCCATAATGTTGTCCTTTATTTATTACTGCCCGTAGTAGTAATTCTTGTAGTTCGAGTTGCTTCTCTTTGTTTTTCTGTTGAATTTCCAATAGTTTTTCTTCGTTTTTCTGTTGAATTTCTAATTGTTTTTCTTCGAGCCTAGTCTGTCTTTGCTCATTTTTTTGTTGCTGCTCGAATTGCATTTTCATCAGTTCCAATATGATTGCCTTAAAGTCTTCCATGTTTACACCATAATTTTGTGTAACTATTTTTCCTTTTTTCTCAGTGTAGACTTCAGGTCTTTGTCGCCTGTTGTTCTGGAACCTTAGTACGAAAAAAAAATTCATGCGTAGAAGTCGATTCTGTTCTAACTGACCGGTAAAATTCGTGTCTTCGTTACCACTGTTAAGGTTGGTGTCCAAAAATTTTATTTTTTTATCTTTTTTTTTCTCGCGTAGAACTTGTGCTCTTTTCTCAATACCTCCGTCGCCTCTGTTATGGACGACCGATAGAAAAAAGTTTTTTTTTTTTTTTTTAGATTCTTCTCCACGTCGAACTCGTTTCTTCAATATCCTCGTCGCCACTGTTATGGACGACCGATAGCAAAAAAAATTTTTTTTTTGATTCTCCTCGTAGAATTCGTTTCTTCAATATCCTCGTCGCCACTGTTATGGTCAAAGGTTAGAACCAAGGAAGAACAACACGAACACAAGAGTAGAAATAACAAAGATATATTACACAGAATAATAATACAAGATGTGGAAGGTGTTAGTATCACTGTCAGTCTGGTTTGGAGTGAACTAATATTGGCTCGACTCGATTCCGTCTCGTCCCTCTCTCTTGACAGGCGCAGTATTTATAGTGTCAGGAAGAGTTCACTCTGTCGTTATAATTCAGGTCCCATAACAATTTACAACTAGGTACTTTTGATAGGCCGACATAACTGGCTTCGAGAATTCACTTTATATTGACTCGTGCTAAACTAAGTAACGTACTGCTCCCTGAATTGTTCTTTGGTTGGCGGTTGGCTGTACACATTGTCCCCAAAGAAGAAATACAAGGACTACTTTTAAAAAAATACCCTCATCAGTAGCAGAATACCACCGGAAACAGATGCAGTGCTATGGCAATAAGAGACGGAGATGAAACGAAAATGAACATGGTGACACTGGAATGATAGGAAGCGCTGATACAGACGAAAATTATGGATTATTTCTGCACAATTTTGAACCAACATTAATTCCCTTGTAAAAAAAGCTTGTGAAACTACATGAGAATTTAACTAGATATTCCTTATCTCTTGTATTCAATATCAATAATAATTAACAGGTTTCATTATTATTATGTAGATGACGTAATAATGTTAGCAGACACAGAAAAAAACCTACAAGAACTCCTACTGAAGGTAGTAAAGGAAAGAGAGAAGAAAGGACTAAACATCAGTTGCAAGAAGACAGAATGCATGGTTGTTGGTAAAAGAAACAATCCAACATGCAAATTAAAATTGGAGATACCGAAAAACAAGTACAACATTTTATATATCTTGGAAGTGTTTTAAGAGTGGACATAAAGTAAAATCTGGAGGCGTATTGGGATAGCGAAAGATGCATTCCAGAAGTTAAACAATGTAATAATAAAGAGGAAAATGTTCTTTAGAAAGTGAGAAAAAGTATACTGAAATATTACTTAATATCAGTCCTCCTATATAGCAGTGAATGTGTTGGATAATCCCATCACAGATGAAGAAGAGACTTAAAGCAACAAATATTTGGTTCTACAGAAGGATAATAAGAATACGATAGATTGAACATGTGAGAAATATGGTAGTTTTAGAACTGGGGCAAAATTTATAATTACCGTCACAAAAAGAGAGTTGAAATTCCTAGGCAAACAGGATTTGGAATATCTGACATTCACTGGATATATTGAAGGCAGGACGGACAGAGGAAAACAAAACATAACCTAGCTTAAACATCGATGGCTCCCAAATAGTTATGTCTACCTACTTTCATTATCAAGGCTTGGATCAACCCGTAGAACGTCCTGGGTATGACGATAAACTACATCCGCGTCCTGGGTAAGACGATAAACTACGTCCAACAGCAAGGCCTCTGATCAGGAGGTTTTGAGGAGCGTGGAACCACCTCTTAATTGCTGGTGTTCCCAGGTCCACCCTGACCCGGGGTGGTAGCACCTATTAGGGTCCCAGCTATGAGCAAATCGTTAACAACCAGACTATATCCGCGTCCTGGGTATGACGATAAACTGCATCTGCGTCCTGGGTAAGACGATAAACTACGTCAAAGAGCAAGGCCTCTGATCGGGTGGCTTTGAGGAGCGTGGAAGCACCTCTTAATTTCTGGTGTTCCCAGGTCCACCCTGACCCGGGGTTGTAGCATCTGTTATGGTCTCAACTATGGACAAATCGTTAACCTCCAAACTGTGGGGAAAACACTTGAAAGTGTAAAAATAGGTTTTAATACCAGCAATAATTTTTTGAAGAAAAAACGAGTACCAGCAATACATTATTACCAGCAATACATGTTTTTAAAAAAAACATTACCTGCAATAAAAAATCTTGTCACCATTAAATAACCCATTGAGGTTCATATGCCATAAAACAAACCAAACCAAATCATCCTCGATCCCTGCATATTTCATTGTTTAGATGCAAGTTCTATTTTGTTAGTTTCTTCCCACGAACGTCTACTTTGTGGAACCGATTCACTACAATTTTAATCTGTTCAAATCTAGGGTTAATCGTTTTCTTCTACACATGTCCCCATAAAGTGTGCCTCATCTTTATTGTGTAACTCTATATCATGACTGCTTCTTGCGCCTTGTACAGGGTGAACATTATTATAAAAAAATACTAGTCCAGTTTAAAGCAGGTTTATATCAATGTTTTTACGTTTGTTTTTATAACCCTGTAAATCTGGGTAAGAAAATTTTATATCGTGATGTGATAACGAGTAAGAATTCATTCAAAATGTTTCAGGATCATATATGCAAATTCTCTGGCATTTGTCGCTTGTGGAGCTCTTGCTAGACTGTCAACTATAATCTTCATAACTGTAAATTCATCGTCAATCCTCATCTTCTGTCTCCTTGAATCCGGGTTTTTTTAATGTCCTCTCTTCCTTCTAAAAGGTTTTCAACGTTTCATTCACATCCAACAACCCATTTCGTTTTAATGGCTTTATCGCCTTACATGTGGTGAAATGATTAAAATAATGAATATACATATTAATTTAAGACATTTTTATGTTTATACATTCATTTTTATAGATACAAATAAGTAAATGATCTGTTTATAATAAACAGTATTAACAACATTTACCGGGTTTGAATGTCCGAGAGATTATCAGAGAAAATATGATTCCTCCGACAGGAATCGAACCTGTATCCCAAACGCAACCGTCATGTAGCCTGACGTGCTTTTACCGGTTGAGACACAGAGGAGAATTTCGGTTAGCAAGGTCGATTTTACTGTTTTTATAGATACAATTTTTAATGATGTTCTCACGTACATTCATATCTGCTCGACGCATATTTTCTATGACACTCACCCTGGCTTAGGAAAGGTTCAAGGAAACCAACTGGTTCTGCCTCAAACAATGTCAGATTTTCCTGTGATGCGATCATCCTGGTGCGATTTTAGTCAGATTGTCTCTTTGAACCCAAAACTCATTCTGGATTGGGAAACGTTCAAGGAAACCATCTGGATCTGTCTCAAATAATGTCAGATTTTGCTGTGATGCGATCAGTTTGGTGCGCTTTTAACCAGATTGTCTCTTTGAACCCAACACTCATTTTGGGTTGGGAAATGTTCAAGGAAGCCAACTAGATCTGCCTTAAACAATGTCAAATTTTCCCGGGATTTTTACCAGCCCGAAACGTGGAATCCACCGAGCAGAAAACTTCGTCTTACCAAATGCTTTATTCTCAACGCTCTCGCCGTATATGATAACATCATCGGCTATTTGACTTATTATAGTCAATCGGCTGTCGTCCATCATCATGTGGTGAATATGATCAATGTTTACCTAGCTGGTGGCAGTTGCAGGACGTCCAGACCTTGGGACATCTTCAAGAGTCTTCTAGCTGCCCACTTTTGCACTGTTGATAAGGCTGGAGCGTTAGCCCCTAATGTAAGGACCATGTCTACATGAATCTCTTTTCAGGCTAAAACTTTCTTCTGCAGGTAATTGATAATACCGCGATACTAAATTTTATCCATTTGAAGCGATGTCGGTATTAGCTACTTTTGAAGTCTTCTTTGAACAATCAGATGGCAGTTTATTCGGAAAAATGCAGTTAAAATTAATCCATGCAAGATTTCACAGCTCAAGTATCACTAATTCACAGTCAGCCTATAAACTTTTCAGCTCAGCTCACCCACGTACACACACACACACACACACACACACACATATATATATATATATATATATATGTATATATATATATATATATATACAGTGTAATCCGGATATAAGAGAGTTGTCGGGACCGGAGAAGAAGTATCTTATATCCGGGTTTCTCTTATATCCGGGTTTGGTCTATTTTATTTTATTAACACAGGCTCTAATTTGGGACCAGAGAAAATCTCTCTTATATCCGAGTTTCTCTTATATCCGGGTCTCTTATATCCGGGTTACACTATATATATATATATATATATATATATATATATATATATATATATATTATTTTGTCGTAGAACTTGCTTTGAGGTTAATTAAACAATAACTTAAGAATGTGTGTGTGTGTATTATGTCCGGTTTGGTTTTGTTTGTTTTGTTTACAACATATCAACGTCAATGGGTTATTTAATGGTGACAAGATTTTTTTTATTGCTGGTAATATTTTTTTCTTCAAAAATGTATTGCTGATAATAATTTTCCTCAAAAAATTATTCCTGGTATTAAAACCTATTTTTATACTTTTTAGTGTTTTAAATCCGATTTAAGGGGTAACTATTTGCCCATAGCTCGGACCCTAAGAGATGCCATCACTCTGGGTCAGGTTAGACCTGAGAACACCAGCAAGAGGTGGTTCCACGCTCCTCAAAACCTCCAGATCAGAGGCCTTACTGTCGGATATAATTTATCGTCTTATCCAGGACGCGGATATAGTTTATCGTCTTATCCAAAACGCGGATTATGTCCGTTAGAAAGAAACAAAGGCAAAAGAAACAAAGAAAATTCAATTTCTATTTATTATTTAAAGTAAGTGCATATTTACAGTTAGGTAAATGTGAACAGACTCAGATAGATGGATAGATTGATCGATTGATCGATCGATAGATAGATAGATAATTAGATAGATAGATAGATAGATAGATATGAAGATACTGACATAGATAGATAGATAGATTGATAGATAGATAGATAGATAGATAGATAGATAGATAGATAGATAGATAGATAGAACAAACGTTGACAAACAGACTACGATAGACAATTTAAATAGATAGAGAGAGTGAACATCGATGAACAAACTAGAACAGATATATATATATATATATATATATATATATATGTGTGTGTGTGTATGTGTGTGTGTATGTGTGTGTGTGTGTATAGATAGATAAATAGATATAGAGAGAGAACAAACTTTGATGAACAGACAACGATAGATACATAGATAGAACAAACTTGTTTACGAATTACAATAGACAGTATTTACATTATTCGGACTATTGTCCTCATCTTTGTGGCCATATTTGTCACAACGTTTCGGCCGTTGTACGCTCCGGCCTTCTTCAGGTGGTTGGAATTTCGAACCGAACCCTTTATTTCGATCACTGGGGTAGACTGTTCTAGTTCCACGAGCCATGTTTGATGGATGTCAGTTATCAGTTATCTCCTGGTAATTTTTCCTGTTCTAGTTCCACGAGCCATGTTTGATGGATGTCAGTTATCAGTTATCTCCTGGTAATTTTTCCCTCTGAAAAATTACCAGGAGATAACTGATAACTGACATCCATCAAACATGGCTCGTGGAACTAGAACAGTCTACCCCAGTGATCGAAATAAAGGGTTCGTTTCGAAATTCCAACCACCTGAAGAAGGCCGGAGCGTACAACGGCCGAAACGTTGTGACAAATATGGCGACAAAGATGAGGACAATAGTCCGAATAATGTAAATACTGTACATAATACCTCATCTCAGAAATATAGACAGACTCTGAATTACAATAGATATATAGATATGTAGAAAGAGCGATAGATAGGTAGTTTTGAAGAATGTAAGAAAAAAAGAAAGACTATTTATTTCTGTACGATTGTCCAGGATTTCTTCCCTGATAAATAATACTACCTTATCATATTTCTCCAATTCGTGAGAAAACAAAATTAAGAACTTTTGTGGATCTGTTAATTTTCTTAGGATGCAATTGGGAGCTGACAATGCATCAAACAGTATCGTTAACCGTCTTACCAAATAAAAATTATCGAAACTGAAAATCTAATTACCCATGAGACTGTATCACTGAAAATTAGAATTTTTTTTCTTTATAGCACGCTGAACAATCTTGTCTCCCAAGAGAAATATCTTTATATTTCTTATTTCTAATTCGCTTTCGTACTTGTTCCAAGCTACCCACACGTGATTTAAGCCATTTTGAATATCTGAACTATATTCCGTTTATGTCGTCTTATATTCACGTTTTACGATTGTCTGTTTTAGCAGAGGCATACACGAGGGCCGCTCAGAACCTGCATTCTTCGACTTTTAAATGCAAATATAGATAGCGGCGCGGATTGAAGAATCGGAGAGCCGGGTTCGAATTTCAGTCGAATTCATTACGTTCACTTGAGAAAGGTAGGGAACGTCTTCTTCTCTGCCCCCAAGCTAAGAGTAAATAGCAGGACAGACCGGGTTCTGTAGCCTTGGATGGCAACTGGTCTACCACCGGAAGAAATGGCAACCTACTGCGAAAAAAATATTTGCCTCATCAGTCATGTATCGAAAGATACATGATCGCCTAAGCGTGTATCACGCATGGCACATAACTGACTGAATATTTCTGTCTTCTGATACCTTTTATTCATCCGAACTTTTTCTAAAGATCTGAAGAATTGATCCGAATGATAAAGGAATGGAAATGTCCAAATACAGAATATTTGGTTAGAAATGGCTGTTCTGAGTAAAGAATCATAAAGGTAAATAGCTTGGAATTTGGCATTTTTCAATGCAATCTGAAAGATTAATATATATGAAATGGACCAAGTCCGGCAATTATTTTGGGTGTTGGGTTCAAAGAGACAATCTGATTAAAAGCGCACCAAGATTTTCCCATCACAGGAAAATCTGACATTGTTTGAGGCATATGCAGTTGGTTTCCTTGAACATTTCCCAACCCAGGATAAATGTTGGGTTTCAGAGAGACAATCTGATTAAAAGCGCACCAGGATGATCACATCACACGAAAATCTGACATTATTTGAGGCCGATCCCGTTGGCTTTCTTGAACATTTCCTAGCCCAGGGCGTGTGGTAGGTTCTTCCCTTTGAGCTACAGATAAAGCGACAATGGAAACACCTTTATTTATCTGCTCCAAACAAGGCCAAGATTGTTTCATCTGCGGGGAAGTTGTGGCTTCAGATTTTTGGGATGCAAAGGCGTTGTGTTTATTGAATATCTTCAAGAAGGCCACAGAGAGTTCTGTGTCAACTTGCTACGGCATTTACAAAAGGATATCAACACCAAACACCCGGGAAAACTGATGAAAGGAGTCATATTTGATGGGAACATTGCTCCATCCAACAAGTCCTTGCTTTCAATGACTGCTGTGCATGATTGTGGCGTTGAACTAGTTGATCATCTCCTCTGTTCTCCTGATTTGGCCCCATCTGTTTATCAGCTGTTCCCTAACATGAAGAAAACACTAGTAACCCGTATCGCAGTGATGGCGACGCCAGATCTGACGTTTATATCTTTATTGCCCAACATGATGAAAGATTCTGCAGCAATGCGTTCCAAACGCTCTGGCGTCGATGGAAGAAGTGTATGGACTTTTTAAAAAATCATATCACAGTAAGCAACGCAACAAAACCACGAAAACCTAGGGAATCAATGAATGTAAAACAAAATTAAAAAAGAACATTATTAAGTAGCGATCACAATAAAAGAATAGAAATTAAGAAGACAAAATGGCTGACATGCTATTTAAAGTTATGAAAATCAAACTTAACTGGAAAGTAAGAAGTCGAAAATACTTCCGAAATCGAGTGGTGCCTGTAAAGAAACTCTTATCATAGAACTTACGGTTGCAGTCTAGCTATTTCAACTGTGAAATGACGACATGTTTCCGCCAACATAGTCTTTCTTTTTATGTGTCGTGTCCTTTCAGGACGTAGGCGATCATAACTCTCCACCTCCGTCTATCCCTTGCAGCTCTCAACACGTTTCTCTGCCACCTCCCTCAGACCACGTTCTGTCATCCACTTGCTTAAGGCCGCTAGGTATATCATGCGTTGTTTCCCCTTGTCTCTTTTTATCTCTATTCGACCCGCGCGTATCAGATTCTCCAGGCTCTCCTTCCTCATCATGTACCTCAGGAACTTCAGCTGCCTCTTCCTGATGTTAAGTATAACCCCCCTCCTTGCATCTGCCAACCTAGTATTGAGCTTAAATTTAGAACAATTGCCATGAACGTTTTTTTTATAGAAACATCGGAGCTACGTTATGACGTTTGGGAAGAGACTGAAGCCGACATATATATATATATATATATATATATATATATATATATATATATATGTGTGTGTGTGTGTGTGTGTGTGTGTGTGTGTGTGTGTGTGTGCGTGCGTTCGTTCGTGCGTGCGTGCGTGTGCATCTATGTGTGCTTGTGCGTGGGCTTGCGTGTGCCGGAGTTATTTTCTGTCTATTTTCATAATGCCTTGCCTTCAAGTTTCAATTGTGAGCTTTCTAGAAGGAAATTGTCCGGGCATCTCTTTCAGGTGATGATTCGTAATTTGTCACGCTTCGAGCAACCGCGGCTAGATTTTGTTTACGCTCGAAAAAGCTGGGCAAATTGTTTCTGCCGTAATTTCGCAGTTGAAAACATCGCCCGCAAACTGGTCTGTCAGAGAATAAAACGCAACGAAATGAATTTAGACATTTACAGAAAACTTTTACTTTGTTTTATTTATTCTTAATGTTTGATTTTTTTTTTCTAAAACAGATTTTCATGTACTAAAGAGAGAAAATAAAATACCATTTTTTTTAAAAACAACAAAAGCGAACTATGGTACTGATGATATTAACTTTTCTGAAAGTGGCTGGAACAGTCGGAATAATTTGAACAAAAGCACAAGGCACTTTAGCAAGTTTCTCCACAAATTCGATCCATATGAGCAACAACTCATACACAAATTATGAAAATGTGCTAACAAAAATTGCAACTCGATATTAATAAAACTTGTTTGAATGAATTATTTCTGCCTAGATATACAGTACATAATGACCGGCTATTCGTTTGCCGAGCACAACCGTCTGTTAGAGTGACAAGAGAATCTGTTTCTGTGTATCGAGAAAATTGTTTGAAAATAATTATTCGAAAAGCATTTATTCGAATTGTAAATTGTTTGAATTAAAATTAATCGAAAGGACAATTATACTAAATGATAATTATTCGAAATACCTATATTTCGAAATACGTATGTTGTTTTGCCTTGAGAGTGTCAATGTTGATTTACCTTGAATTAATAACATCGTTGAAGGATGGCATCGGGCTTTTTTACAGATAGTGTCATCCCTTCATTCCACAATATGGAAATTCTTAGACGCTCTTAAAAGAGAACAGGACTTGCAAGAAATTCCTGTTGTAAAAGTAAGAGCAGGTTGCTACAATATCAAAAGCGCCAAGAAATACCGCGACGTAAATGGAAAACTTAAAAACATTAGAGGTATCCTTTAACGAGTCCTGTTCAGTAGCTGACTATTTCCGTGAAGTACCTTATAACTTAAGCTTATAAGGATCCTTTCTTACTAAGTTGTTTTATTAACGATATTTGTATTTCGAATAATTATCATTTGTGTATTTCCTCTTTTAAATTTAACATTTTTATTACAAAAAGAATTTTGCATTTCAAATAATTATCATCGAGTATAATTGCCCTTTCGATTAATTTTCATTAAAACAATTTACAATTCGACTAAGTGTTTCCGAATGGTTGTTTTCAAACAATTATTTTCGAAAAGTGTCCAGATAATCTAAAAAATTACCAACAATACAGATTTATAGTAAAATTGTCAACAACACTTTTTTAAAGTAAAATTAACACCAATATACTTTATAGTAGAATTACCAACAATATATATTATAGCAAAATAACCAATAATACATTTTATCTGTAGTTTAAGTCATACTATTGCGTTATTTCCTTCAAGGGCATTATTAGCTCTAGGTAAATTAGTATTGACTGTCTCAAAGCAAGACCACATACGTATTTCAAACAGGTATTTCGAATAATTATCATTTAATATAATTGTCATTTCGAGTAATTTTCATTCAAACAATTTACAATTCAAATAAATGTTTTTCAAATAATTGTTTTAAAATAATTATTTTTGAAAAATTATTTTCGAACAATGTTCACGTAATTGTGTTTCTGCTCAAGTACATTTGTAGCTTATACTGCGATTTATAAAACAACTATTTTCAGAAGATCTTAGTTACGGTTGAAGAAAGACAACAATTATTAATCATTCCACTCCAAGCAAGATAATGCTAGTAGGACGTAGGTTGTTGCAATGACAGAACGAGAATGGGATAAGGGCAATAAAGGAACAGGGTCCAGGAAGACAGGATGGTGATTGACGATTCATTTATTTTTTCAAGATAGCAGGTAGGTATTTATATGATCCCCCCCCGCCACTGAGTCAGGTTGTGACACAAGGTCGGTTTTTAATGTGGGGACCTGAGAGTTTTCACTCGGGCTGCTGGTCTAAGCTGGTCTTAGTTGGTCATAGCTTTTCCAAGCTGGTCAGAGCTGGTCTAAGCTATTCATAGCTGGTCTTATCTGGTCATTGCTTGTCCAAGCTGGTCACAGCTGGTCTAAGCTAATCATAGCTGGTCTTAGATGGTCATTGCTTGTCCAAGCTGGTAAGAGCTGGTCTAAGCTATTCGTAGCTGGTCTTAGCTGGTCATCGCTTGTCCAAGCTGGTCAGAGCTGGTCTAAGCTATTCATAACTGGTCTTAGCTGGTCATTGCTTGTCCAAGCTGGCCAGAACTGGTCTAAGCTATTCATAGCTGGCCTTAGCTGGTCATTGCTTGTCCAAGCTGGTCAGAGCTGCTCTAAGCTATTCATAGCTGGCCTTAGCTGGTCATTGCTTGTCCAAGCTGGTCAGAACTGGTCTAAGCTATTCATAGCTGGCCTTAGCTGGTCATTGCTTGTCCAAGCTGGTCAGAGCTGCTCTAAGCTATTCATAGCTGGCCTTAGCTGGTCATTGCTTGTCCAAGCTGGTCAGAGCTGCTCTAAGCTATTCATAGCTGGCCTTACCTGGTCATTGCTTGTCCAAGCTGGTCAGAGCTGGTCTAAGCTATTCATAGCTGGTCTTGACTGGTCATAGCTTGTCCAGGCTGGTTACAGCTGGTCTAAGCTAGTCATAGCTGGTCTTGGCTTGTCATAGCTGGTCCAGGCCAGTGATACTACCAGCACAGGGACGAATCCCTACACCAGGTAAGTATTTAAGATAGCAGGTAGCAGCGAAGCAAGAAATCGGAAGTGAGAAGTGCAAGAAAAGAAAGTGTCAGAATAGGAGTTGCGGTTCAACAGTAAAACGGTGAGACCAAGTTGTTAATCTCGTAGCACGAATAAGTTAATGCAGTCAGGACTCCACAGGGCAGTTTCCATGACAATAATTGTGAAAAAGATAGATGGAAGCCACGTCACACCAGTGTGAAAACGACCGAAATCGAGATGCCAGGTCTGGATCCATTGCAGACACTTCTTTGAATTTTGTCAAGAATCTCGAGATGGAGAACGGGAGAAACAGATCAGGTATGGCAGCAATATTCAATGCACGGGCGAATGGTAATTTTATAAATGTGAAAGATGGATTCTGAGGAGAAAAATGATCTTGCACAGCAAAGTGAACGAACTTTTCTAACAGTAGATGTTGCAATATTATTTGGTATAATCACTAAGTGGAAAACACGAGCCGATGAAGGCGTTGAGTGTGGCTCTCCTGGAGGAGGTTAGCATCAGCTGTACGGCTGGCAGGTAGAAAAGGTTCTCTGTTGTGATGAACTCATTGCCGTAGAGAAGGCAACCACTCTGCTTTCTTCCCGAATAAGTCAACAGAATTCACAGATGTGGAGAAGTCTAATCGCCCACGGACGGAAAGGGCGGTGCATTTACAAATAAATAAACGTTTGTCTGATCTTGCTCCTGTAAACTTACGCTTGAACTAAGAGAAAATAGATTTATTCAACCAGCCAACAAGAACACTGACCACCAGTCAATGTTCTAAGAAAATTGAAGAGGGAGAATGGACATTTTTGGCTTGTTTCTTTTGTTGCTTTTTTTTCTGGCCACTATTCGATTAATTTTGTTATACTTCCACCAAGTCAGGCTGCGAATAGAGTGAAATGAAAAAAATGTTTTTTTTATCACTAATGCCGGTAAATATTGGATAAAAAGAAAATGTTGCAAAAGAAAGTACAACTATACTCGTTCTTCTATGTGACGTGTCTCTTAAGGACGTCGGCGACCGTGGTTCTCCGCAACTTCCTATCTTTTGCTTGCACGTTAGTTACATTACTAGCTGTTTTCATCTGTCTCTCTGATCTTCAATGTCTTATGTGAGTGTTCTATTCTCCAGGCCTTGTTTTCGCTCTAAATATCTGAGAAATTTCTAATGTATCTTTCTGATCCTAACCCTTTTAGTTTAAATTTGCATTAAAACTTTTCCGTACAATTGCCGAAGTTAAGCAACGTCGAGACTGGTCAGTATCTAGAAGGGTGACCGTTTGGGAATACCAGGTGCTCTAAGCTTGGATGTGCAAGTGCTGTAATGGATAATGGCTCGGAATTGTTAATCGGAGAGCCGAGTTCCAATTCCCGTTGGGTTTGTTATATTCATTTACACCCAATTACCCTGGGGAAAGATATGAATCCCCTCTCCCCCCATCTATGTGTTAAATAGTAAATTTTGTACCACCAAACCATTTTTATGTGCCCCCACCCACCAAAATCATATTACAATCTAAGAATATTTTTGGATGTAAATAACATGCAGAGGGTTGAGAAACCGTAAAAAACAAATCAACCAATTAAAGATTTCTCGTTAAATATATGTTCAATCGATGGAATTTTCATCTTTCTGTAGAACCACATATATATTGCTTATAGTTCATCGATGGAAACGCTGTCCAGCATTCTCTGCCGTTTGTCAGGTTTTTACATAAGATTTTAGCACAATTTTCTCTGTTTCTCATGAACATTTTTCTTTGCTTAGCTTTTGAAAAGCATCTATTGTTATTCTAATGAGCCTTCAGATTTTGATGTCATCTTTTCCGCCCTCTGTTCAAACAGGAGGCACCGTTGTGTAAAGAAGGTACAGTGGCGTAATGGATTGCGGATCTGATTTTGGAATCGGAGGGCCGAGTTTGCATTCCAGGAGGGTTCATTACATTCATTTACGTGCTAATACCCTTGACATCATTCTCTTTACTCCATTATGGGTAAACAGCAGGACCGATTAGCCCTATAGCCTTTGTTGGTAAGTAGTCTAGGGAAAAGAAAACTCTGAAGTCAAACCAGCCTGGAAAGGATTGGATTACGTCAGGCTGTCCTGCGTATAAAACAACCGCTGTTATGGCTCTAATTTATGTGGTACCCCTACTTAAATATTTAAGAGGTTATGGGATTTTTGATTGTGCAAAGACCTCTCAGTAGAGATAAAATAAACACGAACTGCTATTTAACAATATAATCAGTAAAAATAAAAAATAAAATAACAAATCCTATTGGTAATATCGTTTTTTATTGATTACGCTTTAAAGTAAATTCAGCCTTTTTTTTCGAGATTCACTAGCTCATAATATTAAGAAAAGTATCTTAAAATATCGTCAGCATTTATGGATTAGGACATTTACGGCTGAAAGAATTCATTGACAGAAACGAAATTTTTGCTTTTTTTGCAAATCGCTATCAATATTTTTCGAAATAAAATTCGAGCAATAATGTTTTTTTTTTAGCAAAGATTTCTCTCCCCGCTCTCAATATTTTTATCCTGTAAGCGTTCATACTTAAATAAGTGCTGTGTGTTAACAGGTAAAAAGTAAAACATCCGAAAATATCTGATTTTTAAATTCTCATCTCCACCGATGTATAAATAAATTGATTTTTACGAATGAAACTTCATAAAAAAAAAACGTTCTTTACAGCTGCTGCGTTGACATTTAAAGTTGCCAAGAATTCTCCTTCTACAACTAAAGATCGAACTTAGAATGTAGGACACAGAGAGACTTGAATATTAAGTCGACAACTGGGAAGGTATTTGCGATGTGAGAAACACGTTGTATTAGTTACAGATGCGGAAAGCAAGGCTATTGGGAAAAAGGGGAGAATATAAGGTTTTTATCTACCCCCCGAAATCCTCCATGGGGGGATTTCCCCTGGTTGAGAATCACTGATTTAGATATCATCATATTTTCTCAAGACTTAGTAGTTATTACAACGTTTCAGCTGTTTTACGCTCTGGCCTTCTTCTGGTGGTTGGAATGTCGAACTGAATCCTTTATTTCGCTCACTGGTGTAGACTGTTCTAGTTCCACGTGCCATGTCTAATGGATGTCAGTTATCAGTTATCTCCTGTTAATTCCCCTCTGCAAGTTCTCCACTGCTTTAACCGGGTATTGAACTCACACTATTTGGGTCCTGTCACTGGATCTAACCAACGCCTTTGTCCACTGTGCCATGCGTCCTCAATGACACACACATGGCACAGTGGATAAAGGCATTAGACCTAGCACGTGGGACTAGAACAGTCTACTCCAGTGAGCGAAATAAAGTGTTCAGTTCGACATTCCAACCATCTAAAGAAGGCCGTAAAGTACAACGGCCGAAACGTTGTAATAAATATGGCAACAAAGATGAAGACAATAGTCCGAATAATGTACATAATACCTCAGATACATAGTAGTTATTGCATATGCTAATTTTTTAACATAAGAACCTTCATGTGCGTCTTTATGTAATGGATAACGAGTCGGTGAAACACCCATGAGAAGGGTATGAATCCATTTCCTCCACCACCGTGCTATGGGTTGAATAGAAGGGGAGACTGGGCCCTATAACTTTATTTTGGCAACCAGTCTACCTCAGAAAGAAAGTGCAAACTACTGCGAGAAAATCTTCTGCTTAGACTGTTTTGGATCTAAAACGACGTGATCACCCAAGTGTGTATCACGTATGGCACTTAACTGACTGATGACTGACTGACTGACCTTCAGTCAGTGAGAAGAAAGAGACATCTATCAATTCTAAGAAGACAGAGTATTAGACGTAGAGACAGAATATAACTATTCTCTATATAATGAAAATGAAGTAAAAAAAAAGAATTATCATTGTTCGGGAATTAATAGAAGACTTTTAAATAGTATAGGATCATTTAAATTAATCGCTAATAATTTTAATATAAAAATACATGGAAAATCAGATAGTAATTGACAAAAAACGTCAAAAGGTACACCATTGTGTAAAGTAATTGATACAACCGCTTTAGTTTCCGTTCTTTCAACATAAGGACACTTTTAGACCCACTAGAGTGACAGGGTGTAATTTCTATTTTTTCCTCAGATTAGGTCATTTGCAGTTGCGTGCAGTAATATGAATTGATTTTCGGGGTGTATGATGAAATTTGTTCGGGCCTGAAAAATATTGCGTCATCTGTGATTGCCTCAGATTTTCATCTTGACCAGACACTATTGTATCGACTGTCGATTATTTGTCCTACGGTCATTGTCTGCGATGGACGTTACTCCAAGGTAGCGTACGAAAATTCCAATGCTGCACGAACACACTGGCAAGCCTTACCAGTGAGCAAATCAAAGTACTATAGACTGGACCGAAAACTCTCCTGATTTAAATCCAATCGAGAATCTGTGGTCAGTCTGCAAGGGACGACTTCGTGGAATGGACATATGAAATACTAACATGTACTCTGGGTCATATTTCATTGGAAAAACACGAAAAAAAGTAAATAATAACGGAATTATTCGTTTTGCTTCAATTAATTTACACAAGGGGGTATCGTTTCATATATATTTTAGAAATATGTATTGCTAATTATTTTACTATAGCAAAAATATAACTATCAAACTGTTATGGAAGAGTGTTAATATTATGTATCGTCCTCAATAACTGTAAACAGTTTACATTATTTTCATTGTTCAGCCAGTTGTCCTCGTCATTATTGCCATATTAACGACGTTTCGGCCGTTGTCCGCTCCAGCCTTCTTCAGGTGACTGGAATTTCGATCTGAACCCTTTATTTCTTACACAAGGGTAGAGTGTTCTAGATGCACGTGCTATAAATGGTACAGTTCGGAATTCCAATCACCCGAAATAAATCATTTGTTTTCTTTTCACCAATTTTGTTCTTGAAAAATAAAATAAAATTACATTTTCTTCAGTCGTATTGACCTCTGTTATTTATTTATTTATTCATTCATTCATTCATTCATTTATTCAGTCATTTAATCTGTTATCGCATTTTTGTACAACTGTGATCAACACTCTCCACTTGCCATTCCTTTTGCACCGGGGATATTGTGGTTACCCCGTCCCTCTTCTCAGATGTTACTTCAACAACTAATAAAGCCACTAACCTCCCAGGCGCAGCACCTATGCGCAGCACCTATGCGCAGCACCTATGCGCAGCACCTATGCGCAGGCTGTCGACTGGCCGATGACCGTATATAAACACATAGGTCCATGTTGAATAGATCATTTCTTATAAGTCAAGTATTGTGTTAAAATGATAGAAATGGCGTTTTTTAATATTAATTTGAATCATAATTAATTTGCTTTCTTTTCACCAATTTTGTTCTTGAAAGATAAAGTGAAAATACATTTTATTTAATTTCTCTGTTCATAATGATAGGGTGAATTTAGATTTTGTTCAGACTTTTTAATCTGAATGGACTAATTGCCATGTTTTATGTCGGATTCTCAACAGATTAAGAAGACAAGGGTCGGGTAATGAATATCCCTAGAAATTGAATATGACATGCCAAGTTCAATTCCCACTTGATTCTTTTTTGTACACTTCACACTATTGCTCTTGGAAAAGGCATGAATCCATCTTGATTTAGTTATGGGTTAAATAGCAGAACAGACTGGGCTCTCTTGTCTTGAGGCGTTAACCAGTCTAAGAGAAGGAAAAGACTGAATTCAAAACTAGCCTGAAGAGTGTTAGGTTCCATGAGGCTGTCTTGCCTTGGACTACTTCCGCTATTCATTCATTCATTCATTTAGAGTATATTACGCCACTCTGTGGTCATCACTCCCCTCCAGCGACATTCAAAGCAGAATCGTTCAATGGCTTGCCGGTACATTTTGCACCGGCGATGTTGAGATTACCCCTTCCCTCCTCACAGAAGTTCCTCCGCCCATTGGTAAAGCCGTTAACCTCTGAGCTCGTACGAACCGCTCTGCACAGGTGTGTTGGGTAGAATCGAAAGTAGTTTTTATGAATTTAAATATAATTTTTGCGTGAGTTCAAGTCTTTCATAAGGCATTGAAAAAAAAAATCTGCCCCGTTAACAAAATTGCTTCAGTGAACTTTATAGTTGAATTCTTTAATGTAATGGCCTCAATTCGAAATTGGGGAATTTTTTTACGTTTCCCATATTCTTATGAAATCGCGTAAAGAATAACAAGAAAGGTATAATTGTGAACGTAACAAATGACAAAAAAAAAAATGGGAAAAATATCAATTAAAGAAAAAAGGCGGGAAAATTTTAATCGAAAAATAAAAAAATGGCGGGAAAGAGCGACATTTTTTTCAAACTGCGGAAAAAAAATAAGAGAATAACTGTGAAAAGAAAAGGATTAAAAAAATCTAACTTCTCATTATAGGATCATCTGCTTGGCTCACAGGGTCTATTTATGCATATCACTTGTCTTCTTTTTATATGCCAAATGCTGAATGCTTAGAGCTTTTCTCATTTTCTTCTCTGAGATGAACCACGGTGTCATTAGTCCACGTTACACAGGCATTGACAATGATGACTAAAGAAAGACTATGAACGTGTTATGCATGACATGGCTACATCGCGAAATAAGAAAGTATCGATCACTTTCGATGAAATTAAGGAGCTAAGAAATCGATAGAACGTTCTAGAACCGTTCAGCGTATGAAAACCAAGTGTGGTACGGCTTATTATTTAGGATCAGTACCCTTATGAGGATGACCCCGTAATGCGAGTTGCAGGTCGGGAACACTAGAATCAAGCAGAACGCGGGAGAAAGCATCAAGGTAGACAGAGGACGGTAAGTACGACACAGATATCCGTAGACGGATTCCAAAGGATGGGCAGAATATTACGAAACAGGAGGATTTCTTTGGTTACAAAGAAAAGAGTACTTAGCTGATACATGACATCTATCCTTCTTTACGGCAGGAATGTCGGTTGGTTGTTTGTTTTATGGCATATCAACCTCAGTGGGTCATTTAATGCCAGAAAATTTTTTTTGAAATAGATTCATAGTAATAGTTTGTTAAAAACAAAGGTGTGTATATATACATATATATTTGAACCATTTTTCAATTACTCATATTTTTGAGTACGATCCAAATTATTTTAGAAAATTTACAATCTTGGATGGTTTTATTTTCGTAATTTTTTTTTTTAAATTACTCGCTTCGTAATATTTTTTCGCATTATTTTGTATTCTGAGTTCCATTTTCATTTTTTTTTCAAAGAATATATAGCTGTTTGTAGTATAGGTATTTTTTTAAAGTATTGCTGATAATAATTTTTCCTTTAAAAATTATTGCTGGTAAATTTTTTTATTACAAAGTATTTCTGTACAGTATTTACATTAGTCGGACTATTGTCCTCATCTTTGTCGCCATATTTGTCACAACGTTTCCGGCCTTCGTCAGGTGGTTGGAATTTCGAACTGAACCCTTTATTTCGATCACTGGGGTAGACTGTTCTCCACTGCCTTAACCGGGTATTGAACTCACACTCTTTGGGTCTGTCAGTGGATCTAACCAACGCCTTTATCCAGGCAGTGGAGAACTTTCAGAGGGAAAATTAGCAGGAGATAAATGATAACTGACATCCATCAAACATGGCACGTGGAACTAGAACAGTCTACCCCAGTGATCGAAATAAAGGGTTCAGTTCGAAATTCCAACCACCTGAAGAAGGCCGGAGCGTACAACGGCCGAAACGTTGTGACAAATACCTCATCTCAGAAATATAGACAGACTCTAAAGTATTTCTGGTATTAAAACCTATTTTTACACAAATTTGGGTGTAAACTATTTGCCCATAGCTGGGACCCTAACAGGTGCTATCACCCCGGGTCAGTGTGGACCCAGGAACACCAGCAATTAAGAAATAGTTCCACACCCATCAAAACTTCCTGATCAGAGGCCTTGGGTTGGACGTAGTTTATCGTCTTACCCAGGACGCCGATGTAGTTTATCGTCATACCCCGGACGGGCAGCGAATGTTGAACGATTTCCTCAAAGATGAAGAAGAGACTTGAGGTGACAGAGATGTGGTTCTACAGAAGGATGCTAAGGATTTTCATGAACTGAGCGTGTGAGCAACAATTGGCTTTTAGACAGGTGACAAACAAGGAGGAGGCTTATACTTAACATCAGGAAGAGGCAACTGAAGTTTCTGGGACGCATAATAAGGATGGAGGGCCTGGAGAATAAGATACACACAGGTCGAACAGATGGAAAGTGAGACAAGGGAAAGCAACGCGTGTCATACCTGGCCGGCTTAAGCAAGTGGGTGGCATAAGTTGGTCTGGGGAGTTGACAGAGGGAAGGAACTTCTTGAGTTGCAAGACATAGAGGGAGGTGATCGCCTACGTCCTGAAAGGACATGACACACAAAAAGAAAGAAGGACCCTTATGAGCGGTATATACCATCCTTCGTGTATTTGTTTGAAGGAGAACGTAAATAATCTTTTTTCAATGTGACGTGACGCTTCAAGGCATAATCAATCATGTCTATGCATAATTTCTTATCTCTTTTTGCTAAAGCTCTTCCGCTACTCATTCGCGCAAGCTGTGACCCGCTTCCCTTTTCCTTTCTCTCTTGCCTTCAATATGCCGCGTAAGTATTAGCTTTCCCAAGCCCTCCTTCCTTATTATGTGCCAAAGAAAGTGTTCTTTTTAGGACGTCGTTGTTGATTAATCGCTCCGTCCACAGAATATCCTGGATCCTTCGGGAGAACGCCTTCTCTGTTGCCTATAGTTTTTTTCTTCATCTGTGTGCAAGTAAATTGATATATGAGGATCAGGAGTTACCATTCGAGCTTGATGAGTATGGTACACCGGCAAAGCTTTCATAGAATGCCACATCCTCACTGAGTGCTGTTGGTTCATAGGATTATGACCTTTTAACTTTGATAGACTGGGTCACGTCTAATCACCGAAGATAATAAACGTTAATCTTAGTACCTAGATGGGTGACCGCTGGGGTATACCAGGCGCTATAAACTTGGTGTGCGGCTGTTATAATGCGCTTCCGGCTATATCACGTTGAAACACCGGTTCTTGTCCGATCACCGAAGTTAAGCAACGTCGAGCCTGGTCACTACCTAGATGGGTGAATACCAGGCTATAAACTTGGTGTGCGGCTGTTATAATGCGCTTCCGGCTATATCACGTTGAAACACTGGCTCTTGTCCGATCACCGAAGTTAAGCAACGTCGAGCCTGGTCACTACCTAGATGGGTGACCGCTGGGGTATACCAGGCGTTATAAACTTGGTGTGCGGCTGTTATAATGCGCTTCCGACTATATCACGTTGAAAAACCGGCTCTTGTCCGATCACCGAATTTAAGCAACGTCGAGCCTGGTCACTAACTAGATGGGTGACCGCTGGGGAATAGCAGGCGCTATAAACTTGGTGTGCGGCTGTTATAATGCGCTTCCGGCTATATCACGTTGAAAAACCGGCTCTTGTCCGATCACCAAAGTTAAGCAACGTCGAGCCTGGTCACTACCTGGATGGGTGACCGCTGGGGAATACCAGGTGCTATAAACTTGGTGTGCGGCTGTTATAATGCGCTTCCGACTTTATCACGTCGAAACACCGGTTCTTGTCCGATAACCGAAGTTAAGCAACGTTCAGCCTGGTCACTAACTTGATGCTGAATTATAAGTATGTTTGCATGCATGTATGTATATATAATATATATATATGTATGTAGAGAGATGGATAGATATGTATTTTTATGTATATATAAGTATTTACCATTTAAGCATTACTATCATTAGTATCATTTATGCCTACAAACACGGAAAAATACTTACACCAATTTTAAGTATATACAGAAGAAAAACTCGCAAATATAAGCAGTAAATTACTGATACCCGCTGAGGAGTGGATGTATGGCAAGGTCCACCTACGAAAGTCTGGAGTCGGGATGCTGAAATTAACATCATTCAGCTAAGTTAAAACCTTTTTCTCATATTAATCCCATATATATATATATATATATATATATATATCAGGTCATCCCGTAAGTTCTGTTCGAATTTTGAATAAAGGAAACAATTGATATATATATATATATATATATATATATATATATATATATATATATATATATATAGATAGATAGATAGAAAAAGAGGGGGAAAGTGACAGGAGATGAATAGACTGTCATAGATATTTTTGTGTCTGTTTTGCTTTAGAAATTTCTATATACAGTGTAACCCGGATATAAGAGACCCGGATATAAGAAAAAAAAGATTCGGGCAATGTAAATTTCTACTTTTCTATCAATATAATTATTTAAATAGATTTATTCATAAGATAGAAAGAGTGTCTGTGTGTATGAGAGAGAGAGAGAGAGAAGTGAGAGAAAGAGAATGCGAGAGAGAGAAGGGGAGATCTAGAGCGAAATACAGTTGCCTTAGTGTTACTTAAAGTCGGTAATGCAAAGAATATTCCTGCATTTTATGTTGTTAATGCGAATATATTATAAAAGTTTAAATTCACTTTTATTATCTTTGATAAGATTTCTTTTTTTCGTGCGCATCATTGATTCATATTTTTGCTTTCATCGAAACTTCTTTTAATCTTTGAGAAGATTCTACCGAAACTCCGCAATTTCAAGATTTCAACATTTCCTATTCTAAAAAAAAAAAGGATCTGTGAATTATTTCACTTCAATTTTTTTCATTTTTAAATGAAATTTTGCACTTCTTTAGTAGCAAAGGTTTACAAAGTGTTCTTAGTCTCGATCTGATCTAATAACGTTATTCTTTACCTCTTCCTAGTTCACTATTTACATTTTTCGGACTATTGTCCTCGTCTTTGTCGCCATATTTATTACAACGTTTCGACCTTTCAGTATCTGTCTATATTTCTGAGATGAGGTATTATGTACACTATTTACATTATTCGGACTATTGTCCTCATCTTTGTCGCCATATTTATTACAACGTTTCGACCTTTCTGTATCTGTCTATATTTCTGAGATGAGGTATTATGTACACTCTTTACATTATTCGGACTATTGTCTTCATCTTTGTCGCCATGTTTAATACAACGTTTCGGCCGTTGTACGCTCCGGCCTTCTTCAGGTGGTTGGAATGTCGAACTGAACCCTTTATTTCGCTCACTGGGGTAGACTGTTCTAGTTTCCCGTGCCATGTTTAATGGATGTCAGTTATTAGTCATCTCCTGTTAATTCCCCTCTGAAAGTTATCCACTGCCTTAACCGGGTATTGAACTCACACTCCTTGGGTCCTGTCACTAGATCTAACTAACGCCTTTATCCACTGTGCCATGTGTCCTTGAGGCTGTGTCAAAGGGCAGAATCTGGTCTCAGGAAACAGGTACCTGATCACGTTGTATACAGGGTCTACTGGCAATTTTTGACCAATCCTACGGGATCGGATACCCCACATTAAATTCGGCCTTGTGCCACATCTGACTGCGTGGGGCGGTTGGTAGATATCCTGCAGTTGGAGATTCATTGTGGAATTCACTTGACTCACTTCTAGCAGTTGACTACTTCTTCTACGCGCCGTTGGCGAATCTTATATGTGTTGTTCTTGTCCTACGTATTATCGTTCATTACCAACCTTCGTGTGATTATTCTATTCAGTAACCTTCCCGAGGTTACAATTATTCTATAAACATTAATGCCTTGTGATACGAATTTAATTCGTTCCAAGACCGAGCTCGTAACTCAAAAGACTGTTATCTCAAATCAATTTTCCTCATTGAAATTAATGAGAATATTTCCGATCCGTTCCAAGGCCCTAAAAATCACCTTTATTTTCCTAAAATTCATCTCTATATTTGTGGGTTTCTCACAAGAAAAAACGTGTGAATTAACAAGAAATGTAGTTTACAAACAATAAAATAAAAGAGGAAAAAAACAAAGTGTAAAGAAATAAACTCTACTAGATCTTCAGTTCAGACGTGTCATAGGCCAAATGGTGGTGGGGAGACAGAGAGAGAGAGAGAAAGAGAGAAAGAGATGTGGGACAACAACAGCTAGCCTAGCAACCACTAATCTAGCCTAGGAACGATTAGCTTAATATCCGTGACCGAAGATTAACTACCACTTAATTTTTGAATTTTTAAAAATATTTACATACTATCCATTACTGTAAATAATTTCTTTTTAATTTTATTTTTTTTATTTATTTATCGTCTATGTAGAACATTCATACTGTCTCGCCAAGTCCATTACTCGTAAGTCTCCGTTGTGCTTTTTTTATATAATATTTTATATAATTTCCGGCTTTACTTCAAGCGAAATCATACCATTGCTCTTTCCACTTACATTCTTTGGACCGATGGTGTCACTAAAGTAAATTTGCAAAATAACGACAAAAAAGACACAACACAACACAACAGAGATCCTTCCAGAGCGAGGTAAATACGTGGATGGAAATACTCTCGAAGCTTGGCGTCCGCTGTGCCAACTAGAAAATGCTTAACTGACACTCGCTCGAATCTCAAAATTCAGCTCGTATCTCAAGGCAAATTGGCCGAACTCCGGCTTGTATCACCAGAAAACTTGTATGTAGGTACGCTCGTATCTGAAGCCATTACTGTATCCTGATATTCTTTTCGAAATGATCTAATTATTTTCTTTTGGGCGAAGCAACTATCTGTTACATTCAACGCTAGAGTGGAGTGTATATAATTCATAATTTGGAAAACTTTGCCACTTTCTTCCTTTTGCGATTTCCCGCCTTTGTTTATCTCGTTTTTTTTTCCTCCTCAACTTGAAATATTCTTCTATCCTAGATTTTCTTTTTCAAACCCTCATCTATTTATTCGTTTTAATTTTACTTTATCGAATTACATGCAATTTTTTCCTATTTTTCGTTTTCGCTTCCTATATTTCTTAAATGAAAATTATAAAAATCATATAATCAGCTTTAAAAGCATTTTTTAATCTTAATTTGACAAAAGAGGCTTTTAATATTTGTATATATTCTAATTTCTTCTCCACGTTTTTGTTATCCGTAAGAGCTTATCGAAAATTCTATTTACTATAGATAGACAAGCAAGCCGTTTTTGAGGGAATTGTAAAAATTCAAAGAAGCTCGTTTCGGATTTTCCCGAAGGCTTTTCAACAGAAATCTTGGAAAAATATACAAAAGAACGACTTCTGCTCAGTTACTTAAAATTTAATTGTTTCAAGGTAACTGAAGATTTTTATTTTAAACCTTGAAACGATTTTAATCTCTAGACAATAAATAAAAGCTGATATATTTTTGCTTGATCCTCTATAATGACGGCCTTGAGTTGCGTGCAATGTTTTTACGGTCTTCCCGCGTCTGGTTTGCTATACATCGTATTTTTCGGCTTACAAGACGCTGCAGTTTGGTAGACGCAGCCTAATATTGAAAATAAATTTCTAAGAAAAACAAAGTAATTCTCATACAACAACACATTCAACATGCGTTCCTCACATACTGGCGCCACTTATTGTTTACAATAATCACTCGTCCGATTTTGTTTCTATGGCAATGACATACTAGTCAAGAGCAGAAAGGCTCCCGCCGCTGCTAGTAAACAGAGCATGTTTAATCTTGTGGCTAGGCTCAAGGAAGGTTTATAGTATTGGAAATACTTTAACAGTTATGAACTGAGGTTACATCATACAAAAGGCTGAATTAGATACATAGCTAACATTACAGTGTAATGACTCAACATACAAATCCACGTCTCTATCAGTCAAGCCAATTAGGTGACCGCCTAAGCTTACTTGAGCCTGGGCGTCTCCTTACATTCGTCATGGAAGACGCACACGTATTCTTCAGGGTATTTTTTAGGGGGAAAAAGTGGGTCATGTAAGCCTGAAAATACGGTATTTAGAGATTTTTATTATATGAAATATCTGGAAGCATCTGCAATTTTATTGGTCCTGACCTGGCATCTCGGTTTCAGTGACTTTCCCTCTGCCGTAACCTACGATACCTGTGCGTTTCCTATAAATACTTTCATGGTACTTGTTCTGATGTACACGTGCCCAGACCTTATTAAATTAACACTGTACTATATTGTTGGTCCCCCATTTAGTTACTGACTCGGCTCGAAGTTGCTTAACTTCGATGATCGTAAGAGAGCCAGCGTTTCAACTTGGTATGGCCGTAATCCCATTTTTCATTGAAATTCATATACTGAGGCTAAAGAATCTCAAACAAAGAACTTAGATAAACCATATCACTTGGTGACTTTCAAGACCACCAACAATTGAAATGGGTAACAGGTGTAACACAATAGATATAATGATATTCTGCACAGCTTTAAACAAAAGGTTAGGAAGGAAATCCCTGCATCAATACTTGAAAAAGCGATAACATTTACAGGGTGATTGAAAAGTAACTCCCCATTTTAAAATACATATAATTTATGTATTAACTATATTTTTTTACAAGAAATGTATATGAGAGATAAGTGTTTAGAATGTGATTTAATTTAAAATACGATATCGGCAGATTTCGCTACCATATTCTTCACTAGGAACTCTTGTGGTATGGAAGACATTAATTCTTGTATTTGTTCTTCAAGTTCTTCCAAAGTCTTGGTTTGGTTTAGTAGGCTTGTTTATTTAATCAGCTCCAAAGAAAAAAAGTCACAGGGTGTTAAATCAGGACTTCTGGCTGGCCACTCATACATAAAATAGGGAGTTACTTTTCAGTCAACCTGTATATTGGGTAAATAATTTGCTGGTGCGAATCTCCCCTCCAAGACACTTCATAAACTAAAGTAGATTCAGTGTTAAATATCGGTTCGGCATCCGTCCGTCTCGGGAGACGATGGAGTAGTGCTGTTGGTGCTAGGCGATGGAGTTACATCGCCTCTCTCCCAGTGTTGTGCCGATGTCTTGCGCTGGAGTGTCCTCTCTAGTGCCCTACGAGACTGGGCGGGGTGTATGCAGAACTAGGTCTAACCGGACGTCTAGTTCCCCCTCTCGGTCTTGATAGCAGAGTCCAAAGGAGAGGATGAACCAATACAGTTTGGTACCAGCGCGGCTTCAGGTGTGCCGTCCATCCGCCTTAGAGGCTCCACTCCGGGTTTGTGTAGGGGTTTACTCCTTAGCTTTTTCTTTTCCCGACGATTTCCACAATGCAGTGGAGCTATTTTAACCCATTCATGGGCACCATGGCGTGTCCACACACCGGTGGGCCTGCGTGCCCCATGTTAAGGGGGCCAAACTCCTCCCCCGTCCCCTGTAGTTTAGCCAGAGTACGCAAGGTGCTCGGTTGCCATGTGTTGCCATAAGGAGGCACTACATAGGGCTTGCTGATGGAGAGGCTATATACTGGCAGGGGAAGACTGATGCACTCGGCTCCCCTTTTCGCATTACTGCTAGCCAGCGGCGGTAACTGAAAGCGAGAAGCGACAAGCACTACCCCCTGCAGACTACCAAACTAGACGCATCACAACAGCCGTTGAGACACACAGTGTTAAATATACTAGCTGCTTTACTCGTTCAGTGTACATGTCCATCGTAATTCTATTCATCAGAGTAAATCCATAATAAATATATTTATTGATGGTTATTATGTTTTATTATATAGTATATGTATTGACATAAGTACGCAGGTGTAAGCCTTAAGAAAGCTTTATTCAACTGAGAGTACAAGGTTCGCGTATAGTGTACTTTTATAGTCCCAGTAAACAGAAATAGCTCTCTCGAAAAGGAGAGTAACGAAACAAGGGGTGACCACTCTTGATTATTCAGAACAATAGGTTTGGTTGAAAGTAGAGACAAGAAATTCAATTCTCTATTTACAGCAATCCTTGTTCAATTTCTGAACTTTTTGAACTTTAGTTTGAAGTGATGGAAAGTTTCATCTTTAAATGTGAGGTGGCTATTAGCTTGGAAGTCGCATTCCACATGGGAAAGACTAAACGATGGGATCTAAGTTTAACAACAGTAACCGATTCAATACGATGAGCCACTAACCTAGAAAATGACAGGTCGATCAGCTGAAAGCCCTCCACGTCAAAATGGCCACCCGCGAATTTCATGAATACGTACCACAACCACCGAAATATTTAAATATATATTTCAATTATTTACTCTATTTTAAACAAACTGGTATCACACACACACACACACACACACACACACACACACACACACACACACACACACACACAAATACATACCTATAGATAGATAGATAGATAGATAGATAGATAGGAATAATCCGTGATAGATAGACAGTTATGTGTGTGGGTAAGTTACTAAATTATAATGCGTTTAAAGGCGAGGAATTTTGTAATATATCAAGCCTATTCATCGATGACATCGGCATTTCTGCGAAACTTAATGTCGGCTCTAAGATATGACTTTCAATTTTTTTTATTTTTTTAATCTATCTGTCAATTTATCTCTCCCTTTCTCTCTCTCACTCACTCACTCTCTCTCTCTCTCTCTCTGGTTATATATATATATATATATATATATATATATATATATATATATATATGTATATATATATATATATATATATATATATATACTTTTATACTTTTATATACTTTTATACAGGCTGTTTCATGCTCGAAGCAATCGTCAGGTCAAGCGCACTGATGATTGCGCCTAGCATGAAACATCCTGTCACCTCACAGTGTTGACTTTAATGTTTACTTATATATATATATATATATATATATATATATATATATATATACCCAAGTGTGGGATTGGTATATACGGAGTAAATTCCAAAAAACAACAATTATTATTCTTTAAAGAGTGCTCAATACAGAGTAGAGCAGATATAATCATTTATTTAAATATTATAACATAAATATCTTATAAAATCACTACAAAAATAGCCTTTTTATTTCAACACTTCTGGTGTCTTATCAAGTATTTATGTTATAATATTTAAATAAATGATTATATATATATATATATATATATATATATATATATATATATATATATATATATATATATGTATGCATATATATATATACATATATATATATATATATATATGTATGCATATATATATATGTATGTATATATATATATATATATATATATATATATATATATAATCGACTGATTTATAATGTGTGTGTATTCCTAAAGGTTTGAGAGACTGATTTTTAATCCGTCATTTTTATTATTCAAACGTTATTGCAGTGGATATTCGTATTTAAAATAGACGCCCCATTTTTTATTTTAAACTTTTTGCATAGATCTATCGGCCGTCGCATTCGCGAAATCATAAGGTACAGGTTACATTTTATTTAAGATTTTTCAAATGCTCCACCCGATATACGTAATACACCCAGTTTTACATACGAGTTTCACATTAATAACGTTTGTAGTAATATAAATGTATAAATATGTGTGTGTCTGTGTGTGTAAATTCAGATATAAATATAATCATATATGCAAGAATCCAATATGAATAAAGAAAAAGGTAAACATTTCTTCATCAACGCATTAAAGTCCACCAGAGAACGAAACGCACAGATATATTGTATTGATAGACAGTAATAATAATAATAATGTATATTTACTACCAATTAATACATTTTATAATGATACATTTACCAGACAGTAATAATTATAATACATTTAATACATCCTAATATAATAAAACAACTAGCATAAACACGAGCATTCTCAACTATAAAAGTGAGTGCCGAAACTATTACAAAATAACTATTATAGAAATTTAATAAACCACGCAAAATCAAATTCTTCAACAAGAAAGATTTTCTACACAGAATTTAAAAAATATTAAACAAAAACTCATTAATAATGACTTTCCTAATTACATTTTTGATGAACAAATTAGACGAGATATTAGGAATATAAATAAAAATGAATACAATATATCATCAAATAATTCTAAACAAATCATATTTCATTTTCCTTGCGTTCAAATAAGTGTTTTCTTTTTTGGACACTGGGTATGTAAAAACTGTCTAAATGTTCTATAATTCCGAGCGCTTTCAGCTATACTTTTAGCCATTATCAAGGATGATTTTATTTTTTCGGTTTAATTGAGTGTGTGCATTGAGTGTATCTTTTTTAGTGTTATGGATGTTTTATTTTCCGAACACAGAACATTGGCCGTGTTTGTAATTAATATTAATGATTTCCATTATTTTTTTAGGGGTGGTTGAAGTTATTATGTTTGTATTTTCTACTAGTATGTTTCGGATGGAGTCTGGTAAGTTTGTGTGTGTGTGTTTAAATGGATTCTAATATAGCTATGGTCAGATAGGTGTTTCGTAAGGCGTCTGGATAGTCATGTATATATATATATATATATATATATATATATATATATATATATATATATATATATATAATTATTTATTTAAAAATTATAACATAAATATGTTATAAAATCACTACAAAAATAGCTATTTTATTTCAATACCTCCGGTGTCTTATCAATGATGATGATGATGATGATATATATATATATATATATATATATATATATATATATATATATATATGAAGAAATATTCCTTTATATAGGTTGTTTCATGCTAGAAAATCATCACTTCATAAGACACCAGAGGTGTTGAAACACAATGGCTATTTTTGTAGGGATTTCATAACATATTTATGTTATAGTTCTAAAAAAATAATTATATCTGCTCTATTCTGTATTGAGCACTCTTTTAAGAATGGTAATTGTTGTTTATTGGAATTCATTCCGTATACACCAATCCTATACTTGGGTATATATATATATATATATATATATATATATATATATATATATATATATATATATGAGCCTATATATATATATATATATATATATATATATATATGAGCCTATCGATTTATACGTGTGCATTTGTGCGTGTACTGATCCATTATACTGTCGCTAAAGCTAAATAATAGCTGGGTTTGTAATCACATTCTATTATCAGGAGAAACCATTCTAAAAAAAGGCTTATAAACACAAATATATCCAGCGCTGATTATAGTAAAAAAAATAAAATTAATTATGTACTGTAATAAATTTAATACAACTAACCTAGATGTCCAAAACCTTTCTTCTCCGTCAACTAGCATCTTACAAAAGGCCAACATTGTATATCAATTTAAATTTCATTTAGGAGACAAAATTCTTAACACGTATGTTATTTTTACTACGACAATGCTAGCAAAAAACTTACGTTCCATTTGGATGAGCATAGTTCAATCTCACAGTAGTTAAAGGAACACTCATTCACACAATCACAGTTTAGACAGATATTAGTTGAAATTACCTCTGTATTACATAAAATTATAATAAGCAAAAGTTGAAAATACTAGAAGCTCTTTATATAAGAGAATTAAAAGCTAAAATAAATAAACTCAAATATGAGTATAGCAACAAATTTCTTAAATGTTTATACCAGTAAAACACACTCACCCCCCCCCACACACACACACACCTATATATATTAAGAAAAATAATAATTAAATATATAATGAAAAGAGTTACCTCTCTTATAGTGTGGAAAAACACGTGAATTTTGAAATCTAGAATATTGTAGAACGCAGTAAAATGAACGGCTGAAATGTTTTGAATTCACAGAAATACATAACAAAAAGGCTTGAAAAAGTCCAAAAGAATTAGCTGAAAAATGCCCGAGACGAAAGGTTTCTACACTCCTTTAGTCCTCATAAATAACCAAGAAAAGCTGAATAAATAGATTAACAATAATATCCATTAGACGAAATAAAAAATAAATAAAACAAGGTTTGCTGCTCATAGATATATATATATATATATATATATATATATATATATATATATATATATATATATATATATAGACAATATTAGTGGTGAATATACACATACATATGCAATTATATATACACATACATATATGTATAAAAATAATTCCAAGAGGATATGATCCAGGTAGAACTCGATGTCCAGCACAGAGTAAGGATTTAATAAAAATACTTAAACACTAATATATATATATATATATACATATATATAATATAAAAAAAAATATATATATATATATAATATAAAAGGCTCAAACCCTAATATTCCAAGGTTATAATTTATACTATTGGAATCGTAATCACGATCCAATTCATCAGACCTACGTAGGTCTGATGAATTTGATCGTGATTACGATTCCAATGTAATAAATTATAACCATGGAATATTAGTGTTTGAACTTTTTATATTATATTCTTACTCTGTCCTGGACATTGAGTTCTACCTGGATTCTATCCTCTTGGGAATTTATTTATACATATTGATAATATTAATGGTCAGTATATATATATATATATATATATATATATATATATATATATATATATATATATATATATATATTCTAAAAAGAATTGTGTAGGGGGAAAAAATGAGCAAAAGGAGCTAGAGGCCCAACAAACACTCACGTTGTTTACACAAGGAAGGTTTGCGGGACCCGATGTAAAGTGCCTCCAGCACCTTCAAAGAGTGTGACCGGGACAATACGGTGAACCGGTCAACACTAAAATTCACTGCACACGATCTGCTATTTGATAAGTGCTCACAAATGGCGGACCCGTAGGTGTTTGGGACGAGTCTATTCAGCGGCAAAGTGTGGTTCCTGATTTTGGTAGGAACGTGCTGCTTAATTCTCATGTCCAAGCGTTGTGTTGTCCTTCCTATGTAGTTAGCCCCGCAACTACAATTATATTCGTAAATTATAGAGTTAATTTGATGAGGAGGGAGGACGTCTTTACACGCTGGACGAACCATGGGCCGGGTTTGAAAAACAATCCGTACCTCGTCAGAGAAAAAACAGCGACGAACCTTAGATGAAATTTGTCTGACCATACTTTCACATTTGGTTCCAACCCAAGGCAATCTTAGATAAACAGGGCTCGCTGTCATTTGCCTCTAGCTCCTTTTGCTCGTTTTTTTTTCCCTACACAATTCTTTTTAGTGTACATTTTCTGTTTTTTTAAATTAAAATCTCCCGTTGCAAGCCTGATGAGCGGGAGCGAAACCGGTTGCTTCGCGCGTTTTAATATGTCTAGTAATATTAAGCTGAATACGTTTATCGCCATATATATATATATATATATATATATATATATATATATATATATATATATATATATATATATATATATATATATATATGTATATATATGTATGTGTGTGTGTGTGTATCGATGCATGTGTGTGCATTTGTGTGTGAAGTGATTCATATTACTGTCGTTAAATCTAAGTAATATCTAGATAAGTGAATCAAATGTAACGATTCCAACGCGTTCGCAGTATCAACTCGTAAATTAATATCGCCCGTAAACTCAAAGAGGGACAGATATACTATTTTATTTTTTTTTTAGTCTGAAACGCAGTTTAAGCCTTGTAAAATATGTGCACTGGTGGCTGGCTTTATATTAAAATTAACAACGTCATATTTCAATGTGGAAACGTATGCTACACAAAGATGTCACTTTACGAATAATGATCGACCATATAATTGCGGTTATTGTTTCATGTCTGCGTAAAGACCGCTCGGAAACAGGGGGAAAATGTTTGGGGAAAAAAAAGTGAAATAAAAAAACAACACAAAGAATATATTCGCTTTAAAACGTGACGAGTTAATCTGCATACAACATTAATAGCGGTGTACAAATACCCTCACCCTATATAAAAGAAAACATCAGCATTTTCGTAATTACTGGAACTATTTTATGTTCAAATACTTTGAACATTCGGAATAATTTTGAAGGAGGATAAAATGAAAATTCATTATTGTTGTGTAGGATCCACCTAATCTGCATAGGTGACTACCAACTATATAAATAGTGGTTGGTACCGGAAGACGAAGAGGGTGGAATCACGAGATCCAACTAGAGACTCTGATCGACTGCGACTAGTCAACACATTCTCCGGGAACGTCTTCCCAGAAATATACAGAAATACTATATGTACTTATTGTGTACACTTTCTTGTTATAATACATTCTTGTTCTAAGTACATTTTGTGTTGCATTATTATTCCATGCAATAGGCGAGATTCAACAATGAGTCAAGACTCAACAATTATAAATATAACTTCAGTAATGGAGAATATTTCTACGTAAAAACAGTGACAATGTGGCGGACTTCACATTAATTTAAGTTTAGATTCGGAAACAATTCTGCCGTGGAAAAGGATAAGCAAAAGACCTTATTACACATTAAATATGTATTTAACAAGATGGACAATATCAAACAACGATGTGAAGGAAAGCAGGCATTAATGTAAGAAATGGTTGAATTATGGCGGACTTAGCCACATTAATTTAACTTTAGATTTGGAAACAAGTCTCACGCAGAAAAGGAGAACCGAAGGACCTTGTTACATATAAAATATGTAATTAACAAGATCTACCACATCAAACAACGATGTGAAGGAAAGCATACATTTAAGTAAGAAAAGGTTGAATAAACCAAGAGTTGTCCCTCTTTATCTGTTATTTTAGTGTTTCAAAGTTCACTGGAAGAATCTTCATGAGAGTCTCTTGTAATGATTGTTCTTGAAAGATATTGCTGCGTAAGAAGAGTTTATGTGAGTGTCTACAAGGTATACTCAACATATGAGTGGTGTGTGTGAGTGAGAAAGTTTGGCGCATGGTTTCAACTGTCGTGGATTCGTTTGGCAGCTGAAATCTCACTAATGAGAATTAGAAAACTCTTGCTTAAATAAGTGACCATAGGCTCCAAATCGTTGCGCGGGAAGAATTATTTTTCACGTGCAAACGATCTGATTGGTTGGCATCGACCAATCAGCGGGCGAGCTTTGGAGAGACTTAAGAAAGCTTCTGTGATCTCCCAAAAGTGCACCAAATTGACTAGTTAAAAATAGAGCGATTACAAAATTGTCCATTTGTAAATTGCCTATAATAACGTAGTACTGATTAATCAACCAATGAATGCTTGGCGTTGTATGTGATTTGTATTTTCGTATGCATGTATGTTCGTGCGTAATATATCCGCACAGCAACATCTGTAATTAATTAATTCTGGGGTGTAATATACTTGTTGTTTTAGTTGGATGTATATACCAAATTGAATCATCTAGATGAGAGGCGAGTTAACAACATTCGGGAAAGGATCAAGTTAAGAGAAATTATCACTAATCGATATAATTTCTTGTTCACGTGACTTTCTTGCTGGGGAGATTAAAGCGATATGAAAGCGACAGTTATAAGTCAACTTTTAATGATATGAGTCGTTAATTAAGAACAAAGTGGCTTGATATTTCAGCAGAGCGGGCTTATTAGATCCCAAAAGTATGCCGATGAATTTCGCAGAAAAAAATTTTTTTTTTCATTTATATCGCCCAAAATCAAAGACAAAAAAAAAACTGGCAAATTAGTCCAGAACGCTCTGACTGCTGAGAAATACACAGAATTGGCCTTTAATTACATTCAGGTGTAATTACATATTGACGTCATTACGTTACAGCAAATACTCATTAACAACTCGCGTGTAAAATTTAGTATTAATTGCAAAAATATATATCAGATTGTCGAAACGCTTATCATGAAATCAAAAAGCTTACAGCTAAATATGATTTCCTTTATTTTTTTGGACTGGAATATTAAGCGACTTGAACAGCAGAGAGATTCTTCCCAGTGAAGAAGAATTTTGCTTTTATGTATTCATTTGCATAATGTCATAATCTGTATAATACTACAACTTTAATCTTATCTGTATGGGCCTTACGAAGATACAGTTTTGATGTAATGGAATAACCTGTCACCTTCATGAGTGACTGCACTATAGATAGTAACTGCCTAAAAGTATCTGTACGTCAACGGACTCTAGCTGGGTTCTGTCGAGTACGACTCAGACTTACGCGAGAACGACTGACATTCAAATGGTAGCACTCACTACTGGATTGACTTGCGACGACCTTGTGCATAACTATTACCTTTATGCTTATTGTATTGGTTTTACAATAAACCTTTACTTATTTTATCCACTGTGTTTTTCAAGTATATATTCCTATTAGCACGGAATATAACAAGTTTAAACAATACAACCCCAATGTCCAATCCTGAGTCCCGAGCTATGCTGTATGGGAAAGACAATTTTTCGAGAGACGATACTCCCAGAAGGCTGTTATTGAAATAAGGATGAGACGACCTCCCCGTCCGCTTGGTGGCCGTCAAACTGCAATACCCCAACCCATTTAGGTGTATATTGTATCTTGAACTCCTGTCAAGTGAAGTGCAAAATTTAATTAAATTTTTCAGTTTTTCATTACGGTATTTTAAATAGAAAATTCAGTATTTATTTTCGACTAGCAGCATCACCCGGCGTTGCCCGTGCTTGATTCAAAAATCGTACGACTCATACAGCAATCGCTATCACTTGACTTAAAATATTTTTGCCCTTCCTTGCCTTTAAAGGAATGCCCTTTGCCGTGCTGATGTTGCTACATGCCTTACTTCTTGCCTATCTCACACTGCGAATTTTTTCTAAGCTCTATACTAAACATTAAATTTGTTACGAAAACAGAACTAAACAAAATGAACACAAAACGATCAGCTTTACAAAATGGCTCGTAACTGAAAGAACTGAATGAAAAAAGAATGTTAACAACAAATACTTTTTCACACCCATTACAGTTCTGTGGATTCAGAATCAATGTTGAGTTTAAGCAAGCGAATGAGCCAATTGGAGTAAAGGGCCATGCAGATTTAAATTTTTCCCACTTGTGATGAATGCAGCTATCGATTTTTTTGCATGCTAGCATGCTAGTTAACATTCGTGTCAGTAGGCTGTTGGCTCTCACGCTGGCCAATAGAATCACCCTGCCTATTCGTGGCAGCCAGCTATAGGCTCTCACTCTGGCCAGTGCAAAATGGCCGCAAACTACATGAAAACTGCCGTAGAAGCATGAAAAATCGATTATTTCCACTATCGATGGGAGGTGGGAAATGCAACGTCGGTTTTGGCCTACCTACTAAATGGAAGCATGTGCATGTAAATTTTGGTGCAAATCCGTCGGAAATTGCGGCCGTGTATTCGTTATACACACACACATCCTGCCTTTTATAGATAGAGATAAATATTCTAATCCGAGAATATAAACACTTGCATATTATATTTCAACTATTATAATTCATTCACAGAACATTATGACAACATTATTAAATAAATTTGAATATACATAAAAAAAAACATATAGTTATACAATTCACTTCTTTCTTTTTATGCGCCATGTTCTTTTCAGTATTGAAGTACCCGGTTAAGGCAGTGGAGAACTTTCAGAGGGGAATTAACAGGAGATAGCTGTTAAATGACATCCATTAAACATGGCACGTGGAACTAGAACAGTCTACCCCAGTGAGCGAAATAAAGGGTTCAGTTCGACATTCCAACCACCTGAAGAAGGCCGGAGTGTACAACGACCGAAACGTTGTAATAAATATGGCGACAAAGATGAGGTCAATAGTCCGAATAATATAAATAATGTACATAATACATCATCTCAGAAATATTATTATATTTAGAAGCATTATTACAATCTAAAAATATTCTCCGGCTTTAAATGATTAAGGACACATGGTACAGTGGATAAAGGCATTGGTTAGATCTAATGGCATTACCCAAAGAGTGTGAGTTCAATACCCGGTTAAGGCAGGGGAGAACTTTCAGAGGGGAATTAACAGGACTTAACTGACATCCATTATATATGGCAAGTGGAACTAGAACAGTCTACCCCAGTTTAAATAGCCTGCAAAGGGTTGCTAAGCCGTAGAAAACGAACCAATAAATAAATTGAAGCTTATTAGAACAATGAAATTATCAATTATAAGATATGGACCATAGTCCGAATAATGTAAATAGTGTACATAATACCTCATCTCAGAAATATAGACAGATATATCTCGGATGTTTGCCAAGTACTTGATAAGTGATGACTTTATGTGAGTGTCATAGTAAAACGTAATCTGTTTGGCTGGAAAATTGTGTTACATGACTTGAAATAAATGGGATTAAGAAACAAGTATGTATGATAAAAAATATAATTATTTCCTCATTTAAAAAAAAATCAAGCAAGGGCATTGCTAGAAGACTTCAGGATCTTACTGTGTCTTCACACAGATACTGGCCGTAGTCAAAAAGGGTAAAAGAATGCAAGTTTTTAGCTGGACTAAAAAGCCACGTAAGATCAGCTCATCGATGAGCTCTTTTACGGGTATTCAAGCAATGCCAATGTTCGAACGTGAGTTTAATGTCGTCATGTATGTATTTATGAATGTATGTATGTTGGGCGCGTGGCCGAGTGGTTAGAACGTTCGCTTCTGACCATGAAACCCGGGTTCGAATCTCACCATGGTCGATTAGTCAGGAAGGAGATGTTATCGGTCTGGAGATGGGGACGATCCTAGTGTGCGGCACCTTTGGAAAGTGCCTGCAAGCCTAGTGAGTGAAACTGGGTAGACGGAACACTTGGGGCCGTCGATAGGTGTCACAAGTCATCGTGAGTGTTTGAGTGTGTTCAGATTGTTAATCATTCTAGATAACACGCTCTCTCCCAGGAACTGTAACTAAGGTCTGCTGAGCATAGTTGCAGTATAAACCAAAGCTCCGTGTTTGTTGAACAAACACAAATGTGTCTGAGCGAGAACCTACAATAGGGATCGGCCATCTATTTTGTACGTGTTTATCCGATATACAGCTTAATTGATACATAATAACTCAACCTTGAATATTGTACTTTAAACTCCTTCTGGGTGCAGTGTGAAATTTCATTAAAATTAGATCAGATGTTCCTTGAGCTAGGGATCTTTTTTCTGTTTTTACGGTATTTTTGATACCATTGTTTGTTTTAGATACACATTCTTATATCAATCCGATTATATAAACAAACAGTTCCATATTATATTCATGTATGTCTATGTGTGTGTGTGTGTCTATGCGTGTCGATCGAGTACTAGGTGGGCAAGGTAAGCACTGTCTGCCATGAATAAAATAGATCTGCATCTACATATTATTTCTGTACAATATGCACCTAATTCTACAAAACTATGAAGGTTACCTTGATTATTATGCGTAAAATGCAATATATATATATACGTCACAAGCTTACCATCCTGAGTACTGACGGCACGTGCCTTATATATTTTGAAAACACTTTTATTTCCCAAGAAAGAGATGGAAAGTTCTTGGGAAACAATAGTGATTCTCACTGTTACAGTGTATTTCTTGCCTTATGTAATTGTAATTTACGGAAAAATATACGTGAACATGAAAGTATTATGATAAAAAACCAGACATAATTTTTGTAATTTATTCAATCAGATATGCCTAAAAGAAAATTTGTTGCCTATACACACACACACACACATACACACACACACACACACACACACACACACACACATATATATATATATATATATATATATATATATATATATATATATATATACACATACGTGTGTGAGTGTGTGTGAGTCTGCCGGTTGTTTTGTCACCTTTTCAATTTGAAAGGATTCTTATCTACCTATTAGCCATTTATCTACTTTGCGTTTCCGACATTTTGTTTTTTACTTATTTGCGTGGAGCTGAAACAATGACGTGTTTTCTTCCATTAAATGTAACTGATATGTAAAAAAAAAAGATTCTAAAAATTTTAAAGGAAAAAAGATTCTACTATATTCTGAAGCTTACCTTAACACAAATTCCAAACCCCATAACGTCAGCACATTATCATTCTTTTAAAATCACATTAGCGAGCTAACTTCACACCCACTTAGATGGCTCTTTATATATTTTTCCATCTATTTATCTTCCTATTTCAGACTATATTAGATAACACTGTTCAACAAAAAATAAAATAAAATAATAATAATAATAATAATAATAATAATAATAATAATAATAATAATAATAATAATAAAATGGTGTAGAGACACAAAACATCTTAGCTAATTTCAGGGCACTGAGTCTGAAAATGACCCTATTTTTTCTTGGTTAGCTACCGTTTTTGCTGTACAGAAATGCGTTATTTTTTTAATAGAATCATTTTTTCATTTGTTTTCTGTATATATGATATTGACCAATGAAAATATTTCTCAAAATAAAATCGTAGAAACCTCTGAATTCGTATTTAAACCAACAAATAGTGGTCTGCTTCGTGACAAATGCTATTTTTGCAACACCAATCAGACCCTAAGGCTTTAAAAATAACACAATTGATTATATCATGATCAACAGGTATTTTCATCAAATTATTTAATAAACTAACAGCAGAAATAAAACCTTCGTGAACATAAGAACTATGGTAAAAATTGTCCCTTTTTTATTGTTTGTCATGTTCAATGTTATCTAAGTCCTTTTCGATACTCCAG
>OZ038512.1:35507640-35542640 GCA_964036315.1 Acanthosepion esculentum
GTAAGAATTTGGTGGAAAGCATTCGGGTGAAACACATTGCGGTCATCAAATTGACAAATTACTGAACCTTTTATATTTTATTGATATTTTACTTATTGATTTTATGCATGGTAAGATTTCTTTTCTTTTCTTTTATAGGTAAGCAATCAGTGTTTCTCTACCTGTGTGATCTAATCTGACAGAAGAACGTTAGGGGTAAGTAATTTTGATGGTGTATAACCCTAAAAGAGTTCCTGTCTGTGAAAAACCTTTGTGTACGCTAACTGAAAATCTCACGTTTATTTACTGCAACAATAAAGATAGAGGTGAGATACAAGGAGAGAGAGAGAGAGAGAGAGGAAGACAGAGAGAGATAGGAAGACAGAGAAAGAGAAGAAATTCGTCCGATTAATGAAAGTGTTATTAACAGCAAGGTTCCTAAGGCGGTTTCGGGGAAATGCTAAGATAGATAAATAGATACATACATGTTGATTGCCCCATCTTCCCAGATGACTACCGTCTTGCCCATCAACCCCTACATTCAATCTAGATCATTGCTTCCTCTCGGATGTTTTCGAAGGTGGCTCTTCAAACCAGCAAGGCCTATAGCATAGATAACAGATGTGCTCCAGAGTCTTCATAGGGTTAAGCGGATGTTGTTGTGGTAGGTCATCCTTGTGAACCACCATATGCCTCTTCAATCCAGATATTGATTCACATACTTCCCTACAGATCACACATACAGTATCACAGGGTCGCGGAGGTAACACAGAGTAAGGTCGTCTCTCATGTGATTTCAGATGATCAACATACCCTGCTTTTGACTGTAGAATACAGCCACATGTCTCGCATTTCCAGCTTGCAGTGCTGTCATTCAAGTACCTGGTAATACCCTTCCTCAAATCCCTTTTCAGTGCGGCATATGCTAAATTCTTTTCCTCTGCTGACTTACATCCTTCTACAACAGCCCTGCGTCACTCATTGCGATAACTAGCAAGTTCATACATGCATATGTACATACATAAATACATATATAGATGAAGTTCAAAAGATTTATCGATACGATTTCATGTTACGTAGATACACTACTCGTCAGAATAAGATAAATCTATTGATTTTTTAGCTGATATGATCCAACCAAAAAGTAATTATCAGTGTGTTTTTATTATATAATTACCGTGTATTTATTTTTATATGTCCTGTCTCATCTGTAGCTGGAAGAGAGGCAAATATACTTAAGTCTGTAAATTTATGACTCATTACATCCCTTAGTCATTTTAATAAACTATAAAAATAAAATATTTATCTGCCTTTAGACAAAATTATTTGATGACCAAAATGGACCGTTTAATTAATCACTTCCTTTATTCCAACGTTTATGAGATTGCAGTCTTATTTGTTAAAGCCTTTCATGTGAGGCACTCAGATATCTTTTTCAATTAAGTGATCGTTTTGCTTTCACTTGATTTTGAAATGGCCGGTGTCGTCACCGACTTTGTTGTTCTTTTACTAATCTTTTTTTTTCTTCTTCCGCGAGGTACAGTATTTCCATTTCGCTGTTATTCCAAATACATAAACATTTTACATGAAAAGTGTTCAGCAAAATGCGATTTATATAATACTAGGTGAATCATAGATGTCATTGAACGGCTAAAAATATAATGGTATTGGATTTATTAGACGGTTCATTGGCATCTATTTTAGTTGTGGATTCTTCATTTCCGCTTTATTGAATCTCAATGCATTGTTTCAAGACTTTTGTTTCGCTGCATCTCACTTTGAAAACTTTCTAACAGTTGCCGTCATTTTTGACAGTATAGTTACACGAGTATTTACACGAGCCCCGTAAGAACGCTAACTATTGACATGTTTTCGAACTTATTCTATAATAAAAAATATTATAACCCCGCAAGGAAAGTTGGTTCCCTGTGCCGAGCCAGGAAGTTTTTCTCCCCGGAATCGATCCTCCAAATCTATAAATCGACCATTCGCCCTTGCATGGAATATTGCTGCCATAGTCTGGCGCCCCTGCTGTTTGCCTCAGGGTTCTTGATAAGATCCAGAGACGGATATGCAATGCAATTGGCCCTGATCTGTCATCTCGTCTGCAGTCGCTCTCTCACAGACGCGACGTTGCCTCGCTCTGTCTTTTTTACAAATACTTTTACGGTAATTGCTCCGAGGAGCTGCTTTCGCTGGTTCCTAGGCCTCATGAATTTAAACGTCCTACGAGGCTGGCATCCCGTTCCCACCCCTTCACCGTTGAAACTGTTAGATGTAGACGTCTCTTCTACTCCATTAGCTTCCTGTCTCGCACATCTCGCCTGTGGAACTCCCTTCCCTATTCCTGTTTCCCTGACAAATACAATCTCGAACTATTTAAGTGTAACGTCAATCGACATCTCCAGTTGCCTTGATCTATCCACTTCCCTTCTCCACATTCTTTCACCTTTCATTCCTATCTGCTCTCGCTCCAAATGTTCTGTAACCCCCTTGCCTTGATTGATCCACTTCCCTTCTCCACATCCTCTCCTTTACCACTCCTATCTGCTCTTCCTCCAAACCTTCTGTAACCCCTTGCGTGCTAGTGGCCTCCAGCCTTGCTTGGAGTGATAAGCTTAAAAAACAAAACCAAAAAAAAACATGATATTTAAATAATAAAAAATATTGTAACATGACTACATTTAACTTAAATTGTTGTTTTTTTAATATTTTCACAAAGAGAGTATATTATTTTTACTAATGTTTTTCCCGATAAAAGGCCCAAGATCTAATCAAGGTTAGGGTTACTGAATTGGTAAAGAAAGTATGTTAAGAAAACAAACTAAACAGATAGGTCAAAATGTTAGACACAGATAAACCATGGTAATATTCAACATGACCTATTATTAACTTTTATATACATTTTACTTATTTATTTTCAGATTTATTTCATTAATTTTTAATTTCATTTTCTATTTTTTATCTTTCAATCTTTTTATTTATTCTTTTTTTAGTATTTAAAAAAATAAACACTGAACATTGAATCACGCAAAAATTAAAAGTTTATTCCCAAAAATGCTAATGGTAATGATAGCCGTTTCCTTACAAGGAAATATTTGGTATTTATTGACCGGGCAGCCACTACTGCTTTCTTTTGAGGCTTGTAAAATCTTTCTCATGAAAATCTTTTTCAGGAAAGAATGGTTTGTCTCGTCCATTTACTTAAATAAATTGTAACTGTAAAAATAAAATATAAGTAGATAATATATTAAATAACTGTCGGATAATCCATTTCATATATATATATATATATATATATATATATATATATATATATATATATATATATATATATGTGTGTGTGTGTGTGTGTGTGTGTGTGTGTGTGTGTGTGTGTGTATGTATATATATATAATAGGATAATGAACAAATAGGAAATGTTTATAAATCTAACACGTTTCGCTTTTATCAAAGCTTCATCACAGAATGAGATATGGGACAATTTTATTATATTTATTTCTATTTTTATTTAATTTTGTTGGTTAAGCAGGCTTCACGCGACTTCGACCAGTCAAGCAGCGTTTGTGCGTAATATTTATATGTGTAAATGTATCATAATTCTAGTTTGTCTATGCGCGATTCGGGTGATAATGTATGTGTGCATGCGTGTGTGTGTCTAGTAGGCATTATTCATATTTCGATGTTGTCAAAATGTTGATTTGGGGACGTTTTTCACGTCAACGGAGGTCGTGGCAGTTAATTATACGTTAGGTTCTTTAAGAAGGAAATTAATAAAGGTTGGTGATGCAATGTAGTGTTTTTGAGGTGTGTTTAGGGTTGGTACAATATTTATCAGGGCCCCATCGTGACTATTTTCGGCGTAGAGAATTATGTTCTTTTTTTTAAAAATTAAAGTAGCATTTGTAAAATCAAAATTATACCCCGTCTTCTTCTTCTTCCTTCAAATAAGTTTGAATGGTTGTCCAAATGTTTTCCCTTATGTTCACAGATACGGCATTTTAGATTTTCAGACGTTTCTCCACTGTAACTGTATCTACATTGCGATCATTTTATTTGATAAATCCTCGCACCAGAAGTGGTGTTGGAGCTATTTTTCCTTATTATATCTCCGATAGTTTTGGAGGTGGCAGTAAAGACCCTGATGTCTGGGTATAAATGATTTATTTTCAAATGTTGTAGATAGAATATTAAAAGGTAGGATTATAAATTTGGTGTAATCGATATAAGAAGTGTTATCAGCGATGTCTAATGATTTGTAGATTTTGTATGTCCGTTCTCCTGCGTTGATGGTGAAATGATATGGGCAATGAATAAATCTTCACACATTCTAAAGTTCTGTTATTTTTATTTATTTTTCTACTATTATTATTGTGTGGTTAGCACGGTCGAATAACTGCCTTTAAATCATGGGGAATTTGTAGTTTAAAAGCAGTAATTCGAACTTGATAACCAGACGCTTCCTCTGTAGATAAATGGTATAGCACGTCAGGCTATATGTTGTAAAGTTACTTTCCGCAGTGGAAACTGTATTTGGACTAAATTCGGTCCTAAATAGGTTCAATGTACAAAAACGTTAGGAACTTGTAATAATAAGTATTACGCAGAGTAATCTAGTTGTGGTAGCTGACTACTTTCGTATTCGACTCCCAGTCAACCCTCACTGACTCCTACTTATATTAGGTGGGTGAGTCTATTATCTAGAGAGACTAGGTATGTTTCACCATAACACTATATGATGGTTCCGTGTAGGATAAAGTTTCGATTCCTGTCAGAGGACACATATATTCTATGAAATTTCTCGGACATTCAGGGCAGGTAAAAGTTGTTTATATTGTTTAATATAAACAAAACATTTACTTAAATATTTGTATCTATAAAAATAACGTATAATCAATAAATATATTAAAATAACTGTCGGAGTTAATCCATTACATCATATATATATAGAACACAAGTACACATCAAGTGCTCCAGGCCAGGTGCAATCTTCAGCTGAGCGCCGTACTTCAGCAAGGTTTTGGCCCATTAAGCTCAGTACCTTTCCACACGGTTGGCCCGCACCAGCTGGATGATGTTACGTTGCAACCGGTCTGTGTTAATTAAGTGCGACTCGATAAGAATTTTCGGGTAATCCATACACTTCCTTCCACCGCTTTTTCGCCACAAGTCTTTATCACATTCTCCGGCTTTGGGATCCCAGAACACTTGAGGAATCTCTTTAAAGAGGCAGCATCAAATCCTCTACAGCCAACCTCAAATGGCACCAAAGTGCAGCTATATCCTTTCTCACGGACTTCAGCCACCAGTTCCTCATACCAAAGCAACTTTCTTTCATGCGCCTCTTCAACCCCTTCTTCCCATGCCAATGTTGCTTCTTGAAATAAATTAAGACCAGATCTGGTCTCAGACCAGACACAACGATCTCCACTGACAGTGTAGCATCCACCAACATTGCCAGTGGAAAACGTTGTGTCTGGTCTGAAACAAAATCTGGGCCATATATATATATATATATATATATATATATATATATATATATATATATATATATATATATATATATATATATATGATGAAAATGTGGAAAAGACAAAGCATCAGAACCACTTAAGGCATCTTGTATTACCCTCTCAAATGCAGGCAAGTCTACGAGAGAAATATTTTCACCATACCATCGGATCTACATTCACACATTTGCTTACATATATATATATATATATATATATATATATATATATATATATATATATGTGTGTGTGTGTGTGTGTGTGTGTGTGTGTGTGTGTGTGTGTGTGTGTGTGTGTATGTTTGTGTGTGTGTGCGTGTTTTTAATTTCTGTAAAGAAAAATGCAATTTTACTATCAATGTTATTAATTGCCAAATATATATTTCTTTCATCATTTCACCCCTAGCAAGGTAATAAAGCCACTACAGACGCAATGAGTTAGTGAGAGTGAACACTCAAAAGAAACGGCGCTTTCTCAAGCCAACATGTATGATCATAATTTTTTTAAAATTAAATAAAAATTGTTAACTCCAGACCTTCAAGTATTTAAAATGAATTAACCCTTGGATTGCCAACCACAAATAACTTGTGGTTGACAGTTTTTATTTCGAGACCGAGTACCTCTTATCTCGTGCCATGTAATTCTGGTACAAAAAACGAGTTTATTCGCATTGATATTTTTAGTGTGAAAACAATGCTGAGCCATCCGTTGAAGCTATACAGTGCTGTTCGATAAAAGTCATTCATCTGATTTTTTTTTAATAAAATATTTTTTATCTATTGTTTTTGGGGTGAAAATAATTTTTAATCTTACTAATATAAAGACCCTTTCCTGACCACCTAGGAAAAAAAAGTTTATTCACCCTAAGGTATTCTACTGATAATTATAAGTTTGGATATAAATGAGATTCAGGAAAAAACTCTGTGCAAGAAAAGTGACTCAGATATCGCATTCTAATGATTAAACTGGTAAATTTAAAGAGATTTTGACAAAATATTGAAAACTATTTGCAATACACTCAGAACACTATTCTAGAGAATTCTAGAACAGCTTAAATTAAATCTAGAGTATGCCAGAATATTGCAGAAAGCCTCATAAAGTATAAAAACAGTTTGAAATAGCCACGCAAGTCACTAACCAGATGAAAGGGTATAAACACGCATCAGAACCACTTAAGGCATCTTTTATTACCCTCTCAAATGCAGGCAAGTCTACGAGAGAAATAGCAGAAATTGCTATAACCTCGCGATCAACTGTCTCTCGAGTGCTTAGGGCACATAATGATGCCAGTCCTGCTCCAAGGAAGGAAACAAGGGGACGAAAGAAAAATATTGATGATAGAACTGGCAGGGTAATCAAGAGAAAAGTTGCGAAGAATAGGACTATAACTAGCCAAGAAGTTGCAGCTAGTCTAAGCGAAAAGCAAGGTGTTAGTCTTGCCTCTTCAACAGTCCGTCGGTGGCTGTTAGAACAAGGCTACATATCTTGTACACGAAGGTTTAAGCCTCTAATAAGCAAAGCCAACAAAGCCAAGAGACTTGAATGGGCTAACTATTACAAAAGATTCACCGTAGAAGACTGGAAGAATGTTCTCTTCTCCGCTGAATCGAAAGTTGAGCTAAATTCAAAGGATAAGGTGAGTCACTTTTATCGAACAGCACTGTATATATATATATATATATATATATATATATATATATATATATATATATATATATATATATATATATGTATATTAGTTCGTACGCATATATAGTGGTATCATTGCAAACATAAATTTAGTCACGCGAAAAATTTCTCGACTTTGTCATAATTCATTCCCCTAAAATTATTTTTGATATATAAAGAATTATGTATCCACACTTATATATGAAAAATCTCCAAACATTGGAGGCAAGTTCCTGACACCAAAACAAGGTAAAATGTTCATATAAACATATGTCCAAAAGGCTACCGCTGTCTCTCAACATAACAATTCATAATAAATGTTAAAAATATTTTTAAAAAAATATTAAAAATTAATTCATATGAAAATGAAGATGAAATTAACTAACTTAGGCAATACAGCCTAATGTGATAATAAAATAAGCACATCCCATCTCCCCTCTCGCTTGTAAAGCCTAATGTGGTAATAAAATAAGCACATCCCATCTCCCCTCTCGCTTGTAAAGCCTAATGTTGTAATAAAATAAGCACATCCCATCTCCCCTCTCGCTTGTAAAGCCTAATGTGGTAATAAAATAAGCACATCCCATCTCCCCTCTCGCTTGTAAAGCCTAATGTGGTAATAAAATAAGCACATCTCATCTCCCCTCTCGCTTGTAACGCCTAATGTGGTAATAAAATAAGCACATCCCATCTCCCCTCTCGCTTGTAAAGCCTAATGTGGTATTAAAATAAGCACACCCCATCTCCCCTCTCGCTTGTAAAGCCTAATGTGGTAATAAAATAAGTACATCCCATCTCCCCTCTCGCTTGTAACTATCCACATTCGGCATTCCGTGGGCGGATTTGTGAGTTGCAGGTAGCATCTTTAGATTGCTCCTGAGTATTTAAAACTGGACACTTCTTTATAAGAAAGGGAGAAAACACCTTATAAAACGGTTAATATAACTGAATAATTGTAGCATAGGATGGTATTACGAATACTTATTGTACGCCACCTGAAGAGACTTGATGGTCGAAAATGTGCGGTTATATAAAGCGTTTTTATCCCTTTATTATATTTACTTGCTTTGCATGTCTTTTTCCAAGACAGCTACATGGACCACTGTTTTATAATGTCCGGTTTTGGTACGGTAATTTTTCAGGCCTATTAACAGATTTATGTCTATCTATCTATCTATCTATCTATCTATATATATATATATATATATATATATATATATATATATATATATATATATATGAATATATATATATATATATATATATATATATATATATATTTGTTATCCACAGACAGACTGTTTCGCTGTTTCACAGCTCATCAGTGTGGGTAGACGTCCGGTTGCCTCTAGCTAGGATCGAAACGCGACTGAATTTGCGTTAGTCGTAACTTCTCCCTCTAAGCCGTCGGCGCACGGCAGGGATGAAGGTGAATTTTAGCGTGTTTATTTTTAGATTTAGATAAACACACAGTGACGGACAGTGACTCAATTCTGCCGAAGAGTCGTGCAATATTAGCTTAAATAGTCACTGTTTACAAACTCACACCTCAATCCCAAAGAGCTCAACCGAAATTAATTTTTCAGGAGCCAATATTTCTGTCATCCACAGACAGACTGTTTCGCTGTTTCACAGCTCCTCAATGTGGCTAGACGTCCGGTTGCCTCTAGCTAGTATCGAAACCCGACTGAATTTGCGTCAGTATGTGTGTGTGTGTGTGTGTGTGTGTGTGTGTGTGTGTGTGTGTGTGTGTGTGTGTGTGGAGAGAGAGGCGGCTGTGTGTGTGTTTTTTACTTAGTTATGATAATAATGCATTTAATCATGCATGTTCGACTGATGTTTTCTTGTCGATTGGAAGAGGACATGTGCTACTCCAGTGATGAATCCTTGAAGATTTTCACTCCAATGATGCACTGAACTATCGCAGGACACTGTCACGTAATACGGCCATCTTCATGGACAAGATTTACATATTTATTATAAAGAATGAAGAAAGTAAGATCGACAAATCTACATTGGCGATGGAAACAAAGAAAAGAAGGTTTCGACTAATGTTTGCAAGTTGATTTCTTTCCTTTCAAGATAGGAAAATATTTATTGAAGATAATATTTTCAGATTCCTCATTCGGTATATGTGACTTTGGATACGGCAAATATATTCATGGAATCTTGCTTACGTTGAGAGTTTGTTTCTTCTGATAAGAAAATGAACTCATGCAAAGGGAAGTAAGCACATGTCTTCCTCCCCCGTGTTAAAGATGGCGTGTAGAAAACGCTTTAAGTTAAATGCAGAATAATGTGACATTAGCAAAGAGGACACTTTAATCATTAGGACTGCGTAATGTATTTTTGTGCAGCTATTATAAGGTTTATTCCAAAATCGGACATTATTTTCCGAACAACATAATACCATTTTCCAGTTCATCCACAGGGTGGGCCACGTATTTTAGAACAGAATTCTGGAAGAGATTGATATAAAACTAGCAAAGAGGACAGTTTGATCATTATTAATGAGAAATATATTTTGATCATTATTAATGAGAAATATATTTTTGTGCAACTTTTATAATATTATATTAGAACATAATTAAATGGTTTATTCTGAAATCGGATATTATTTATCGAATAACCTACGACTATTTACAGGCGTGTTCACAGGGTGCATCGCGTATTTGAGAACAAAATTCGTAAAGAGATCGATACGGATGAACAATGGGAAACTTTAATAATTATAAACGAATAATATGTTTTCTGCATCTAATATAATAATATATTAGAACACAATTATAATTTGTCTTCTAAAATCGGATATTATTTGCCGAACAATCTAATATAGACACCTCCACTTTGTCGCAGAAAAAAAAAGCATAGCTTGATGGAAAAAAAGACTTAATTAAAAAAAAGTTTTATCGTCAAAATATTTGTGTTATTATTAAGAGGAAAGACCAAAGTATTTGTTTTATTATTTTATTAATTTTTTAAAACATTTCTAGCACGTTCGAAATTTTCGTTAAAAATCTTGTTTTTTTTTTTCAGCGGTCGACATAATATTTACAATTAGTGTTTTAGCGGGGTTTTTTTCAGGTTAAAAAACACATTGATAACTCTTGCAAAAATCAAATAATTGTTGGATTTAATTAAACTTTCAGGACTTATTCATAAACTTTTTTAGAAAATCTTGGTAAAAAATATATATTTTATGCACTTGTTACCCCACCCTTCTATATTTCATGAAATTTCAAGAAGTTAAATTGAAATGTCAAAATTGTTTTTGTTAGTTAAATGCAGGCCCCTTTGCAGAATGCAAATCAATCATTTCTTTTTCAAATTACTAATTTCCCGAAAAGCTTCTCCGAATTGTAAAATAAAAATGCAATAAAACTATGGTATATTTAATTAAAATAACTTTTAATTCCTTTCATAAATAAGATTTAGTAAGGACACTATTTTTGTAAGGAAAACCTTTTTTTCAATGAATAATTAATTTTACAAGAATTGTTTTCATTTAAAAAACAAACAAACAAAAACTTTGATTAGAATAATTTAAATCGTTTAAAATTCTACATGACTTTAATCCGGTTAAGTGGTATTGTTATTTAGTGAAAACTACATTGACGAATCTAAAATTGAAAAGCCTAATAAAAGTCGTTTTGCAGCAGTTTTTAAAATAATCTTTAATTTCTTTTAGTGTAGAAACATAGCCATTCTCGTATGTGAGTGCATCACGTGGTTTAAGAGTTGCCCTCACTGAAAAATTTGGCCGTCTGCAATTCTCTCGTTATTCATTTCTCTGTTTCATCATGCTTACGTCTCAATAGGCTTTGAAAATTATCCCTTCAAAATTTTAAACTTTAAAATTTGAAGTATTTTTTTCCCTTTTTTAATTCTTATTTCACTAAATATTTTTATTTTATTTATTTATTTTAGTGCGGCTCATACTTCAATTAAGTAATTATTTTTAGTTTCACTTAAGAAAGAACATGGAGACAAAACGCAATATAATTCTACTATAAAATATTTTTTACTTTAACTTAAATCAATTTTTTCTTATTCAATTTCTATTTGAAGTTCTTATTTTTTTAATTTGCATGTTATTTTGAAATTTCATTTCAAATTATTTTTACTTTTTAACTCCTATTTTATAAAAAATGTTGTTTTTTTTGTTAGTAGTTTTTTTAATTTTTTTTCATGTTTATTCTTTTATTTTGAAAAGAAACGTAAGGCTATAAAACTAAAATAAGTAAATTTCAATAAAATATTAGATAATTACTAAAAATATTATGTTAATTTTAAAAAAAAAGAAGATTTCGTAAATTTATATCAATTTCTGATCAACCATACTTAGCTTTTTAACACGTTAGGCTGTCAATGAATTAAACTACACGTCCGTAAAAAGACCATGTGGTTAAGAAATGCTTGTATACTGTTTTATGCTATAGGTAACATTTGCTTCAAATCAGATTAATGTAACTTTAAATTGGCTTATTTTCCTCAAATACCATGTCTCAAGTATAGATTTTATTTTTGGATGGTTTTTAAAACCGAGAATTAACTTTTGTTTAAAAATGTGTCAAAATGGCCGATATTTAACGATTTTTATCGGTTTTCTGAAAGCGACCAAAAAGTTCAGATTCCAATCAATATAATTTCTATTTGAAATTAATCAGAATATTTTGCATACTCGAAATATTAAATTTAATCATTTGGCTTTTAGATAAAAGTAAAAAGAAAGCTTCAAGAATGGTTTTTAATTTTTTTTTAAATTCATTTTAAACTTTAGGTATCGAAAGTTTAGGTTAGGTCCCTAGTCTAATAATATTTAACAAGTATACACAGGGTGCGTCAAGTATTTGAGAACAAAGTTCTGAAAGAGAATGAAATAAAATTAACCGGGGAAAATTTAATCATAAGAATGAGTAATATATTTTGCGCAACTTTTATAATAATATTTTCGAACATAATTAAAATGTTTATTCTAAATTTGGATATTATTTTCGGAAGAAACTAATATATACAAATGTAGCAAGATTTCTCAGTCACAAAACCGCAAATTGCTTTTCCTTTTCTGCTTCTACTGATCATTGCACGTTGCTTGCATTGGTGTTGCACAATCATAACGTATATCTATATATATATATAAAAAACAAAGGATGTCTGTGTGTTTGTCTGTCTGTCTGTGTGATACTTTTTCACTCGCGATCCATCCAACCGATTTTGACCAAACTTGTCACATATATTGTACATTGTAAGAGATTGGATCTTAGAGTAAAAAATTGATAATTTAAAAAAAAATCAATAATCGTTAAAGCCGATCAAAAATCGATAAATTCAATCTTTTTCCTTCAATTTCGTTCAAACTCAGTTTGTAGGTTACTTACATCATGACGAGCTCAACGATACCTCATTTTTTATTTATATGCCACTGCGTTTAGCGAAAAATTGCCAAAAAACAAAATATCGATTTCAACACAAATCGATTTAAACACAAATTTTAAACTAAATCTCCCTGAATTTTCAAGAAATCTAATACAAATTTCACACAATTGTAGTCAACAATAACTCGATTGTTTAACAGTCATTTAACTTGATATTTGAGTCCACTCACATAGTGATAATCCGCGTACATAGCGAAAAATTTTAACTGGTTTCTTCGTTTTTGTTGATCTTTCAACCAGTTTTCATCAAACGTAACAAAAATATTTTATAAATGTATCCTCTTTTACATCCCTGGTAGCACACTGACAAATTGAATTTCAAAAACTTCAAATTAATTGTGGTCTGAAGTAGGTCTTCATATTGCCTGTTTTACCCCTTCATGTCCTCGGTTAATTTTGATTGAATAAATACAGACTACTGTTATATCAGTAACTGCATTAATTCAAAATGTTTTTGAATGAAAGTACTTGAAGGTAATTGAAGAAAGATAGACTCTATTACATGTAAACATGATGCTGTTTTTGCTCCATTCTAATTGAACGCTTTTTCTTTTTTTTTTCGATCAGCTGGGTATTGCTGCTAGTTAATACATAAATCTGAGTTAGACAAAAAAAATACAAGTGCGGGGTTTCATTTAATGCATTTATTGAAACACAAAGTCAAATTTAGAAAATCAGCAGAGAAAGAGAATTAATACAGATATGAAACCGATTTTCCGATGATAAATGATCTGATACTTAATACGACGCTAAATAACTAGCAGATCATTAAATTTCCCGTTGTTTTCGAAGTAGTTCACAGACTAGCCACAAGTGGCGTTTGTTGGGAAGACATCTCTTAATTGGATAGACATCGGCGCGTGTTAATCATACATCGATTTTCTAAAGCATCACATCCAATTTGTTTATAATTTTATCCCTAGTAATGGCTTCCGAGCAAAGTGCTGTAGTCAGTGCCCCTGTCAGGTGTAAAGAAAAATGGTACATTTTGTCACGAAAGGAATTGTCGTAAAAATAATTCTCTTTTAATGAACATTCACAGTATTAATTTATACAATTATACTTTTCTTTTATACGCCATATATTTTCAGGGCATGCCTCTCCACATCTTCCTATATGTATCCCTCTAAGTAACTCCTGCTGCTTAAAAAGCCTTCTTTGTCTTTGTTCTGCAATCTATTCACATAAAGAAGGTTCGTTAAGTAGGTTGCTCACTGTTTCCCCAGTTCTGTCGCCTTTAATATGCACTGCGTGTGTTAAATTATCCAAGCCTTCTTTCCTTTTATCCGCTCGAGAGCCGAGTTCCATTTCCAGTCGGGTGTTTTTTTATAATCACTTACGCGCAAATACACTTGAGAAAGGTATGAATTCACTATCTATGGGTTAATTAATAGAATAGGTATCAGTAAATCATTACTGTCTCAAAAAAAAAAATTAGAAACTAAAAAGATTAAATAACGTGCAAAAAATTTTTGTTTTCCATTTGAACAGCATTATGTTCTGATCATATTTTAATACCAATGTTGTAGGTAATTAAGTTTATAAAAGTTGTTAGATAAGAGTACTTATGAAGTCGTCAGCTATATTGCAATCTTAAGTAGCTCACTAGTACATTAAAAGTAATGAAGGAAACTTAGTATGCAATCTCATTTTACATCGGTGGGAGAGTGACTGAAGAAGAGTGGCCAGATCACGACCAATAATATTGCTGATTCTTATCACGCAGCTTAAGCTAAATAGATAGAGTATCGGACCATATATGGCAGCAATATTCTAAGTATCACTTTTTGTGTCTTAATAACATTCTTAGTTGGTGACCTTTTTTTTTTCCTTATTACTATTGCTTTGCCTACTATTTTCTTGCATATTGTAATGACAACATTACGGAGGTATAGGCTTTAAGAAAGCTTTATTCAACTGAGAATAGGATGTTGGCGTATAGTGTTCTTTTATAGTCCCAGTAAACAGAAATAGCTCTCACGAAGAATAGAGGAACAAAACAAGGGGAGACTACTCTTGATTATTTATAACATATAATGTTTGCTGAGTATTATTTTTTTGCTCTGTTCTTTCTTTTAATATTGCTTATTGTAAACTTTGCCAGTTCAGTTAACCATTTCTTCCAATTACATTTAATCATGGTGAATTACTCTACAAAGACAATTAAATTTAAGAAATTTAAGAGAGTGCTTTTTTTTTTACTAATATCGCAATTTGAGAATTTATTTTTATTTTTTTTTTGTAGGAGTTTATCAGTCAAACACCTAAAACAATAATCTCCTACAACAAAAAAGTTCTCAAATCGCCATATTAGTAAAAAAAACGCACTCTCTTAAATTTAAAAAAAAAAAAAATTCATCCTTAACGTTTCGATTCCACGCTCCAAAAGCTTGCATCCGTTAACAATAGCAATTTACAATAAATAAATAAATAAATAACATGTTTCAATTCGCATTTAATATTTTCGTCTCGGATGCTAACTGAATTTTACCAAAAATCAAAATAATTTCCATGCCTGAGGATGACTGAATGTACAGTTGAAAGTACTCTCGAAAGACCTTAAACAGTTTATAATTTTAAAAACAAGTATCATAACATTCAACGAGTGATTTGTAGGTTAATGCACCTTTAAAATTTTGTTTGCGAAAGGATTTCGCCATTTTATATCATGAACTTTACTAATCTACTTTTTGCATGAATGATTCATTGTAATATAAATTTAACTGCATCACATATTTGATATATATATATATATATATATATATATATATATATATATATATATATAATAATAATAATAATAATAATGATAATAAATATATCTTGTCAGTCAGGAGGAAAATGTATATGTTTTATAATTGTTGCAAATTTTATCTTAATCATTATAGATGGAATTCTGTTATGTTACTACATGCCGTAAATATGGGATAATATATATCGATAATATAATAAATACATATATATATATATATATATATATATATATATATATATAAAGAGAGAGAGAGAGAGAGAGAGAGAGAGAGAGAGAGGTTGTGATGAATAAATAGTTGTCTAATTTATGCAAAAATGAAAATATCACTGACATCACTTATTTACCATAATTACAGAAAAATATTTTAAAATATTAAAGAGTAAATTTATTCAATAAAATCGCCATTGGTTTCAGCCAAGGCCTCCGGACGACTTCGGATTCTCCTGCATCTCTTCTGGATGGTTTACTTCTTTAAGTTGGTGATTGTTGCGATAATCCTTGCTCACATATCGGGGTGCAAACTGGGGAGTTAGCTGAAATGATGTAAGCGGTGATAGGGTCGCAGAAATTGTCTGACGGCATAAACTGGGTTCTCCTGCTTGTGTGGTTATGGTGCACAATCTTCTTGCCAGAGATAGATTTTCCAGAAGCCACCCACTTGACTCATATTAGCACTAGCTCCACAAGGCACTTGACGTAATCCTCCATGTTCAGTCTGAGCACCCTTTGGAAGATGTATAGGGGCATAACGTCGGCATCACATGTAATCACCCCAAATATAATTATGTTCACTGGATATATCATCCATCTGTTTCCGAATCCTCTGCACTGTCGTTAGATTGACACCCAAACATTATTATTAGTTGACAGAAAAAAAAAGGAAAAGTCCTAGACGTAAGCTACGAATTGGAGATGTCAAGATCAAGTAAACCAACATAGAAAGGGGTGTAAGACAAGGATGCATCTTCTCACCAGGTTTATTAAACCATTTTAGTGAGACAACCTTAAGAGAACTAGAAGTCCAGTCTGGATTTATTATTAGGGAACACAATCTTAACAATACAAGATACACCGATAACACAGTTTTGATTGTAGACACAGAAAGAAAATGCAGAAACCCCTAACCAAAGTATTAAATGAAAGCACAAAGAAAAGACTAAACATCAGTTGTGTAAAAAGAAAAGTTGGAAGGAAGTGGAACGATCAAAGACGTCAGCTAAGAATTGGAGACAGCAGAATTAAGACCTTCACAAAGCTAAGCAAAGTATTAAGAAACATGTAAATCTCATTAGAAAAAAAAGAAAAAAGAAATTCTGAACTGCAATATAATATCAATTCTCCTACTCATCAGTGAATTCCGGACAATATTCACTCAGATGAAGAAGAGACTTGAGGCAACAGAGATGCAGTTCTACAGAAGGATGCTGCAAATACTTTGACCTGAACATGTGAGTTTTAAAGAAAAAAAAGACACGTATACTTTAAATTAAAAGAGACAGTTGAAATACATGGTAAGTAAAGAGATTATTGAAGATTATTGTTATTGAAGCTTCCGGTGTGAATGCCAAAGAGTACAGCACGCCGTTTCTACATTTCTGGCGGAATTAATTGTGTCATGGTGCTCTTTTCCCACAGACGGTGGCAAAATGTCCCTACTATACTGTGCAGTTGACATAATCAAAAACAATGCGCGAAATTAAAATACAAAATGTCGATAATTTCGCCATCGCAGGGCGTGTACAATTTAGAACTGGATTGGGTGTGAAAAAGTATTTGTTGTTAACATTCTTTTTTCATTCAGTTTTTCCAGTTACGAGTCCTTTTTTAAAGCTGATCGTTTTGTGTTCAGTTCTTTTTTCGTAGCAGATTTAATGTTTAGTATAGAGCTTAGAAAAAATTCGCAGTGTGAGATAGGCAAGAAGTAAGGCACGTAGCAACATCAGCACGGCAACATCAGCACGGCAAAGGGCACTCCTTTAAAGGCAAGGAAGGGCAAACATATTTTAAGTCAAGTGATAGCGATTGCTGTATGAGTCGTACGATTTTTAAATCAAGCACGGGCAACGCCGGGTCATGCTGCTAGTAGATCAATAAAGAGATATTAAATAGATCTTTTAGAGGAATGATGAACACATTGAATTTATTTCATATAATATTAATAGATAAATGTAACTCGACCAAATTAAATATTAAAGTATATATCTATTTTGATATTGTTACTATATTAATATATTCAATAAACCGTCCTATATTTTCTTTCCGTAACAATTATTCATAAACATGTAAATTAATTACTTTAGGCACAGTCCCGTGAATTAGCTTCTATGCATAATTTGCGCATAATGAGGTAGCTGGAATAGCTGTCACTTAAAACAGGCAGAGATGCGTGTGACTAAATGATTGTCACTTTTAATTAAGGCGTGAACCGTGCATCTCCGGTATCTTCGAAAATTTCACAGGTTACACAGTGCTATATAATAATAAAAGTGTCATATTGTCCGTCATTATGCAACATCTAAACACTATTTTTTCATAAGAGATATTGAATGAAGGTGTCCCTAAGATACGTTCAATATCTATGTTATATGCATTTAATTGATGTGTAGTCTCGTTCGCTCAGAACTTCAAAAAACAAAAAAAGATTCTTCAAGGGAGATAAGTATGGATTTCTACTCAGAGAGTGCAATCTTTTTTAATTACTTTATTTAACCTGTTCTTTTTCTAGTTGAATAACTCAAAAGGTTTATTCAGTGATTCTTACGAAAAATGGGGTGTCAAACGTCTTATTTAAAAACGTGGAAAGAAGAAACTCAATTAGTTTAGTGTTTTTTTTTTTAGATATTAAACATTTTGCGGGATGGCTTTTACACGATTTGGATATTTTTTCTGTTACACTTCATCTCTCTCTCTCTCTCTCTCTCACTCACTCTCCATATATATATATATATATATATATATATATATATATATAGGCAGCATATAATTTTATATTACAAAGAGTTAATCATACCTTGAATCAATTAGCAATTATTGGCGGAATCCCTTCGCTAGTAGACATACTTGTAAGCATTATACCACTAATAATCCACTGAATTATGAGATTCTTATGTATAAAATAGATATGGTGTATTGTTTTAATTCAGCTAGTACTTTCGAATGCTTCACGCATTCATCATCGAGCTGTATTTTTTCCTTTAGAATCAAAACTGGAAGACGAAATAAATGTGCTTTTCCGACCGAAAGATCTTTTTTAAGAATGAGCTATTTATTAACGGCTATGTAGAGTTGGAGCGTGCAAATCGCAACGCTAAAGTATATTACAAGTGAGATTTTTTTGAATTTTGTAATTTGGTTAATCCTCGAATTTTTTATTATAAGATTTTTTCGGTTAACATGACATATATGTATATATAATGGTCACTATCTCCCAGTAGTCACTATCTATCTATCTATATATCTACATATATATATATATATATATATATATATATATATATATATATATATATATATATATATATATATATATATATCAAAGTTTGTTAAATATTATGTACGAGAACCATACAGGTTGGAGCATGACTGGATGTGATTTGTAAATTGAGTAATACAGTGTAACCCGGATATAAGTGAGTTGTCGGGACCGGAGAAGAAGTATCTTATATCCGGGTTTCTCTTATATCCGAGTTTGGTTTATTATATATACATTAACACAGGCTCTAATTTGGGACCAGAGAAAATCTATCTTATATCCGGGTTTCTCTTATATCCGGGTCTCTTATATCCGAGTTACACTGCATAAATAAAGAGGTTGTAGTAAAAAGTGGGGATTTTTTTTTTAATGATAATAGATAATGATTGAGGTTTTAGGTTAATATTTTTTCCCAGGAGAGCATCCACGCAGGAGTATGTTCCTCAAAGTACAGTTCTTGTGGAAAAAAGTTGTTTGAGTTTAATTTCCTTTGAGAAACGGAGGAAATGACAGTGAACTAACTCCGTGTATGTGGCATGGTGGTTTTTAGATGTCCATTCTGAACTGGTAGAATTAAAGAATAGAGGCCAGTCGAACATTTGCCATGGAAATAGCGATAGGCAATTACACAGAGATACGGGGCGGCCCAAAACTCTTGCCAATCCTGCACAATATAATATCCTATTCCAGACGGCTGACATGCGTTCGTGCAGTTTGTAAGAGAGGGTTATGGTGACAAGACTTTCGGAACACCCTGTAGTTTCCAATGATTTTCTTCGAGAAACCGGTCCCTTGGAATCAGAGGAAAATTGAGAAAAATACAAAGCTAGCTGGTTGAATAAACCTCTTCTTCTATGCGCCGTGTCTCTTCAGGTGACCATGGCTCTCCAAAACTTCCCGTCCTTTATACTTTGTAACTCTTAATACATATTGTATCCCCTAAACCTTGCTCCGTCATCCATTAACTGAAGCTCGCTAGGTCGGTTATGTATTGCTTGCCTCTGTCCCTCTTGCCTTTAATCTGTCTTGTGAGTATCAAATTTTCCAAGCCTCCTTTCCTCATTATGTGCCCTCGAAAATTTTGACCGTCTCTGCCTTATGCTAATTATAAGTATCATTTTGTTTATATTTTCTCTAAAAAACTTCGACGTTGCTCACATGTTCGGTCCATAGTATTCTCAGCATCCTTCTGTATAACCACATTTCTGCTGCTTCAAGTCTGAGTCACTTTTTTTGCACAGAGTTTTTTTTTCTTTCCTGAATCTCATTTATATCCAAATTTATAATTAACAATAGAATACCTTAGGGTGAATAAACTTTTTTCCTAGTTGGTCCGGAAGGGGTCTTTATATTAGTAAGATTAAAAATTATTTTAACCCCCAAAACTACGGAGAAAAAATATTTTTAGTAAAAAAAATCAGGTGAGTCACTTTTATCGAACAGCGCTGTATGTGGGTTTGTCAGTTTAAACTGAGTAGATGTCTCCTGTGTATACAACCATATAACCTCCCAAAATCAATAATAATTAAAAAGAAAAAAAAAAAATTGTCACAGGAACAGTTTCATTTGCATTTTCCCACGCGTAGATGGGGTAAAAATCAAAAACTGATAGTGGCCAAGTCAAACATCTGTGTTTACGTCATTGATAACTGTGTACTATTACGAATTCAGAAAAAGGTTACCATCAGTAGTAAGCTGTTATCAATGACGTAAACATCATTTGTAAATAAAAACAAAATACGAGCGGGCGATCATGGCTCTCCACAATTTCCTGCTCTTTGCAGCAATTAATAAATTTTGCCTTTTTTTTTATCTCTCCTAAATATTTTTTCTTCATTCATTTACTCCATCTCCCTAGGTAGGTTATGTTGTTTTCCTCTGTCCGTCTTGTCTTCAATCTGTCCTGTGAGTGTCAAATTTTCCAAGCCTTCTTTCCTCATTATGTGCCCTAGAAAATTCAACTGTCTCTTCTTGGTGTTAAGTATAACTGTTATTTTTTTCATTTTTTCTAAAACTTCCTCATTGCTCACATGTTCTGTTCATGCTATTTTCAGCATCCTTCTGTAGAACCACATTTCTGTTGCTTCACGTCTCTTCTTAATGTTTGAAGAGATTGTCCAGCATTCAGTGCCATATAGGAGTACTATTTTTCTTGTATATTTTCTAGCGAAATTTTCTTGTATCTTAATAATTTGCTTAGCTTTTAGAACGCATCTTCGTCTATTCCAAGACACCTTCTGATTTTGGTGTCGCATTTTCAATGCAAGATTAAGACACATGTGCGCTGTTTATGTTGTAGCGTTTTTTATGGGAGTCAACTTGTCTTCTTTCTTCCTTCCTGATATTACTTGTTTAGTCAGGTTGCTTCTCCACGAATAACGGACAGCAGCAAGGTCCTCCCTGTGGTCACTGTTGATATCAATGTCTTTCCTGCCCCTACTAAACATCTTTGTAGCGAAAATAAAGGCGACCGGTGTCTCTTTCACCATTTGCAAGTTCCCCGTAGAGAATGTCTTTGGGAATTCAGTCATCAACCTTACGACGAACATGGCCCAGTCATCGGAGCCTGCGCTGTCTTTGCAGAGTGAACATGGTTGTTAAGCCGACGCGAGACATAACCTCAGTGTTGGGCACTTTGATCTTTCACGATGTGCCCCGAATGTGGGAAAGTGAAAAGTGTTCAGTCTCTTCTCTTGTTTGACATATGTCGTCCATGTTGCTTTCTCGTATTTTTCACCCTCTTGAAATTTTTTTGTATTGGCAACCAGATACCCTGTCTCATTAAAATCGCTGTTTACTCTTTTCTTCTCTATTCTTCTCTTTTTCCTTCGCTAACTTTTCTAGGGTTTCTTGCATCTTCTTTTCTGTGTCTGCTATCAACACTGGGTCATTTGACTATCTTGTTTTGACGAAATTGTAGGAGACACGTTCCAGTAATGGATAGCGGCTCGAATCTGAGAGCCGAGTTCGAATTCACTTGGGAAAGGTATGAATTCTTATTTCCCCCTCACACTTCCCCCAGCAGCACAGATTGGGTTCGTTAACCTTGGGTCGCAAACGTTTTAGGAAAAAGTATTATTTACCAACCTCCCCACGGATGGGCCGAATTTAACGTGGGAAAATCCGTGACAGTAGTCTCGGCCAAAAAAGTTCCCAGTAAACCCAGCATAAACGGATTCAGGACTGGCCACCTCCCCGAACGAGACTCCGCCCTTTGGGTAGAGAATTCGACAAGAGCGACGAGCTGAGTAACAGATCCCAGCTAGTCAAGGAGAAAGTATCTCTGAAATCGAAGCTCTATGTAGCCCTGCCGTAGTACATGATATACGGCAAAAAAAATTACCATTCGCATTGGCGCGATGAACCCGACTACAGCGAGAGAGAGAGAGAGAGAGGGGGGGGCGACTTCTAATTCTTTGAGAATCGACTCGTTAATTATTAGTATTTTCCTGGTTTTCTTTATTGTTTATTCCCTGCCATATAGGAGGACGGTAACTGTTCAGGACGCTGATCCAGGCTTTGTTGTTTCTTCATCAATGTTTCCTGCTTTTTACCAGCGTCATTTCCGTACCACTGACAATACCTTCCGCTTTCATAAATGAATATCGACTTTCGATTTATAACAAGTTCAGTACTTGTTTCTCTGTTGCTAACGAAACCTTTCTGTTTCTTAATACGTTGCTTAACTTCTTGGAAAGCATCATTCGCTATTTTCTTGTCTTTCGCTAGAAGCCATTTCTCGCTATCGCAATGCCTCTTCGGGTTTCAGTGCTGCACATTCCGTCTTATGCTAAAACACTTCCCAGATATTTAAATTGTTGTACTTGTTCGCTTTTGGTATCTCCAAATTTTAATTCAAATTTTGGTTTCATCCTTTTCCTAGCAACCACACATTCTGTCTTCTCGAAAAAGATGCTTAGTCCTTTCTTCTCGTTTTCCTTCTGTAGGAGTTTTTGTAATTTCCTTTCTGTGTAACCCCGTAACGAGGTCAAATCAGGTCTTGATAAGCCCAGCTACACCTGGGATTCAAACGTTATAAAGAAACTTATATATATATATATATATATATATATATATATATATATATATATATATATATACACTACATTAATAAAACATCGATTAAAATAAAATAAATAAATATATATATATATATATATATATATATATATATATATATATATATATATATGTATATATAAGAAATTAAAAAAATAAAAAAATAAATAAAAACAAGCAAAATAATCAAACCCAAATAAATAAATAAACAAATAAACGACTTCCGGCAAAATAACCGCCAAAATAGACTAGCCACAATGCACCACTGACCGTATATATATAAATAGCTGAGAATAAAAAAACAACACTCGTGGCATGAAACAGCCTGTCGGCTCTAAGTGTTGACTTTAATATTCACTTTTATATTTACACACGCTCTATCTTTGATATTGAGCACTTTATCCCATAAATATAGCACACTTTAAGAGTATATATATATATATATATATATATATATATATATATATATATATATATATATATATATATATATATAATAGATAATAAATAAATAAATTGAAATAGACTGTAATAAATTTAAATATGATAAATTGAATTTATTATATTTAATCTATTAATGATAGGCTCAGGAACAAATACGTAACGTTTATGAAGCTAATATGTCTATTCATTATGAAAGCTTTATCAGAGAATGAAAAATGGAGAAAAAAGAAATAGAAAAATCTGGTATTGTTAATTATTTGTGCTGTTTGTAACTCATTGGTTAAACTGACTACCCGGACATTTATCTTGTCTATCAGCGCTTGTGTGGAAATTTAAGCGCGCAAGTGTATCATAATTCTAGTTTGTCTATTCGAGATTCAGCTGATAACACACACATATATAAATATAAAAGTGGCCTGACGATTGCGTCCAGTATGTAACAGCCTGTCGCCTCTAAGTGTTGACTTCAATGTTCACTTTTATATTTACACACGCTCTATCTCTGATATTGAGCACTTTATCCCATAAATATAGCACAGCTTAAGACTATATTTCTTCATATATATATATATATATATATATATATATATATATATATATATATATATATATATATATATATATATTTCTCAGAATTAACCTGTAGAAAAAACAATATGTATCAAGGGAAAAAAAGACAAGAAGAAAATTGTAGTTTTAGCCAACCCGTTTCGTCCTTTGTTGACTTTATAATAATAAATTTATTGAAATAAAGTATCTCTATAAAACAAAATGTTATAAAATGTTGTCATTTCTTTTTCTGCCTTGAAGAAGTCCACATTGAACGAAACGCGTCGGCTAAAACAACATTTTTCCTATTGTCTTTTACGTAATATATACATACATACGTATATATATATATATATATATATATATATATATATATATATATGTGTGTGTGTGTGTGTGTGTGTGTGTGTGTGTGTGCGCGCGCGCGTTTGGGTTGTGTCTAGTAGGCATTTTATTCATCTATGTTATTTATTAAATTAATTATTATATCACAGTTAATTTATTATGTTTAAATAATTAAATAGAAATAAATATAATCAGTTATAATAAGTAGAAATAAATTTAGAATAACATTTTTCTAAATCTCTGTTTTAATTGTACACTTGAAGAAAGCAGAAAATAGGTCAGCTGAAAAGTTATGCTACAAACATTACCTACATCAGGTGTCGCCAACCTTTTCGAAAACGCGCGTCAGAAAGCTATGCTTTGTTTCGGAAGAGAGCCCTAACATCAAATGTACAGTAATAAATTGTCTCGACCTTAGACCGCTCTGTCCAGAAGGTTGCGTTGGTCAGCAGTTTTAGAGAAAAAACAAGAAGTTAATGTTATATCATGAAAACAAGGTTCCTTATTTTATTGCAAGTATAACAAGTAACACATTCAATAAAAAATGCAAATTCGTCGTTATAGTCGAAATAGTTATAAATGGCAAATTATTTAATGGGACACTTGTTTCTGCTTATTGTTTGATAACTTCTCCACATCAGGTGAAATAAATGTCGATGACGAGAGCAAAACAGCATCCGGGTGGTTATCTAACAACCTTGTTCTTAAACGACTTTTACAATGTTTCATTTTCAAAAAAAGTTGATCACAAGCATACGTACTTCCAAATAATGACACCATCATTTTTGCTTTATTCGATAGTCTTTTACATTTTCCGCGAGGCAAAACATGTTTTATGTAGAAGTCAGGAGTGGATTCGGAATTAAATTTTGGTTTAAAAAATTTCGCACTGTAAGTCGATTAACTCCAACCGATATTTTTCTACCAAAAAAATTTTCTCCACAAATAAACTAGATAATTAGTGTCCAGGTGTTAAGTTTCCGTGTCGGACAAAAATCCTTCGCGGGCCGAATGTGACTCGGAGGTTTGGCCTATCCGACCCCTAACCTACACGAACGGCGAGTTCACATATCCAAACATATCTGTTTTATTAATGACACTTCTCACAATTACAGACAATAATCAAATATATTTCTCTTTCATCATTTCCATGAGTTTACCAATTTATAAAAGATCCCCGAAGAGGTTTGTAATGACAAATGTACGCAGGTGTAGAAGCTTTATTAAACTGAGAATACAAGGTTTGCGTATAGTGTTTTTTTATAGTCCCAGTAAACAGAAATAGCTCTCTCAAAGAGGAGAGTAACAAAACAAGGGGAAACCACTCTTGATTATTTATAACAAGGTTCATGAAACATAACAACTAAACAAAGGAGACGGGGAAACCGGTCTGAAAGGATCAGTGTATAATATTTAATGTAAATATTTGATTCGCAGTCGCTGATTGGCTGTACTAACCGGTTCATTTGAAGAGATTTCGTTCAATCGATCGCCTTAATAAAATACTGCACCGTTCCATTAGTGATGGGGTTAATCCATTTTGTTAAAAAATTCGATTTGCTAACCAGATGATCTACTGGAAACAAGATGGCTAAGTGCTTAAACAAACGACCTTGTACACAAAAGTGCACTAGGCTAATAGTATTTTGTCTATAAAAGGTTTCTCCTTTTGTTTATCTCTTATCTACACATCGATAGATCGACCGATCGATTACTCTCGATTGGACGTTGACATGATACAGTTGTCATGATATGACGGATGGTTTAAATTAAAATCCAGATGTTTTTTTTATCGAGGTTATCGAATAGCTTACCGCTAAATGTTTTTGTAAATCTTCTCATCGAGATTTTACAAGAATAAAAGCTGGGGTTTTTTTTTGTTCGTTTTTCCTGAAGACAATGTGAGAACGTGTCCCGTCATTTCAACATTTTTTCAGTACTTGTCGTGATTTTAGTTATGCTTTTGTCTAGATGGTTCATTTCATGGTTTAGATTCCACCGTTTCTGTATTGCAATGTCGGAGTTTTTTCAAGTTTTTTTACTATAATCTGCTACGTTTTATTCATATTTCCGACAATTAGTTCTATTCATCCAATAGAGATTGATCATTGATAATCTGGTAGAGATTAACAACTGTTTATCTGGTAACCTGGTTGAAATTAGTCAGTATTCATCTGATAGAAATTATTAATTGGTCATCTGATTTTTAGTAGTCGTTAGCAGGTCTTCTGGTAGAAATTTGTTATAGTTTATTTTTAGAGATTGGTCATCTGATCATTTAGTAGAGATTGAATATTGATCGTCTGGCAACAACTGGTGATCTTATGTTAGAAATTGCTGGACGTCTCATCTGGTAGGACTTGGTGATCTTGTAGAGACTGATGCTTTTTCCAATGAAACATGAGCCAGTGAACATGTTAGCATTTCGCATGTCCATTCCACGAAGTCGTTCCTTGCAGATTGACCACAGATTCTCAATTAGATTTAAATCAGGAGAGTTTCTGGGCCAGTCTATTACTTTGATTTACTCACTGATAAGGTTTGCCAGTGTGTTCGCGCAGCGTTACAATTTTCGTACGCTTCCTTGGAGTAACGTCCATCGCAGACAATGGACGCAGGGCAACTAATCGACAGTCGAGACAATAGTGTCTGGGCGTGATAAACATCTGACGCAAACATGGATGATGCAAAATTATTCAAAGCAAACAAAATTTCATCACAAACCACAAAATCGTTTCATATTAACACACACCACTGCAAATGATCTAATCTGAGTAAAAAATAGAAATCGATTACACCCTGTCACTCCAGTGGGTCTAAAACTCACCGTATGTTGAAGGAAACGAAACTAAAGCTGTTGTTTGAATTAAGGGTGTATGTTCAAATACCTTCTTAATACTCAAAATCCTATATCGCCTACGAAAATTTACAATTGCCCACAATTTTCTGTTCAGATGCGCATTGACCACCAAACAGTCTATAGTATATCGCCGAGTTTGGGAAATCATGACTTAGGAGAAGAAAACTGAAGCCCAATCCTAAACTGGAAAGATGAACCTCTACTCCTGTTCAAAACATAGGAAGGAATGTGAACCGGGCAATATGCAATCCTATCTACACATTTACCTTGAATGTTTATTGCATGAAGCCTTGTCAACAATAATAAACTTATTTATTTCGCATTTTATTCATCCTTAATTTTACTTGCCTTATCTAGAACAGTAATGCTGGGTGCAGTCAGATAATCTAGGCTGTTTCTTATTGTCACCTATTACTGATTATTTACCAGTGTTTCATTCATCTTAACGTTAGCTACTTATTTACACTATTAGTATTAGTAATAATATTATCTTAAATGTGCATTAGCTTACGGTCATATCACGTTGAAACACCGGTCCTCGTCAGATCTCCGAAATTAAGCAACTTGGTCAGTACCTAGATGTGGAGCCGTTTGGGAACAAGTTTAGAGGTGTGGATAGTGAAATGGATAACAGCTTGCAATGAGAAATTGGAGTGCTGTGTTCGAATTCCAGTCAGGTTCATTCACTTAAGCACAAAGACCGTTTAGTTGACTATGTCTCATCATTCCGTCTCTGCCATCACGCACTGGGCCATCGAGGTACGGTAATCGCTTATTCCTCCCATGAATCAGAAGGCCTACGTCCAACAAAGGACCTTTCGCAGGCTGAGAAGAAGAATTAGAAAAGACGTTTTAGTTGATCATGTCTCATCATTCCGTCTCTACCAGCACGCACTGGGCCATCGCAAGGGGTTGGAGCGAGAGCAAATTGGAGTGATGGAGGAGAGGATGAAGAGAAGGATAGGAGATAGATCAGGGCATCTGGAGACGTCGATTGACATTACATTTGAATAGTTGGGGGTTATAGCTATCAGGGAAAGAGGAAGAGGGCAGGGAGCTCCACAGGCGAGAAGTGCGAGAAATGAAGCTATTGGCGTAGAAGAGACGGTTACATTTAACAGTTTCGACAGTGAAAGGGTGTGAGCGAGATGCCAGCCTAGTAAAACGCTTAAATTGATGTTGTCAAGACTGTGGCTGCCCAAAATAAATCCTAGTAGGACTCGTAATTCTTTCAGAGTCACCTCGCTTATTCCTCCCATGAATCTGGAGAAGGCCTACGTCCAACCTTTCGCAGGACGAGAAGAAGAATTAATTTTTATTATTCGTCGATGAAGATTCGTTATTTTCATATTATAATTCTGCTCGTTTATCAATTAATATGTTAGCACTTGCTTTGAAACCTGCAAGTGCTTCGGTCAATTAATGGGCAATTCCGTTTTTGACGGAGAGGAAGGTTGGAAGAGAAATATATATCAAAGATGCTGGTTGTTTGTAGTGAGACAAAGTGTACATAAGAAGAGGGAAAGAAAGGTAATGCATAATATAATGTTCTGATGCGTTTAACATTTGCTTCTGTGAAAAGGAAAATCTTGTCAATTTTTAATGTTTTCATTTGTACCCTCTTACTTCTTTAAATAACGTCCTGCATTCATTTATAATTGTTATTGTAATATTTCTTCAACTTGTTAAGCTCAAATATTTAACGATGTAAATAGGGAAGATTCCACGGGTATTTCATAGCCGTGGAGCACGCAAAGAGCTTATTCAATCATTAACTGAAGAATTAAGATGCAAGTAGAAAGCTATGATGTTTGTTCCCGGCACTGTTATTATTAAAATTAACTAATGTTTCAAATTACACACCACTCAAACAATTCTTATATTTGTCCTATTTGTCTACTCATTCCAAGCCATCAGACAGAAAAAAATATTGTCAATTGTCTAAAATCGTTCGGAAGAAAGATAAGCAAGAAAACTATAAACTACAAACAGCTATTAGCATTTCTGCCTGTTTTCATGAAATGTTATCTTTATCGTTTTTTTTTATCAGTTTATTTCTTGCAAAGAAGCAAGTTCTTTCTCGTCTACATTTTTATGAAATCAATATCATGGATTGACAGTGCCGGCTTTGCGAGAAATCTGGAAGATAAATTACAGATTTTCTTTTTTTTTTTTTTTGATAAAAGAGATATTATGATATCTGCATTTATTCATTATATTGTTTAAACATTATTTATTATGCTCTTAAGACATTATTTATTACGTTGTTTTCATTCCCAGTGTTGTCCAATTGGCTCATTTAAATGAAGAAAAGACGCCATTTTCTGAGGGAAGAAATTGAAAAGTAATTTCTCCTTCTTCTCTTTTTCTTCTTTTTCGTCATCTTCTTTTTCTTCTTTTTTCGTATTTTTCATCTTCTTTTTCGTCTCTTTCTTTCTTCTTCTTTTTCTTCATCTTTTTCATTCTTTTTCTTTATTTCTTTTTTCTTCTTCTCTTTTTCTTCTTTTTTCATTTTCTTTTTCTTTTTTCTCTTTCTCTTTTTCTTTCTTTTTCTTTTCTTCTTGTTTCTTTTTCTTTTTCTTCTCTTTCTTTCTTCTTTTTCTTCTCTTTCTTTTCTTCCTTTTTTCTTCTTCTTTTTCTTCTCTTTCTTTCCTTCCTTTTTTCTTCTTCGTTTTCTTCATCTTTTTCATTCTTTTTCTTTCTTTCTTTCTTTCTTCTCTTTTTTTTCATTTTTTTTTCTTTTTTTTTTCTTTTTCTTTTCTTCTTTTTTCTTTCTTCTTCTTTTTCATTCTTCTTCTTTTTCTTTCTTTCTTCTCCTTCTAGGTGACGTGTTCGATCAGGACGTGGACGATGATAGTTCTTCATTCCGCGTCCTTTGTAGTTCTTTATAAAGTTTGTCTTTTTTGCCCTCTCCCCTAATCCCTATTCTTGTGGGCCAGGATAGCCGCCTCTTTTCTCTGTTTGACTTGCCTTCAATATGTCCTGTGAGTATCACATTTTATAAAACGTACTTCCTCATAATGTGTCCTAGAAATTTCAATTGTCTCTTTCAGATTCTAAGTACATTGTTGTTTCCTTTTTCTTTAAAACTTCGTCATTGCTCAAATGTTCAGTCTATGGTATTGACAGCATCATTCTGTAGATCCACATTCCTATTGTCTCAAGTCTCGTCGTCGGCTGTGATGAGATTGTCCAGCATTCACTGCCATATAAGATTACATAACATCTCAGTACTATTTTCTTATTTGCTAACGAAATTTTCCTGTTTCTTAATGTTATGGTCCAGGTTAGGACCAAGGAAGAACAACACGAACACAAGAGTAGAAATAATGAGGATATATAATAATACAAGATGTGGGAGGTGTTAGTATGACTGTCAGTCTGGTTTGGAGTGAACTACTTTCGGCTCGACTCGATTCGTCTCTCTCTCTCTCTCTCTCTCTCTCTCTCTTGAGAGGCGTAGTATACATAGTGGTAGGAAGATTTCATTCTGTAGTTATAGGTAAGGACCCATAACACCTTCCTTATCGGAAAAAATAATGTGATATATGATAATTAGAATTAGAAAAAAACCTTTTCGGAGTAGTTAAATGTTTTATAATATGAGGCAGGTAAGAAAACAATAAGAAAATAATAGCAATGATTTAATTTAAAAGGTATCATTTCAGTAGTTTTTAAGTTATTTCATTTTTATATTATGATGTATTATAAAAACATAAAATGATTCTCCTAAGTTTTATAAAACCTTATATAATAACATATATATTCCCAAAATATTGGTTATATAAGATTAAAGATATCTGTTTATATCTCTGAGATGAGGTATTATGATTATTACATTATTTATATAATTCGGACTATTATCCTCATCTTAATTGCCATATTCGCAACGTTTCAGCCGTTGAAGGCGCCGGCCATCTTCAGGTGAATGGTTTTTCGATCGAATCCTTTATTTCGTCCCCAGGGAGAGATTATTCTATTTCCGCGTGCCATCGATATCGAGGTTGATAGACATAGATTTAAAAATATATATATATATTTTTTTTTTTTTAGAATTTAAAATTAAAAAATAAAACCATTTCGGAGCAGTTAAATATTTTATGATATGAGGCAGATACTATCGGCTCGACTCTATTCGTCTCTCGTTGTAGGAAGAGTTGATTCTGTAGTTATAGGTAAGGACCCATAACACTTAATAGTTTGCTTAGCTTTTCGAAGGCATCTTTCTCTATTCCAAGGTGTCGCATTTTGGTGTCGCATTTTCAATACCCGGTTAAGACACATTCCACTTATGCAATTTTTTGCATTTGCTTGAGTTTGTTATTTCTCATTTATAATTCGCGTATATTTCGCTCTTTTGCTTTTGTTCCGCAATCATAGATCCTGTCATATAGCAAGCGATGTTTCTTCCATTCTTCTATCTTTCTTTAATACCTTCTCTAGGGTTTCTTGTATCTTCCTTTCCGTGTCTGCCATTATACATAGACCTCCGCCGATCATCAATAACAATGGATTTGATCCCACCCTTCTGCTCCTTTGGAACATCGCCGGTTAACGTGTGACAGTCTCTGTCACCTGTGAATTGTCTGTGTGTTGTCTATGCTGCAGCGTTCTTTTATGCGAGTCTTCTTGTCTTCTGCTGCGTTGTTCAGTCTTTCCTCTCCTGATATTAGTTGTTTAGTCAGCTTGCTTCTCCACGAATAACGGTCAGCAGCAAGGTTCTCCCAGTGGTCACTGTTGATCTCAAGGTCTTTCATGTCCCTATTAGACGTCTCTGTATCCCAACTGACGGCGACCGGTGTCTCCTTCGCTATTTGCACGTTCCCCGTAGAGTATGTCTTTGGGAATTCAGTCATCCTCCATACGATGAACATGCCCCAGTCGTCGGTAGAAAGCGCAGTAGGAGCAGAGTGAATATGTTTATTAGGCCGACTCGAGACAGAACTTCAGTATTCGGCACTTTGTCCTTTCATGATGTGCCCAAGATGCGGCGGAGTGAAAAGTGTTCAGTCTCTAACTCTTGTTTGACATATGCCGTCTATGTCTTGCTCCCATAGAGAGCTAGGAGTTCCCCCACACTTGCGCGCTGAGGCGAGCGAACGTGGTTGCCGCTTTCCGAATCAACGTTTCTATTTCTGCTATCAACACTGTATCATTTGCTTCTTTTTATTTTTTTAACCGTTTCACCCCAAACAAGGCGGGAAACCACTAGCACGCAAGGGGTTACAGAGGGTTGGAGCGAGAGCAAATTGGCGTGATAGAGGAAAGGATGAAGAGAAGGATAGGAGATAGATCAGGGCATCTGGAGACGTCAATTGACATTACATTTGAATAGTTGGGGATTATAGCTATCAGGGAACGAGGAAGAGGGCAGGGAGTTCCACAGGCGAGAAGTGCGATAAATGAAGCTATTGGAGTAGAAGAGACGGTTACATTTAACAGTTTCGACAGTGAAAGGGTGTGAGCGAGATGCCAGCCGAGTAAAACGCTTAAATTAATGTTGTCAAGACTGTGGCTGCCCAAAATAAATCCTAGTAGGACTCCTAATTCTTTCAGAATCACCTCGCTGTAAAGGTTGAATAAGTCCGCTTATTAGTAGTATTTTATTGTTTGTTTTTTAATTTTTAATTTCTGATTTTTATTTTTATGACATCATTTCCCCCATGATTCTATAGTCATCAGTAAATTGGGCTATACCGAACTGATTAATAACGGCTATAAATGCTGTTACATTAAAACGGTTTATATATGAAGGTGTTTCATTAAGACGGATTACATATAAGCATGTCTCATTTAGACGGGTTATAGAGAAGGGTGTTTCATTAAGACGGATTTTATAGAAGGATGTTTCATTAAGACGGATTATATATAAGGGTGTTTCATTAAGATGGATCAAAGTCAGAAGTAGATAATGTAGTGTTATTGGTAAAAATTATTTATTTCTCTATTGGATCATGTTATTTAAGTCATGCAGTTATATGCGAAAAATAATATCGTCCAAATATCCGACAAATCTGAAATAAAAAGAAAAAATAATCAGGAGACGCTTAAACTTAATTCACATTTAAAATCGGTACAAGTTATTGGGACAACTTTTATTAGCCTTATTTTTTTCACTCCTGTAAAGTGATTTGCTATACTTCTTCAGCTACGGAGACTAATGGCTGCAAGAGCTCTGATACTAAAGCCACTGACCTATTTGATGTTTTATCACATATACTGAGAAGTATTTCTAACTGTTGATAAAAAGTGCAACACTAAAATCCGAATGCGATTTGGGTTAGTCAAAGATGCATTCCCAAAGCTAAGCAGAGTATTAAGAAACAGAAAAAAAAACTTCATTAGATACAAAGAAAAGAGTACAATGATATTTGTTCTCCTTTAGGCATTCAATGTTGGACAATCTCCTTAAAGATGGAGAACAGACTTGAAGCAATAAAAGTGTAATTCTACAGAAGAATACTGAAGATACCATGGAAGGAAATGACAAAGATTTAGAGAAAGGGGAAACAAAAAGGAAACTTATACTTAATACCAGGAAGAGGCAGCTGGAATATCTAGTTCACATAATGAGGAAAGGAGGCTTGGAAAATCTGATACTCACAGATCAGATTGAAGGCAAGACGGACAGAGGAAAACGACGCTTATCATACTGAGTGAGCTTGAATAAATGAACGACAGAACAGGGTTTAGGAAAGATAACAAAAAGACAAAATTTATTAAGAGTTACAAGGGACAGGAAACTGTGGAGAGCCATGATGACACACACCCTGGGGGTACACGGTACATAAAGTGGTAATAGTAATAGTAGTAATAGTCGTAGTAGTAATAGTCGTAGTAGTCGTAATATTATATGTGGATTTTTCTTTTTTTAAATAAGCATTTCAGATCGTTATCAATTTTTGACTAATTTTTCAGTCATTATAACTTTGGTTCCTTTTTTTTTCACACAAATTGGATCGTCTGTCTACGACCGTTAGTAAACTGCTTGAAAGACTATTCCTTATCTGTCTATATCGCTGAGATGAGGTATTATGATTATATGCATTATTTACATTATTCGGACTGTTATCCTCATCTTCATTGTCATATTCACAACGTTTTGTCCGTTGTACGCTTTGGCTTTCTTCACATGGTCGAGTGGTTAGATCCAGTGTCTAGACACAAAGAGTTGTGAGTTCAATACCAGGCCACAGCAGTGGTGTACGAAAAAACACTTGGAGAGTCGAGGTAAAGGGAAATAACTGAAATATCCAAAAGAGGCATGGCACGTGGAAGTAGAACGATCTACCTCGATGGGCGACATAAAGGGATCGGTTCGAAATTCCCATCACCTGAAGAAAGCCGGAATATGGCAAAGAAGATGTGGATAACAGTCCGAATAATGTAAATAATGTAAGTGGTCTATTCCTTATTTACAGTCTGCAGTCTGACTTTGCTCTTCCATTCCGAAGTCGTCTTGCTGACAGCACACATATTTTCTCAGTGTGCTTGACTACATCATTTCGGTTAAACTAAATTTAAATTCTTCTTCAGATGCAAAAATCAAATTCTCGCCAATAAATTGATTATCTGGAACTGTAAATGCTTTGTCATAGATTACTATCCTCGAATTAGTTTTTTAAAATTCCATGTCTACATGTTTGCAATGAAGTGTTATCAGTACATGCAGACTATTGCCATCATCTTCAGAGTCATTCTCCCAACCATCTCAAACGTTTTACACTCCGGCCTTAATTAGTTGCTTGTTGATACGTGTAACCTTCTAATGAAACCCTTTATATATTCTACCCCTGAGTTCAGCTCGAAATTCCCTGAAGGTTACCCAAATATATAAACACCTGATGAAGGCACGAATCCACAACGGCCGATACGTCGTGATAGTAAAAACAAAGATGTGGACAGCGGTCTGCACGAAAGTAAT
>OZ038512.1:35552640-35582640 GCA_964036315.1 Acanthosepion esculentum
AAAAAAATAGACATAAAACTATAAGTTTAAATTATTATATCCGGATTTATTTTAATGACTGTTCTAATTTCGCCTGTTATCGTAAGTTTAACCATTACACTCTCCGTCCTTTGTGTCATGTCCTTTCAAGACGTAGGCGATCATGACTCTCCACCTATTCCTATCCCTTGTAACTCTCAGCAAGCTCCTTCCCTCTGTTTCCTCCCCCAGAGCACGTTCTGTCATCCACCTGCTCAAGCTCACCAGGTATGTCACGAGCTGCTTTCCCTTGTCTCTCTTTCTCTCTATTTGACCCGTGAGTACCAGATTTTTCTGTCCCCTTCCTCATTGTGCATCCCAGAAACTTCAGCTGTCTCTTTCTGATGTTGCGTATAAGCCTTCTCCTTGGTTGCAACCTAAGACATCATCGTTGCTCACGTGATCGGTCCATGATATCCTTAGCATTCTTCTAAGTTTAAACGGCATCCTTTGTACAAGTCATGAAGATATGCTAAGGGAGATAACTCCATCTAGGTCATTTTTCATTACACTCTTCGGCCTTTTTCTTTATATATGCGTTAACATTCTTCTTTTCTTGTTATGTGCCATGTCCTTTCAGGACGTAGGCGCTCATGGCTCTCCGCCTCCCTCTATCACTTGTAACTCTCAGCAAGCTCCTTCCCTCTGCTTCCTCCTCCAGACCACGTTCTGTCATCCACCTGCTCAAGCTCATCAGGTATGTTACGAGCTGCTTTCCCTTGCTTGACTTTCTCTCTATTTGAGTCGTGAGTATCAGATTCTTCTGCCCGCTTTCCTTATTATGCATCCCAGAAACTTCAGCTACCTCTTTCTGATGTTGAGTGCAAGCCTTCTGGTTTGTCACCTCTCTAAGACCTCATCGTTGCTAACATGATCGGCCCATAATATCCTTAGCATCCTTCTAAGTGCACCCTTTATACAAATCATGAAGATATGTTAGGGGAGATAACTCCCACTAGGCAATTTTTAAATTTGTAATTAATTGTTGTGATAGCGCTTATATTAACTAAATTCCGTATTTCCATTCCGTGTTTTGAATAAATCTATGTACAATTAATTTTAATATCCATCTAAAAAAATTCACATGGAAATAGAAGTTTTACACTAAAGAAATTAAAAGTTCTGGAATAAAAAAAATACAAGTGAAATTATAAGATTAAACCAAATATTCTCTACCAGGAGTAATGACTAATCATGTCAGACGTCGACGTCTGTCTGTAAATCTCAACTGAACTAAAAGAAAGAAAAATCCTATCAGAGAAAAGAGAAGAAATAACAGAATAAAATATAGGTGAAAAAAAAAGATAAAAACACGCTTAAGTTAAAAGTTGCAGACAACAAAAAATGCTTCTTACCAAGACAAATCACTTTAGAAATTTATTGTTTGGCGATAGTAACTGGCGTTTTCTTCTAACGATATTTCCCTAACGTCTGTCTTTCATCTGTCGTTTGTTCTTCTGTTTGTTTTTTTTCCCTCATTTTCTGCCCAAATTTCTTGATTTCAATTTCGAACAAAGGCGTTCTTTGTAAATGTCACAATCACTTTTAATCTCAACACCAATTACACGCCTTTTTACTCGCCATTTCACACACTTTTGCCGCTTTTGTTCACGACTTCTCCCAAACATTTCAAACGCTTTCCAACAATTTAATTTTTTTCCCGCCAGTTACTTGTTCCTGTCGTTCCTTTATTTATTGATTTTCCCTAACGCATCAACTACCCTCTCTAACACTCGATTGCATTTAAAACACATTTTAGTACCACTTTCAATATAAAGAACGAGAAATGGCAGCTCTTCACGCAAACAAATGCTTAAAAGATTGTATTGCTCCAGCGAAGAGAATAAAGGATTGAGATGTGCATTTACTCTGTGAGCGTTCTTGTTTTTATTTTACTTTAGGATTATTTTTTAATTTTTAAAGCGGTTTGATGATTTATTTCGGGTTTGAAAGGTCCTAAATTGTTTCGACATTGATTTTCATGAGGCATTTCTTTAGCGATTATGCGTCTTATTTATAAACTACTTGTCTGGATTTCTGCTTAGATATTTTAATTATTATTCTACATTAAAATCACCCGGACTAGTTCCTTTGTGTTTTATATCTCAATATTTATGTCGCATCAGGAAATGTCGTATGGAACATTTTATTTTAACTATGAAAATTTTTTGCTCTCATTAATATGATAATGAAAACTAAACCTTATTGTTGTAACCTAGGGAAGCTTTACTGAATAGAACATTCACACGAAGGTTGGTAATGAACAATAATACTTAGGACAAGAACAACACATATAAGATCCGCCAGCGGCCTGTAGAAGAAGTAATCAACAGCTAGAAGTGAGTCAAGTGAAGTCCACAATGAATCTCTAACTGCAGGATATCTTCCAACCGCCCCACGCGGTCAGATGTGGCATAAGGTCGAAATTAATGTGGCGTATCCGAGCCCGTAGGCTCGACCAAGAACCTCCGTACATACTGTATAAAACGTGGTCAGGTAGCTGTTTTGTGACTCCGCCCTTCGACATGGCCTCGTCTGGGGATCCTCTATGCCTAGAGGCAGAGAGTTTGACCAGCACAGCTAGAGACGAATCTCTAACTGCAGAATATCTACCAACCGCCCCACGCGGTCAGATGTGGCATAAGGTCGAAATTAATGTGGAGTATCCGAACACGTAGGCTCGGCCAAGAACCTCCGTAGACACTGTATAAAACGGGGGCAGGTAGCTGTTTCCCGAAACGTGACTCTGCTCATCGTCATAGCCTCGTTTGGGGATCTCTCTGCCTAAAGGCAGAGAGTTTGACTAGTACAGCTGGAAACGAATCTCCAACTGCAGACCACGATACTGTATTTACAACTGTATGTATGTGAATAGCGACATACCCATTATCATCCGTAGGTATGGTACAACACTTATATGAAAAACCACACCAACAAAACAGTTATGTATTTGAAATAATCAAAATATACTGACTAAAGTTAGGCACACATTTAACAAGAGAAGTGAAGTAATATTCCAGGTGTCTGCAGAAAACTGGTCCCATCCTTCAGTTTATTTACTTCAGGGGGGTTTCAGCGTCTATGATCTTTAGCGTTTTCCTGGAACGGATTATAGGTGACACTTTTAGGGAACGTGAAGGCACGGTCGGCATCAGAGGTTGCAACCTCACAAAATTTCGCTTTGATAAATATATAGATGATCAAGCTGGCAAAAACAGTTGAAGTCTGGCGAAGAAAAGGTAGGAAACCTTCTCCCGTTATGACATGGAGATTAATTCTGAAAAAATCAATCTCGTGACGAACAGTGGAAGCAAAATTTCAACAAAGATCGAAGAGCCCCAAGACAGAGATAATATCAAGAGCAACTCGAACAATGGCATCTGTCGTAAAACCAAAAACTGTCTGGAAAGAGAAGAACATCTGCCTTAAATCAAAGATCAGACTGCCGCGCGGAATGCCTCCCCACCTCGATCTATCTATACACCTGAGAATTCTGGACATTAACAGAAGAACACCAGCGAGGATTACGAGCATACGAAATGAAATGCTATAGAACCATCATCTACGTAGAACGCATCACAAATGGCACAGTATGAGACATTCTCAGACAAGAAAAAAGGCCCGTTGGAAGACTTCATATACACCGTCAAGAAGAGAAAGTTCAATTGGTATGGACACGTCGTAAGAGCCATCTGAGAAAGTACCGTCTTAGGCAAAAGTAGAGGAGGCAGACATAGCAAAATAATATAATAGGCTGATAACGTCACGTAGTGGACTGGGAGGTCAGTCCCAGACATTCAGACCATTGGCGTGGAAACGAAACGTATGGAAGGAGTTAGTCAGGTGCCGAAGGTGAGGAACGACCCTGTGATCCTACGAGCACACTCTGCCATGGAACTGATAATGATGAGGTTTCTAACTAAACTAATAAAGCAGTACGCTGTAGATTTTTTTAAACAGTTCTGTCAATGAGTCATTTTACATGACTCTCAAGTTTTTTTTAGACAACTTAAGAGAAGCGGTATTATCACAATTTTAATATTCTCGAAAGTACACTCTCAACGTCTTTTGCAATATCAGAAATCATTATCCATTGAGGTTTCAGTGCGATAACTTAATACCAACAGCAGGATTACAATGAAGAATGCAAGCATTAGAAGTGAGATGCTACAAAACCAATCCTGGGTATCTGCTTCATGGACCAGATCACAAATTGTTGTGGCCTTATTAGGGCCAGAAATAAAGACACAGAGCAATTGAGTTAAATAAATATATTAACAGTAACAGCAATACAAACATATACAAACGAGAGGGTTACAGCAGGAATGTTCGGTCCGAATGTCAGAGCTGACTGCTGGAAACTTCCCTCTCCAAAAAGGCAGTCCTTGCTCCTATTTATAGCTGGGAGAGTCCATGCGTGTGTTGGTAAATTACCATAACACCGCCCTCCTAAGTATTAACGTTCAGTCCGACTGTCAGAGCTGACTGCTGGAAACCTCCCTCAATGCAAAAGGCAGTATCTGCTATTTATAGCTGGGAGAGTTCATGTGTGCGTGGGTAAATTATTATAACACAAATGAAACAGTGCAAGACACCACCAGACAATAAGCCAGACCATTGGAAGAACTCATATCCACTTTAAAGAAGACAAAATTAAAATGACATAGATACATCATGAGAGCCACCTCTATGGACAAAAAAAGAGACGGAGATATAAAAGAGCTGTCAACATCGCTGATTTGGTCTGTACAACCATTCAGATAGGCTCAGATAGTTATGCAGCTAGCTAAGGATACAAGTAAAATGGTCGTCTATTAGTACCGCCTCAGTAAGTACCTGACTCTTCATGCTATCCTCTATATTTACAAGAGACAGATCAAGTCAAATTTGGGGTACTATTGTTATATTTGGGCAGGAACTAACCAGACCTCACTCTCCAGCCTTTATAGAGTTCAAAAGTGTCTCCGGGTTCTTATCAGTGACGAAATATCCTCCACCATTCAACTCCTCTCCTACGGGTGGGATGCAACAAGCCTCTTGCTGCTCTACCATGTAAAATGGTGGGATGAACTACCTTTCCCGGTACCGTCAGTTCAAACCTTCATGGCATGAACACGCCATGCCACATACACAGTAGCAAAGCACACACATTCTCTCCATATTCCATAGGTGAGAAATTCCACTCGAGCACCTACTTCCCGTGAACCACTGCTCTGTGCAATCGACTCCTATCGCCGATCACTGTATTCTTAACCTATTCAAGGCCAGGGTTAGTCGTTATCTCCCACTCCTGCACGCTCAAATGGCCTCCTAACGTAACCCCCTACTCCCAGTGGCCCCCGAGTAGTTTAAAGGGTGAATCTTACTGTAAAAAATATTAGTAAATATATATAGAAATCTTCATATGCATAAAGCTCTCAAGGTATGACTTCAAAGAGTATAACAATTATCCGGAATATTTCTATCAGAAATATCTTCAAAAGGTAAAAAAATAAATGTAAAAAACAATGGAGTATTTTTTGGTGAAAAAATAAATAATGTTCTCTGTGTCGGCGTCTGCGAAAGATTTAAAAAAAATATCATTCGAAAAAGGTTGAAAAGTTTTTAGACAAATATATCGAGAGAAGCATGCGCAAAAGATTCAGAGGTTTGAATAACAAATATATTAGCCAGAAATATTATTTCTCTTTACTAATTAAGAATGAAAGATAAACGAAATAAAAACAGATATATATATATATAGAGTGGACAAGAGAAAACTTCAACTCCAGTAATTGGCAACACGAACAGAAAAAAATAACTAGTTCCCGTATTTCGTTACACTCGGGTTGGCAATCTCAGACCCTCTTATTAAAAATTGGGAATGTGTATCACTTTCCCTGATGATTTTTTCTCTGTTTTCAGCGGTCACATTCCGACCATCACTTGCAAGTCCACGAGACAATTTATATTAATTCAAGATAAACGACCTCATGCAAACAAAAGGAATGGTTATTGATATTATTTACATGTTTCGGGCTGTTGTCCTTATCATTATTATAATGTTCACAACATTTCGGCTGTTGTATATGTTGACGATGTTCACCATAGTCTATGAATATAGAATACAGCGCAGTACGTAATCTGTTCAATGAAACAACGTTAAAGATTAATACTCACGAGTCAAACACTCTACTGAATCTGACTATATCGCCAATACCACCAGCAGCTGTTCCGTAAATCTTCAGTCTTTGATATCAAAGGCTGGGAGTGCATATTCGGGGAAAACATGGCCTTTATACACGTCTTATTAAATATTTTGAGCCTTCCGATTGGGCTTCTATTGGTGAACTATAAAATAAATCAGCTCATTTTGGCTGGCTCACTATTACACCAGGGTACCCAAAAACTCCAACAGTATACTCCGGCCTTTTTCCGTTGATTGGAATTTCGAACTGACTTTTTAATTCGTCCATTTGAAGGCCGCAGTGTACAACGACAGAAACGTCGTGAACATGACAATAAAGATGAGGGAAACAGCCCGATCAATGCAAATGATGTAAATAATTACAATACCTCATCTCAGAAATGTAGACATAAAATGGATGGCCGTTAGGACTTACTATAACCTGTCTATAGACATACCAGTGACAATATATTATCGATGTGCATTTATTTCTCACCTCGTGTTTTCTATGATTTTAGTACTTGTGCAATTCTGTTTTTTTGCAATTTCTTCGATCGAGTTCTGACAAGTGTGGAGCGATAACCGACTAGATCATATCATTGTATATTTTCATTTCATTAAGTTTTAATATTATGTATTGTCAACATTTTTTAAAATGTTTTGTTCGCTCTGTACAAGGCCCGAGTTAATGGATTACAAAAATAAAAAAAACATAGTTTGTGTGGACATATTTGGAAGATAACACCTGACTTGAACAGACTCTGAATTAAGTTATTCTCTATTCCACATTTATTGGTATCTGTTTTCTTTTTTTTGGCATTACTTTAGTTTGGTACCTCTAATAAGATATTTAAGATCTTTAAAAAGAAAAGACATTTTTTAAAATTTCAACATTAATTTTCATGAATATTGGTTGTTTCATTCGACAGTTTTCTGCCCTCTCTCTTGCAATTTAATGATGCCGCCCACCTAGAAGTTTTTATATTTCCAAACAAAGATCTGCTACAGGTACTTCAGTATTATTACGGGCATTAATAAAAACTGCAACAAACGATCATGCGAAAATGCAATTTGAAAGTGTTGAAGGGGTTGGCATCAAGATACAAGTTTATTTAAAATCTTTTCGATAAAAAAAAGCTAATGACTTAGAGGACAAAAATATTTTAGTTTCCCCTAAAAAAGGGACGAAGTTTTGAGCCCAATCGGAGAGAAAGTTTTCTTTGCAAAGTCCCTTTAAAGCGCAGAGTTGTAAACGTCAATCGCACTGCACATACTCAAGCATAGAGAGGATATCCGCAAAATAACGTTTGGAGTAGTAGGAAACATATATATATATATATATATATATATATATATATATATATATATATATATATGTGTGTGTGTGTGTGCATGTATATATTGATGCATGTTTCATTAAATAAGCCATTATCAAAGATGACAATTTCATTACAATATATTAATAATACACGGAAAAAGCAATAATGATAGTCTGTTTTTGTTTATATGGAAGATTTCCAAGCAACGACAGACTCGTGCATACGAGACGCTGGAAGCGAAAATCGCACCGCAGCTCATGAAGTCACACATGACCACGAGAGAGTGAAAACGAGAAGTATTAAGTATTACTCCCATGTAAACAAAAACAGACTATCATTATTGTTTTTCCGTGTATTGTTTAATATATTGTAATGTAATTGTCACCTTATGTAAGCTTAATAACATTATCATTAAAAGATATAAGAAAAATGTATTGTAATGTAATTGTCATCATATGTAAGCCGAAAGATTAGATAGGATTAAAAAAAATATGTATCAATATGGTGATTTCCTTTCGTCTTTTAATAATGATGATATTAAGCTTATCAGACGATATGAAAATAATTTACATAAAATAAATAGACAAAACTTGTCCATATTATTTAATGAAACATGCATCAATGAAAGAATGCTGCCTAAATACACAATATATATATATATATATATATATATATATATATATATATATATATATATATATATATATATAACCTAGTGACTATATTTCTGAGATGAGGTATTATGTACATTATTTACATTATTCGGACTATTGTCCTAATCTTTGTCGCCATATTTATTACAACGTTTCGGTCGTTGTACGTTCCGGCCTTCTTCAGGTGGTTGGAATGTCGAACTGATATTCTTATTTATTTCGCTCACTGGGGTAAACTGTTCTAGTTCCACGTGCAATGTTTAATGGATGTCAGTTATCAGTTATCTCCTGTTAATTTTCCCTCTGAAAGTTCTCCACTGCCTTAACCGGGTACTGAACTCACACTCTTTGGGTCCCGTCACTGGATCTTACCAACGCCTTTATCTACTGTGCCATGTGTCTTTGAGACGACAAAGATGAGGACGAAGTCCGAATAATGTAAATAATAACCTAGTGAGTCAGAACCTACCTACCAAGGCTTCACCTAACAGATATTTAGGGTATTACGGGACAGTAATAACCTGAAGATCCGTTAGGTGAAACCTTGATAGGTACGCTCTGGCTCACGAGGTTTTTTAGATTTTACTCTACTTAGTGTATTGAGCAATTTAATGTTTTAACTTAATTTACTCTGTCGGTGTTTTTTATTCTTTTGACTAAGCATTGCAGTGCAGATTGATTATTTTCAACGAACACAGATGTCTGTAGTTTTTTCTTTTTTTTACTGAATTTTTTTCGCTGATATAAGTTTGTTCAAATATATTTTTATTTACAAAGTATATTATCCGGGTTTTTTCACACCACCAGCGTATAGGTATTAAAATAATATATATATATATATATATATATATATATATATATATATATATATATATATATATATATATATATATATATATCTCAAATATGTGGTGCAGTTCAATTTATATTACAATGAATCATTCATACAAAAAGTAAATTAGTAATGTTAATGATATAAAATGGGGCGAAATTCCTTCGCTAACAAAATTTTAAAGATGCTTTAAACTACAAGTCACACGATGAATGTAATGATCCTTGTTTTTTTAAAATTATAAACTGTATTAGATCGTTCTTAAATACGCAAGTACTTTCGACTATACATGCAGTCAGCTTAAGGCATGGGAATTATCTTGTTTTTGGTAAAATTCAAATAGAATCCGTGACGAAAAAATACAATGCAAATCGAAATATTTTTATTTCTTTTAAATACAATATTGATAAAGGATACAAACATGTGAAGCGTGCAGTCGCAACGCTAAGGTTGTTTTTTTTTAATTTAAGTAAATGGATTGTTTTTGTTGCAGTAGTTTATCATTTTTTGTGGCATGAACCATATATATATATATATATATATATATATATATATATATATATATATATATATATATATATATGTAAAGAGGCTTAAACACTAATATTCCATGGTTATAATTTATTACATTGGAATCGTAATTACACTCCAATTTATCAGCCCTACAAATTAAAAAAAGAAATCAGAAAAAATAACTCCGGGAATAAAAAATAAAATTTAGTGAGAATGTATGTATGAGAGTGGGGGACGAAAGTGAGAGGTAAATGACAGCTCTAGAGAGGGGTAGCAGACGAGAGAAGGACAGGAAATCCTAAAAGTGAAGGTGGAGATTAAAATTTAATAGAGAGAACTTTTAAAGAGAAGTTAGATGACGCCTTAAATGAGTGAGATACAGATAAATATGAATTATTTTCCGATGCATAATTCATTACTGAATCGCTGACCTAAATTAAATTAAAATCCGACACCAGAAACGCGTGTATACATTTGTGGTGACACTACGCACAATAAAAGACGATATAATTTAAACTTAAAATTCAGAAGATGAGAGAGAGAGAGAGAGAAAAGAAAAGGAAAAAGGGGGAAGATGGAGGGTCAACTAAAACCGAAGGGCATTTATAAAAGAACGATTGTGCAATCAAAAAAATTTGATAAAAGTAATATCACCTAGAGGTTACAAATTTAATATAAACATATAAAAATAACGAATATGTAACCTATATATATATGTGGATCATACGTGGCAGCTATATTCAAATAAGGACGAATAGTAGACTTATCTATGTAACTTCATGTCGCAATGAATCACATTCCTGGAGGTTTGCATCAGGCATATTGATGGAAAGCAGAAAGAGGCCTCTTAATATCTCACAAAACACAGATAACGGTTCCATGGCAAGAATTTTTTTAAATGACATGCTCAATATTAATTTAAAAATAGAGAAATAATAACAGACCAGGGCGAGGTGACCAGAAAACAAGTGGTATGAGCATATTTTCTCTTGGCTACCGTAAGGGGATTAATTTGCACTGCCTTTTCATGGAAGACTAGGCCCCTCGACTATTAACTGTTATATTGTTATTGAATATATTCTTTTTAATTTCGTAACCTGGAGTTTTTAAACTATAGTAATATGGGAAAAAAATGAAAAGTAATTATTACTTCTGGTCTCATCACCTCTCGTACAACTCCACCTAAATGCGAAATATCAAATTACTTAAAATGTGCTGTAAAGAATAGGCTTGCAACTGGCCTATACACTTTGGAGGACGGGGGTAGAACCGGCCAACTACATGTGTGAAAATATTGATCATGTTGCCTCAAAAGAAAAATAAATAATAAATGGTGTTCATCGATTATTTATTCCTTAGAGCGTTTACGTGCAAATAAAGGTTTCAGGTGAAAAACTGCTGCTTTTATGGGTACGTGAGCTGAAAAGATAACTAGAATGTATCTTTCAGTTTCCTACTTTATAGGTTCTTTTGAAAATGATGCAGCATTGAAGTCCTTTTGTGTTTGCGTTGTACTTAAAGAATACGAATAATTTTATCTGCCTGTGTTTATCCAATAATTACTGATATTAAATTAAAATTAAAGATATATATATATATATATATATATATATATATATATATATATATATATATAAAATTAAAAATTATGCAAATATTTATGTGTAAGAGTGCGCAATATCTAATATAGCGTATGTAAATATAAGCTGGACTCTGATATCAATACCAAGTGACAACAGTCTGTTGAATGTTTTAATTAAATATTCAGTCCTGAATTTTGAGATCATGCATGGAGCAGACTGTCGTCCTCTGGTTTTGACCTTATTGTCACTTTTATATATATATATATATATATATATATATATATATATATATATATATATATATATATATATATATATATATATATATATATATATGATAAATGCGAATGTCACTGTGTCACTGTGTCACACTTTTTAAACTTTACTGCTAGAGGCCGTAGCTCAAAATATCATACAATTCTGGAATTAGGCCCACTTCGTCCACAAATTAAAAACATTCCGGGTCGGATTCGGACACGCAATCCTGAAATTATGGATTTTAAAGTTTTCATTATTACAAAATTCTTTCATACACACGAATAACCTTCTGTGTATTGATGTTGAAGGATGAGAGATATGTGCTATAGCTGTTTAAATTTATTTTATTTTATTTTCCCAAGTACTTTCGATCTTCTTACAAGATCATTTTAAGCGGGGCAAGTAATACGAAACTATATGTTCATTAGTACAAGTATTTATACAAAATATAAATGCTTGTATATCTTCCGCAGGTTTTGAATTCAGAGTTGTGCTTCCGCTAGACTTGTTGCCACCCAACATTACAGGGCTCAGTCTGCCCTGCTACTTTCCTATAGCTGGTTGAGAGAAGGGATGGATTTATAACTTACCAAAGTCTAAGTACACGTAAATGAATATCACGAACACAACTAGAATTCGAATTCGACTGGATGCTGAAAATCTTCCAATATCTGACCAAACATTTGATCTTATTTTTGTCGGGCAGGTTTTTTTCGTCCTGTCAGGGATATTTGCGCACAGCCTCGTAAACAGATAGATAGATAGATAGATAGATAGATAGATAGATAGATAGATAGATAGATAGATAGATAGATATACAGACAGACAGACAGAGATAGATAGATAGATAGATATACAGACAAACAGACAGACAGATAGATAGATAGATAGATAGATAGATAGATAGATAGATAGATAGATAGATAGATAGATATACAGACAGACAGACAGAGATAGATAGATAGATAGATAGATAGATAGATAGATAGATATACATACAGACAGACAGACAGATAGATAGATAGATAGATAGATAGATAGATAGATATACAGACAGACAGACAGATAGATAGATAGATAGATAGATAGATATACAGACAGACAGACAGACAGAGATAGATAGATAGATAGATAGATATACAGACAGACAGACAGACAGATAGATAGATAGATAGATAGATAGATAGATATAAAGACAGACAGACAGTCAGAGATAGATAGATAGATAGATATACAGATAGATAGATAGATAGATAGATAGATAGATAGATAGATATACAGACAGACAGACAGACAGACAGACAGATAGATAGATAGATAGATAGATAGATAGATAGATAGATAGATAGATAGATAGATAGATATGAGCAAGAAAGACTTGTTTACGCACATGCACACATCCCATAATACTAAGAATTGAAACACGAAAACATTCGTCCGTTTTATGTTGCTATAGATAGATATGAACAGACTGACATAGATAGATAGATAGATAGATAGATAGATAGATAGATAGATAGATAGTGAAAAGTTTTGCTTTAAAGGCATGGTGCTAACTCGCTTGGCAATATGGAAGTTCACTTCCTAAAACATGTTCCGTTTTCCATTTATTTTCCAGTAATACAGGGAACTAGAAACAAAAATCCGTCATTATTCTACCTCCACGATATTCAAGAGAGTTCCCGCCCACTCAGCTCAGGAGAGTTCTGCCCAGTAGTTTGCTGTCCTGAGCCCACCTATGTGTTCTGCAACAGTTTCAGTTCAGAGCCTCTATTGGTCGTCATATTTCGTAGGCTTCACTGAATTAGTTTGCGTAGTAACACTCACAGAAAATATCTTTTGACACATTTTGTCCTTCGCCCTGGCATGTAGCTATCTTGCAACACTAGATAATATGCTCCCTTTAACGATCCTGCGAAGTCTTTGCGTATTCTGGACCATGGAATATCGGGGTTTTGGCAAAGGTTGAAATTTTATAGGTGGTGGCTTAGCTGCCAGAGCGCAACCTCTGTATGATTTTACTAAATTTTCAATATCTTCGGCCAATAGATATAACACTTCATTAACGATTTCAACCTGGAAGTTCCTGGATGTCCTATATGAAAATCTTTTAGCGTACGTTTTTGCAACGATGCTGCGATTACAATTCTTTCTAAGTACATTATCGCATAATGAAAATGAATTACTCAACCATTCACCCTTGCATGGAGTATTGCTGTCATATATTGTCTGGAGCCACTTCTAATTATCTCAAGGTCCTTGATGAAATCCAAAGGCGGATATGCAATGTAATTGGCCCTGATCTGGCATTTAGTGTGCAGCCGTTCTCTCACAGACGTGTCGTTGCCTCCTTCTGTCTTTTATTTTACAAATACTTTCACTTAACTGCTCCGATGAGTTGCTTTCGCTGGTTCCCAAACTTCATGAATTTAAGCGTTCTACTAGGCTGGCATCTCGCTCTCAGTCTTTCACTGTCGAAACTGTTAAATGTAGCCGTCTCTTCTACTCCAATAGCTTGATGTCTCGCACTTCTCGCCTGTGGAACTCCCTCCCCATTTCTTGTTTTCCTGATAGCGATAGCTATAATCTCCAAATGTAACGTCAATCGACGTCTCCAGATGCCCTGATCTGTCCTCTAACCTTCTCTTCATCCTTTCCTCTATCACTCCTATCTGCTCTCGCTCCAACTCTCTGTGACCCCTTGCGTGCTAGTGGCTTCCCGCCTTCCTTGGGGTTGAATGCTTTAAAAAAATCTATGCTATGGTTTGGTAGACATGATAGAAAGAAAATACTAAGAGGAAATATTCTAATCCAATGGTTGGTCGGCGTAGAAAATATTTCAGACAAGGGGACACGAATATTCGTAGCTAAATTCCTTTCTTTTTCTTTCACATTTTACTCCTTTTAATTATTTTCTTGTACTCCCATGAAATTTACACGTGTCAGATGTCATATTGAGATCATTTGGACCTGGCTTTGTACTGACACTTTTTTAAAAATCTTTTTTTATATTAAACATTCCTGAATCTCAAATTAACCGTAATATTTTTAAAGATAAAATTTGATCACCGGTTTTGTTACCATGTGATAAATGATAAAAATTTTAATAAACAGAATCTAATTCATTTTTAGCACCCACAGAGGAACGCAATTACACAGGTACAAACATACATACACACACACATAAAATTATATATTATATTTCATTAAAAACGACTGACAAGGTGCTTTTATTTAGTTTTTTATATAATTTCTCGTGCAATCTAATAAAGGTTTTCTTTTCAGAGGATAAATTATACAAAAATTGTCCGAATGTTCTTTTCCGAGCGCTTTCGGCTATACTTTTAGCCATTATCAAGGATTATATTTCAACTGTTAGAATTAGAAATAGTCCATTAAGGAATTGTATTCCTCAAGAATCAACTTTCGTAAATAATTATATAGGCCACACTACAAATCGTTTAACACGCAGATTAACCCTACACCTTTCTGACAATAGCTCAATTAGATCTCATTTAAATATTCATGGAGACCTACCGGACACTATTCGGAATATACTTGTCGAAAACACTAATATAATAGCATCATCCACTTGCAAAAAAAGGCTAAAAATAATGGAAGCCTTACTTATAAAATTAAACAAACCAACCCTTAATAATATTAACTTTGAACATGGACATAATATCTTGACCGTGTTTTGAAACAAAAAAATGAATCACTTTATAAAACACACACAAACTATTTCTAATTCTAACAGTTGAAATATAATCCTTGATAATGGCTAAAAGTATAGCCGAAAGCGCTCGGAAAAGAACATTCGGACAATTTTTGTATAATTTATCCTCTGAAAAGAAAACCTTTATTAGATTGCACGAGAAATTATATAAAAAACTAAATAAAAGCACCTTGTCAGTCGTTTTTAATGAAATGTGCTTGAAAGAAGGATTGCTGCCTAAATACACAAATATATATATATATATATATATATATATATATATATATATATATATATATATATGTATGTATATATATATATATATATATATATATATATATATATATATATATATATATATATATATAGGTATGAGATAAGAACAAATAAAGAACTTATATGTAGCGATTCTTAACATGCTTTTGTTTTTATCTCATATGATAAATATTATATATATATATATGAGATAAAGATATATAATTTCTTATAATGTCATATATCAACAGACAGTATTTAGAAGGTATGAGAAATTTCCAGTTTGTCATATTTTTATAAATATTATATATATATATATATATATATATATATATATATATATATATATATATATATATATATATATATATATATTTAGATATAAATAAAATATATCTGTAAAATAATATAAAAAAAAGACGAAAGGAAAACTTTTTTTTACCAACGCGTTTCGTCTCCTGTGGAACTTTATCAAGCTAAATGCCGAAATTATAACTTGTATTTATACAAAAAAATAATTTATGCTTCTATAAAGCATACTTGTATATATAAATACGAGTTTAGAAAAAAACTTTCAAATTTACCTTGAAAAAATATCCACTAGTGAAAAAACACGTTGTTAAAGAAAAGAAAATCCTTGTCTTTTACATACACACACAGGCACACACACACACAGGCAGACAAAAACATATATATGTATAAAGATAGGAAAAAAACAATAGGAAAAGTGTATTTTCTTTAAAACATATTATCTTTTCCTCAGATTAATTCTGACATTATATATATATATATATATATATATATATATATATATATATATATATAATTGTTCATTTAAAATTATAACATAAATATGTTATAAAATCACAACTAAATTGCCAATTTGTTTCAACACCTCCGGTGTCTTATCAAGTGATGATGTTGAATGTAGAATTTAAAAAAAAAACCTACTCTGTATTGAGCACTCTTTTAAGAATAGTAATTGTTGATTATTGGAATTTATTCCGTATACACCAATCCGAGATTTGTATATATATATATATATATATATATATATATATATATATATATATATATATTTATATATATATATATATTCCTTACGCGATCATATTGTATCGCGTTCTAATCAATATTTGATCAATATTTGATACTTATTCATTAAACTCAACAATATATATATATATATATATATATATATATATGTATATATATATATATTTATATATATATATTTATACATATATATATATTATATATATATATATATATGTGTGTATATATATATATATATATATATATATATATATATATATATATATATATATATATATATAATCAATAAGTTTTAACCAACCATCGAATTCATCCACGAATTTAAAAGTAATTACTCTCCATCTTTCCTTGATATCTTATTAATACATAACGATAATAAATTAGATTTTAAAGTTTACCGAAAATCCATGAACACAAATGACCTTATAAGTTTCTATTCCCACTTCAAATGGTCAAGAAAATCTGGAATAATCATCGGATTTTCCCATAGAGAGCTTAGGGTATGTAGCCCTGAATACATTAGTGATAAAGAGGATTATATTTGAGAACATATTAGAACTTCTAGTCTGCCCATACCATTTCATCTTAAATGCAAAAAAAATGAGTTCACAAAGTCTCACAAAAATAAAAAAAAAATATTTACAACAAAATGTATACAAAATTCATAATCCAATACATCAAATAATCTCGCAATGAATTAAGCTATCCCTGACACGAAGATCGTTACCACCACGCCCAAGAATATCGGAGATATAATCGGGATGAAAAAATGAAAATTCAAATGACGGGGCATATCAAATCATCCGGCTTCTAATGTTTCAGTTTGAGCGGCTTGGTGATAGTAGTCGTGGCTCAGTCCTATGGTTTCAGTTGAGTTCCACCACGGAATATGTGACTTGCGGCGCTATATTGAGTCTGATTTGCTATCTCATCGTCACCGAGGCCCGTTGGAACAGTTGCTATGATGTTTGCTTGACAACTTAACTGTCAGGGTTTCAATTCTCGGTAGTGGGAGCGTTCTGCTCATGAGTCCCAAATATAGGACGAAACGGCCGTCTAGTGCTTCATGCATTCTGTTGAGGTTTTTTTCAGACTCAATGAATTACTTAATTATAATTATCAAATCCTCCTAACAATTTATATCATGTGTGTGTGCATATATATATATATACATATACACATGGTAGAAATATATATATATATATGTAGTTGGGATCAAATGTTGATTAAATAAGGATCGGAATGATAAAGAAAAAATGTCGCACTTTTTAAAAGTTTTTGTATTTGCATTCTGTATTTTCATTGGTAAAACACACTTCACGTACAACTGACTACTGAAAAAATTGGAGTAAACATATATATACTCGATATGTGTGTGTGTGTGAACATTGAAGGCCTGACGATTGCGTCTAGCATGAAATAGTCTGTCGCCTCTGAGTGCTGACTTCAATGTTCATTTTTATATTTACACACGCTCTATCTCTGATATTGAGCTCTTTATCCCATAAATATTGCACACCTTAAAACTATATTCCTTTATATATATATATATATATATATATATATATATATATATATATATATATATATATATATATATAAACGATTTTAAAATAATGCTACTTTCACGCGACATAAAGTTTCATGCGGACATTGTTTGTTATACGGCTATTTACAATCTTCAGGCCATTTAAACAACAAGATACACAATTCTGCATTTCATGGATATTGGTTTTGTATTTGTTTTTTAAGCATTTCACCCAAAGCAAGGCGGGAGCGTCACTAGTATGCTAGGAGTTACAGAGAGTGAGAGTAAAGAGGGGTGTTTGAGGAAAGGATAAAGGGAAGGACGGGGGTCAAGATCAAGGCATCAGAAGTCGATTGACATCACGTTTGAATATTTGAAGATTATAGCTGTCAAGGAAGCAAGTAAGAGAAAGGGAGTTCCACTGTCGGGAAGCGCGAGAGGTGAAGCTGTTGGAGTAGAAGGGGCGGTTACATTTAACTGCTTCGACAAGGAGAAGGCGGGAACCGAGATGCCCAACCTAATAGTACGCTTAAATTCACGCAGTTTGGGTACCAGTGAAAGTAACACGTCAGGGCAGTTACCTTGAAAATATTTGTAGAAAAGACAGAGGGAAGCCACATCACGTCTGCAAGAAAATGTCTGTAGTCGAGATGCCACGTCAGGACCTATCAGTTTGCATTTATATATTTATTTTTTTATTTTACATCAAGCCCTGTTCTTATAGCGCCCTTTTGTTTATTAATCTATGTGTAAATATGTTACTTAAAATTCTATTTATCTACAGACATAATTGCTATATAAGCGCCAATTTAACAGTTTTATTATAACGAAACGGCTAATATTAACATTACCAAATTTAGTATACATACGTGTCGATTATATAACATACCAGCTGAGAACCATATATTAACGGGTACTTTTTGATAATACATTTTCTTTTCAGGACTTGTCTTTTATTGGTTTCATTAGAAATTCGTATAATCAGGTACACACGTCAATTCTCGTAGGTAATGGACAGAGAAACGAGGAGAAGATTTAATATCTTCATTGCTATCTCAAGCATAAAATGTGGCTTTATCATCATGAATAAGACCACCTAAAACTAAATATATAACTTTCACTCAATGAAAGTAAAATATACGAACATAAAATAAATGAACATGAAATAACTTACGACACATAAAATATCAGTATATATATATATATATATATATATATATATATATATATATATATATATATATATATATATATATATATATATATATATATATATATATCAGTATATGTTTCATTAAATAATATAGACAAGTGGTGTCTATTTATTTTATGTAAATACTTTTCATATCGTCTGATAAGATTAATAACATTATTATTAAACGAAGAAAATCACAATATTGATGCATATAAATAAATAGACAACACTTGTCTATATTATTAAATGAAACATGTATGAAAAAATGCTGCCTAAATGTCAGTATATATATATATATATATATATATATATATATATATATATATCAGTATATGTATATATATATATATATATATATATATATATATCAGTATATATATGTATCAGTATATATATATGTATCAGTATATATATGTATCAGTATATATATACTGATATATATATATATATATATATATATATATATCAGTATATATATATCAGTATATATATATCAGTATATATATATCAGTATATATATATCAGTATATATCTCTATATATATATATATCTCAGTATATATTTACATATATATATATATATATCAGTATATATATATATATATATATATATCAGTATATATATATATATCAGTATACATATATATATATATCAGTATACATATATATATATATCAGTATGTATATATATATATTTCAAATGCTGAATTGTTCACTAAATGTAAAATATCTAGAATCGAATCATTCCTTATCCAATCGCAATTACGGTGGGCTGGTCACGTCTTGAGGATGCCTGATGACAGAATTCCGAAGATTGCGATGTACAGTCAGCTGGCAGATGGGAAAAGGAATGTGGGACGGCCTTGGCTTAGGTACAAGGACAAGTTGAAGAGTAACCTGTCTGCAGTGAACATACCATATGGGAGTCTTGAAAATGTAGTTGGTGACCGCAAAGAATGGAGATCACGGTGTTTTGAAGGTCTCAGGAATTTTCAATCTGAAAGCATAAACTGAAAGAAAACCGAGAAAGAGCCAAACGATTAGCAGCGCAACCACTATCTGCAGCGGTTAATCCACATTCATGTTCTATTTGCGGCCTTGTTTGCAAATCCCTTGCTGGACTAAAAAGTCATCAGAGGCAAAAACATAAATGAGTTTTATAAATATAAGTTGTCTGAACTTCATACGTCGAAATCGACGGGAGGGTCCATCATATATCAGTATACATATATATATATATATATATATATATATATATATATATATATATATATCAGTATACATATATATATATATATATCAGTATACATATATATATATATATATCAGTATACATATATATATATATATATATCAGTATACATATATATATATATATATCAGTATACATATATATATATATATATATATATATATATATATCAGTATACATATATATATATATATATCAGTATACATATATATATATATATATATATATATATATATATATCAGTATACATATATATATATATATATATATATATATCAGTATACATATATATATATATATATATATATATCAGTATATATATATATATATATATATATATATCAGTATATATATATATATATATATATATATATATATATATATATATATATATATATATGTATATATATATAAAAGTGTGTATACATGCGATTGGGGGCCGCTTGTGAATCTGAAATTCACACTGAAACACCTACACTTTGCACTTCCGAACGAATACGATCTCTGCTACGCTTGGTTAGCTTTCGTTTGGATGCGGCCTCAAAATGAGCCGAATGTTCCATATGGAACGAGCTGATTTAACTAACATTACGCGAAAATACCTTTGCTATTTCTTTTTGAATCCATCTCCTCTCCTAGCTATGGGTTAAATAATAGAATTTGTATGTAGATAAAACGTTAGGAAAAAAATGGTTAACGCAATATTCACTCGCTAAAATAGAATTATTCATTATATTCAAAATATGTACAACTTTTAAATACCCCACAAAGTGTTGATAAACCGTAAAAAATAAGCGAAACAAATCTATTAAATCAAACACCTTGCTGAATTCTGAGTAGGAAAAGGCGTTTATAAAATCCATGTTACTTTATACTAACGTGTCATATGATTACCGTTGTTTTACGTGAGAACATCTCGAAGGGACGTAATACTCCAATTTTGCTATGCATGTTTCATTTTTTCCCATGAGCCTATGCGAATGTTACAATGCATTCGAAAATGTACAGTTGCATATGAAAACGAATCACAGAAGACGTTTCTGTTGTCAAATTTCCAACTACTTTCATAGGAATATTAATAAATTTAACCAAATTTCAATTGCTTTACATACCCACGTTTTCTTTTTTTTTTTTTTTAAACTTCCAGATTCTGCCTTGCTGAGAAAGATATCTGCGAATCTTAAAACAAAACTCGGGACATACCAAACGTTTCGAAAAGGTATATTTTCTTTGATTTTCTTCGATTTCTTTTTAAAGTCCATCGATTTGTGTGATTTCAGTGCCGTTCACTCGCATTGATAATTTACGTGAAAATTAATTAAACTGTCTGGCGCAAATGAACAGTTGCTTATCGACAATAGATTGGTAGATATTCAGCCGCCAACAGGAAAAAAAAATCAAAGATGGAAGTCATTAATCTTAATAATTTCTCAACTTTCACTTCCAAAGGGAAATCTCAAACTAATTATAAATTGACATTTGTGAAAGTGATTATATATGTATGTGTGTCCGTTTGTGTGTGTGTGTGTGTGTATGTATGCGCGCGTTTTTCTGCGTGCATTCGTGCATGTGTGTGTGCGTGTGTGTGTGAAAGACAGAGAAAGGCAGGCAGACAGACAAAGTAAAAATGGATGAAATATGAGTGAACGGTTAATATAAAAAGACATTTTAAAACTTTATGCTTGATATGTTTCGTCAGAAATAAGATGGGACTATATCATATATATATATATATCATATATGTTTCTTTTCTTTCTCTGTGCCGTGGCCTTTCAGGTTGTAGGCGATCATGGCTCTACACCTCGATCTATCCCTTTTAGCACTTCCTTCCTTCTGCCCCTTCCCTCAGACCAGGTTCTCTCATCCACTTGCTTAAGTCCGCTAGGTATGTCATGCGTTGTTTTCCCTTGTCCCTCTTTCCCTCTGTTCGACCTGTGAGTATCAGATTCCCCAGGCCCTCCGTGATGTTAAGTATAAGCCTCCTCTTTGTTTGCATCCACTCTAAGACCTCATCGTTGCTTACACGCTCAGTCCATGATATTCTTAGCATCCTTCTGTAGAACCATATCTCCGTCGCCTCGAGTCTCTTCTTCCTCTTTGAGGAAATCAAAGATGAAGAAGAGCTGCCGTAAAGAAGGACAAATGTCACGTAACGGCTCAGTATTCTTTTCTTCATTTCCAAAGGAATCTTCCTGTCTTGCATTACTCTGTCCAGCTTTTGGAATGTGTCCTTGGCCATTCCAGTATGTCTACGGATCTCAGCATCAATGTGTTTTATTGAAGTTATGGAAGTCGTTTGATATGTTCTAAAAGACTCCCGTCTGAATTTATTAGGCAAAATCAAATAATCACATTTTACTTCAATAAAAATGTAATAAAATCGTCAAAAATATAGAATATAAATATAATAGGCCAAATAACAAACACATATAATAAGTCTTGAAATCATTTAAATTTTAATATAGTGACACTTCTTCTCAATAACAGCTAGTAATCTATTATCCATTGATTTTGTTATAGTTTCTTTATACTTCAGTAGGTTTGATTTCTCATATGGTAGTTTTAATTGCTTCCCATTGGTCTGCTTTGCTGTTATACTGTCAGCCTCTTATAATTTAATCTTCACAATTGACCATAGATTTTCGATCGGATCCAGATCAGGATTTGATGATGACCATTCCGTTATCTTCTCTCCTGTAAATCTTTTATGCTCAAAGAATTCACAGGTAAGCTTGGGTATATGAGATGCAGCATTGTCGTGCATGATTACACTCTTCACTTTGAAACTGCCAGACTGGGACTTATACCATTCAAAGAAAGTCTTATTCATAAAATCGCAATAGTTATCACTATTAAGTATAACTCCTTTATCGATTTTGAATGGTCCAATAAGGGTTTGGTCGACTTGTCCTTTATAACTTTATTTTGTCGCTGGACTAATAGTGTAAGATAAAGCAGTACTTAATTATAACCGCAAATAAATACTTTCATTATTTATATTATTCGGACTGTTGTCCTCATCTTTGTTGCCATATTTATCACAACGTTTTGGCCGTTGTACGCTCCGGCCTCCTTAAGGTGGTTGGAATGTCGAAATGAACCCTTTATTTCGCTCGATGGGGTAGACTGCTCTAGTTCCACGTGCCATGTTTAATGGATGTCAGTTATCAGTTACCTCCTGTTAATTCCCCTCTCCAAGTTCTCCACCGCCTTAAACAGTTATTGAACTCTCACATTTTGTGTCCTGTCACTGGATCTAACTAACGCCTTTATCCACTGTGGCATGTGTCCGTAAAGACGCATGAAACAATGGCGTACAACGGCCGAAACGTTGTGACGAATATGGCGACAAAGATGAGGACAATAGTCCGAATAATGTAAATAGTGTACATAATGCCTCATCTCAGAAATATAGACAGATAAAGAAAGTCTTGTTCATAAAATCGCAATTAAGTTTAAGTTTAACTCCTTTATCAACATTGAATGGTCCAATAATGCTTTGGTCAACAATTCCAGCTCATATCATAACATTACTGCCTCTTTTTCGCCTTCTCTTAGCCACAGACACTTCTAAATTGGATAAAATCCATGCTTTGGCTTTTCCTTCATGTTCTGCAAATGTTACTCGATATGCTTCCGTGAAAATTACTTTAGAAAAATTTTATATATTTTAGGGGCCAATGTTGACGCTTTAAAATGTTTGTTTAGTGACAGGAGCTTGTCTATGAGATGTTTTTACAGATAAAGTATATTTATCATTCTTGAATGCCTCGATGTCAGGCTTTTCAAAGAACTAAGCGCTGATCAAAAGGGGTTGTTTCGCTATAAATCGCTTTATTTTACTCTCATTTCGAGGAAGCAAGTACTTAAAGCCTTTTCCTTTTCTTCGACTTCTGAACTTATTTTATTTTCAACAGCCTTCTTTATCGTTCGATGTTCTCTGCAAAGCTCTGCTGATATCACCAATGTGGACATTTCCTCAGTTAATAACATTGTTATTTTCAGTTTTTCAGCAGTTGTCAGATCTTCCTCTTTACCTATATTTCAACATATATTATGGATAAAAAGAAAAAAAAGTTTGTATTAGATTTCAGATGTCTTAAGATAATATTATTTTAATCTGCATAGTAACTTCAGTAAGACCCTTTTCGTAAATTCCAAATATCTCAAGAACTAACCATTAAAATGTTATAAAATTTAGTTAAATATTTTGCTTTGCAGGTGATTGCGAAGTCGTCTGTAGGCTGTAGTTGAACCCAATGGCGATTTTGTTGAATAAATTTACTCTTTCCTGTTTCAAGATATTTTTGTGTAATTTTGGTAAATACAGGGTGTCCATAAAGTTCGTGTGCACTTTAAAAAAATTATAACTTTACTTGCATTTGCGATAGAAATAATTTGTAAAAAGGATTAGAAAGAAGTAAATCTATATTTTTTAAGGTTTTATTGAAATTTTATTTAAGTTTCCACATGTCCTCCATCATTAGCAATACAAAGGGTAATACAATTTTGCAGTTCACGGAAAACATTTGCCAACTCATTTACAGTAATGCCTGAAATCACATTAGTTATTTTAGCTATACTTAAAACTAGGTGCATTAAACTTTATAACATTTTTTACAGATTATTTCTATCGCAAATACAAATAAAGTTATAATTTTTTTTCAGTGCACACGAACTTTATGGACACCCTGTATATCTGATAAAATGAAATCTCGGTGCTATTTTCATTTTGCGTCATTTAGCGGACAATTTGTCCATCGCACCCCATATATATATATATATATATATATATATATATATATATATATATATATATATATATATATATATATATATATAAAGTTGCGATAAATTCGTTTTAATTATAGTCGTTATACAGTATCTAGGTAGTATTATACGGCTATATTTATTGAGTTTATTTGTGCTATTTAACCTTTTCTTTACTTATCCAATCAGATTATCCTGTGACATGGCATAGAAATAATTTCACAATGTGTCTCTGTCATGGCACAACATCTAACTTCAAATTCAGACCTTTTGAGTGATACATTTTTTACGGCTTATCAACCATTTGTAGGTTTTTAAAACCCAGACTATATTTTTGGGTTGTAAGAATTATTCATTCATTTTTTAAAGTGAATATTGTATTAACCCTCTTTTGGAAATAATAATAACTTTCAGAGACTCGTCTTACTATTTAAACCATAGATGGCTGAGAAGAGGCGTATTCATACCTTTCCTAATGGTATTTGCGCGTAAGTAAATATAATGAACACAAGTGGAATTCGCACCCGACTTTTCATTTCGAGCCGTTATCAATTACACCACCCGCACATCCAAGCTTCCAACACCTGGTAATCCCAAGCTGTCCCACTTCAGACTCGACGGTGCTTAACTTCTGTGATCGTACAAGAACTGGTGCTTCAATATGACGTGACCGGAATCCCAGAACTTTTTGTGGAGCAGCGGTGGGAGTCTTTTACAGTTCGATCTTTTATGGCTGTCTCTTTTTTAGGTGCGACATACGAAGCAGTAATGTGGAAAGAAGGTCACAGATTGCTCCTCCTGATTCTTACACTGTCTTCTGATTTCCAAAAGTTGGTTTCGCTTTTTCGCGGCTTCATGATCCCATCTTTGAACATCATGGCCACCGCCGCTGAGGTCGTCTGCTGGCTTTTCTTTTCTCTTCAAACGCAACGTTTAAACAACCTGTTCACGATTGGTGATCCTACTGGACAAAGGTTCTTTAGTACAAATGATTCAGTCTTGAAAGGTAAGCTTCGTAGAATCAAGGTTTTTGATCAGTTTGGAAACTTCTTGAGATGAGATCTCAAAGTTTGCGTTCCGTGAGAAGAGAGAAGTCACGTAGAGCATGAACTTTGTCGTTTGGTGTGGAATTTGAGAAGTCCATTTCAAAATGTCTCGCCTTGTCTGATAAGGAGAAATTAACCTCAGGGCCATTAATAAAAGTAAGAGCAGTTGATTTTCCTCTGTTAAGATATCGGTACCTCCACTAATTCGGTGTACGTAAGGTTTAAAATGAAGTTTTAAAAATGAAAAAGCTTAATTGAATCTTTCATTTTCGCTTTAATCGAAAGAACTTTTAGGATTTCCAGTAGCAAAATACCCTGTTGTATATTTCAGACAGAAATTATATTGATTGGAATCAATTTTTTCATAATCGATAAAATAGGTTACTTTGAGACATTTATAAAAAAAAAGTTGATTCTCAATTTTAAAAAGCTTGCAAAAATAAAATATATGATTCTGAAATATTATTTGAGAAAATTAGCAAATTTAAAGTTAAATTAATCTTATTTGAAAGAAATATTACTTACTTATAGCATAATATGTTGTATACAGTCATTACTTTACTATGAGGTCTTGCTTTTCTGACGTCTTGATCGATTTATCGACCGCCTGACCTGTTGACAAGTTAAGTGGGTAACGCAGAATTGATGATAGCAGACGATAAATTATATATGAGGTTTTTCCGTATGTGTGGAGGGACAAACATAAAAAAACATGTGACCTTTTAATGATAACGTCATGTACGAACCACCTTGATTAGAAAAAAATAGTACGTTTAAACACAAAAAATCAAAATGCTTTTTTAAAAATATTCGGGATCGCCAAATTGTAATAATCTTTAAATTTATGATTAGTAAGTATAGTCTTACTTAACTAATATTTCCTAAGAGTTACACCATTGAAACTGGATTTAAAACATAAATTATTCAATATATTTTATATGTAAAATTGTAAAAAAAATTAAAACAAATCTTCCAAAATTCAATTTTCATCGAAATCATTTTTTCTTCAGACGATATTATCTTTAATATTATTATTCAAAAAAAGCAGTTAAAGGCTTCTCAAATTAATAATGTCTGAGTTTTATCGCGTTTTTTTATTTTTCGATTCAGAACTGATTTTCGGTAAGAAGATTTCCGATTTTGTAAATAAATTCGGTGATTTAAATTCGTCAAAGAATTCTGCTTTTATTATAGTCACTGAATTTATCATGTTGAATTTCTCAAGTTTTTATAAATTTAAAAAAAATTTTTTTTTTAAGCGTATCACCCCAAGCAAGGCTGGAGGCCACTATCACGCAAGGGGTTAAAGAAGGGTTGGAGGAAGAGCAGATAGGAGTGGTAAAGGAGAGGATGTGGAGAAAGAGAAAGACAGTGGGTCGATCAAGGTAAAGGGGTCACAGAAGATTTGGAGTGAGAGCAGATAGGAATGAAAAATGAAAGGATGTGGAGAAGGGAAGTGGATAGATCAAGGCAACTGGAGATGTCGATTGACGCTACACTTAAACCGTTGGAGATTGTATTTGTCAGGGAAACAGTAATAGGGAAGGGAGTTCCATAGGTGAGATGTGCGAGACATGAAGCTATTGGAGTAGAAGAGACGTCTACATCTAACAGTTTCCACGATGTAGGGGTGGGAACGGGATGCCAGCCTCGTGGTACGTTTAAATTCACGAGGCCTAGGTACAAGCGAAAGCAGCTCCTCGGAGCAATTACCGGTGAAAGTACTTGTAAAAAAAGCAGAGCGAGGCAACATCGCGTAATTAAAGGTGGGGGGAAACACTTGTAAATAAAAAAAGATTTTCTTATAAAAAAAATAAAAAAATAATTTCATTCATTTGTGAATAAGTCCTGAAAATTTAATTAAAATCTGACAATTATTTTATTTTCGCAAGAATTTCCAAATTAATGTGTCTGTCAACGCAAAAAAGAGGCTAAAATTTGATCTGCTAAAATTTGCTGACGCAAGAAAAACAAGACTTTTAATCAAAATTTCGAATGTTCTCAAATGGGGTAAAAATTTAATTAAATATTCAAAACACTACTTTGATCCTTTCTCTTAATAATAACAAAGATTTTGACGATAAAACAATGTTTTCATTACGTTTGGAGCGTGTTTCATCACAGTATACTGAGTTTTTTAGCGATTTCGTAGAGTTACCGAGTTAAGAATCTTGTTACTGCAGAATCCAAGGGGTACCAATTATTTCATTGCCAGTTCTAGCTTAAACTCACCGTGCATAGCAGACCTTAACAGAAGTATTTTGCAATGACTGAGGGGGAAATCTGATTGCTCTATGTGTCCTGCAACACTATTTACTGTGTTAAAGATAGAAATAATTGTTACGATGTCTACCCAGGCTGACTGTTCGGCTGTGTTCCTTTGATATCAAAGTCTGGCAGTGAATATTCCTGAAAAAAACATGGCCGCCTTTATACACGTCGAATTGAATAATTTTAGCCTTCTGATTTTAGTGCTCTATTGGTGAACTATAAAATGAGTCAGCTCATTTTGGCTGGCTCACTCGTGCAACAAGGTACCCAAAAACTCCAACAGAAGGTCATCTGGCACCTCTATTTTCAAAGGAAATTGAGAGAGGTATTCCACACTGAAATACCAGAATCTATCCGGCAAGTTGAAGTCATGTAACCCGCTATCACGTCGCTGGTGTCTTCTTGCTGAACAAGAGGTCTTTATTCATCCTGTAAAAACCGGCAAACAATCTGTGACCATCAAGATGTGCGAACACTGACAGCAAACTAATATCGCCCATCCCTGAACGTATATCTCCTTTCCCCAGACTATGATAGATATATATCTCTCTAGTATCTTGGCTTCAGTCACTTCCCGCCAGTCCTAACGTACCTTCCCTGTGACTTTTCTATAAATATTTTCACGTTAATTGTCCTGACAAAGGATTCTCTTTGGTACCTAAACTATATGAATTGAAGTGCATTACTAAATTGGCTGCACGGACTCGTCATTTTACTGTTAAAATGGCTAGAAGTAACCGTAAGTTCTATGCTAACAGTTTCTTTTCTCGGATTTCACTCTTCCCGATTCTTGTTTCCAAATCAAGTTTGATCTTCAAAAATCTAAATGGAGTGTCAATCGTTATTTTCTGTCCCTTAATTCCTTTTCTTTTGTCGTTTTCTCTAATTAATAATGTTTTTTTTTAATGTTCTTTCACATTTAGTAACCACTTGCACCTTAGTAGCTTTATTGCCTTGCTTGGGGTGAAATGATTAAAATAGCTTCACTTCCTTACCATTCTCTATGCAGTATATCTCATTATTTCAAAACGAACACTGGCATTTTTAAATCTACAGGCAGCGTCAAAAATACCTCCTGCAAAACCTTAAGGCATTAATGACAATAGCGTCTTCATCGACCTAATTCCTTGCCAGTGTGTGGTAGGTATTTCAGGGAGGTATATGTGGGAAGTATTTCTGCCACACCCTTGGTAAACAAAACAATCACTTATTTACAAATCGCTACTTAAGGCCGAGAAAAGGATAACGGTTCAGATTGAGGAATCGGAGAGCCGAGTTCGAATGCCAGTCGAATCCTTTACATTCACTTACGTGCTAATACCCTTGGGAAAAGTATGAATCCTCTTCTTCTCCCCCCCCCCCAGCTATGGGTAGATAGTATGACAGACCGGGTTCTTGGAAGGCATCTGGTGTACCGCATAAAGAAATGGTAACCTACTGCAGGAAAAAAATCTGCCTCGACAATCATATATCGAAAGATACATGATCGCCTAAGCGTTTATCACGCATGGCACATAACTGACTTTGTAAAGAAAAAATAACGATTACTTTTTTAAAACTTCAAAATGGAA
>OZ038512.1:35587640-35702640 GCA_964036315.1 Acanthosepion esculentum
GTTATATATTCATATTGCTCAGTGTAGAATCCAATAGAGTTATAAAAACCTCGGAAAATTCCAGTAACATATCTTTAATCATTTCTAAGGTTACTTTAACAATTAAACAATTTTGCTCTTACACGATTTGGACAATTTTGCTGTTATACCCGGTACATATTTTCCTGGAAAGTAGTCAGATATTTAATTTTATAAAAAAAAGCCAGACTTGGGTGTGGTTCCTACGTCGACTTGAAAATAGTCCCCTTGGGACCTTGCACATTTTTCACAGGGTCTCTTGCATTTTTAAAAACAGTTTTCAAATTCTTATTTAGGGATCTTTATCAGCCGCCTCCATTCTCTCGTCTACTTTGGAAACTTACGCACTTGTCCTCTCATCCCCTTTTACGTTTAAAAAATAATTTGGATATTCATTTGTCAGCATCCATGTCAGATTCCCGTTTGCATCCACTTTTAACTCAAACTGTCCTCTCTTCTATGGCAAACCTAACATTGAGAAAGGCGACATATGACGGCGGGGGTCATCTGGAGAGTCATCGAGAGTCTGGTTGAGTGTTATGAGATTCCTGAGTCGTACAGTTCTTTTTCCAAAACTCACCACATCAAGTCACCGTGAAAGTGACGGCTATAGAATACACCAGTTCACACATTAGCGTCTCACTGCCTACCGAGTTACTCCATGTGAGAGTCGGTTCATGCCTGCAAAAGAAAGGTCTCAGTTGCGCATTTGGCTGCGAAAGCGGTTCTAAAGATATTCTAAAACGGTTGAAAACTTTTCTTGCTAGACCTCGGAGATTTATGCGAAACAATAAATAAACTAAAATAAATTGTGCGCTTTATAAAGAGAAGAATATATTTAACGGGAGAGTGTTTGGTAAAACTGAATGCTGCAGCCATTTTTGAAGAACTTGTGAAAAATAAAAAGCAAAATGAAAATGTTGGTTTATTCCGATTCTTCGCAGAATAAATTAGTGATACACGACGAGTCTCTGCTGTATGAATGAAAGAAAACCTATCGCTTGTATCGGAACAGCTTAGAGCACAGAATTGTATCAGACGAATATGGTTAGCTTATTAATTCAGTTTTTCTTCCAGCTAAATTGTCATATTAGATGATAGTTTTAAAGGGATTCGAGCTTGTTGTATAATATAAAATGCCTTCTGGGAATAATTCAGCTTCTTGGAAAATATCTGCGATTCTCATTTTAGATAAAATTGTTTTCTTATAACTTTTAACTCTTTACCATACAATCCTACGAATGCAGAGGCAAAACTGTAATTTATTAAACATTCTGTTTTGCGTCAATATTTATTATTGCACATCATTTTGGTGCGGATTTCTAGGATTTCTAGACTTTTCTAGACTATTGTCCTCATCCTTGTTGATTTATAACAATGTTTCAGTCAACCTGCTCTCTGACCGTCCTAGCGTATCTAGCCATCTGGATAACCACCAGGGAAGGTTAGGCTGAAAGTTCGAAGTTTAATCAAACAATTTTCCTACAGAATAATGGACTAGAGAAAGCGTTGGTTTGCGAAATTTGGTGATGTACTGGTTGTGATTTCAATCCCTGGGTCGGGCAGTGTTTTACTTGCACTCAGTGGATATGGGCTATCAATATCTGAACGTTGCTAAATAAAATGTGAACTAGATATGAGCAGTGGAACGAGAAGAGTCTATCCCGTTGATTAAATAGAGGATTCGCTTCAAAATTCCCTACAGGTTACCTGAAGAAGGCCATCGGGTACAACGACCGAAACGTTGGGATAAAAACGAGGAAAATTGAATATAAATAGTTTAAATATTACTTATGAATAGGTGGGAGTTGTAAAGAATTCAATAATCTTACCAGATAACCAAACATAAGGTTGAATTTGAAAGGACTTATAGATGAGATAGAGTATTTTTAATCCCTAATATAGGTATAAATCCGTAGACTAATGTTGAGACCAACATATACAATATTATTTTCAATATAATCTCTTTTCTTGTCCAGGCACATAATTCAGTGATTATTATTAATTCCATATTTTGAGATACATATAATATATTTAACATATTGTATACTAGCTTAAAAGCGGCCCGGTCCTGACGGCATTTAAGCTAGGTATATATATACAGGGTGTTCATAAAGTTCGTGTACTCTTTTTAAAATGTATAACTTTATTTGTATTTGCGATAGAAATAATTTGTAAAAATGTTAAATGTTTATAACATTTTTTACAGATTATTTCTATCGCAAATACAAATAAAGATATACATTTTTAAAGTGCACACGAACTTTATGGACACTGTATATAATCACACTTTTATTAGTCTGAGGCCAGGTCCTGAAAATTGAAGATCAAAACCGCTTAGCCCACTTTTGTTATATATTTGTTTTTAGTTTACTTGCATTATGTACATTATTTCTTATCTTCATTGCCATATTCACAACGTTCCGGTGGTTGTACGCCCCGGCCTTCTTCAAATGATTGGAATTTCAAACCGACCCTTTATTTCGTTCACCAGAGTAGATTGTTCTAGTTCCACGTTGTTCAAGTTATTTCTCTTTAACTCAACTCTCCAGGTTTTTGGTTCACCAATGCTGTGGCCTGTATTGAACTCACAACTCTTTGGGTCTAGACAGTGGATCTAACCAACGTCTTTATCATGCATTATTTACATTATTCGGACTGTCGTCCTCATCTTCATTGGCGTATTCACAAGGTTTCGGCCGTTGAATACTCCGGTCTTCTTCAGATGTTTTTGGTTCACCTTTGCTGTGGCCTGGTAAAATAATGCAACTCATCATAATACTCAGAGATATAGACAGATATTGTTTTTAGTTTGTTTATTTCTCTCCTTTTATTTCCCCTTTTATGGTGACTTAATTTTTATTATCCTTGCACTTTATCCCTTTATCCCTTATCCCGTGTTGGTTATTTAGAAGGTTCCCTGTGTACACAGGTTTTAACATGCCCATGTTGTTAGGGATAATAAAATTGTGTAACTCTCACAGATTATTCATAAATTAGATTGCTATTTTAACGGCGTGGACGACAGAGCAAGGTTTCTTTTTGTACGGTCAGATATTTGACGGCAAAAATGCCTGTCTATAAATGGCAGTACAGGACTTGGAACATTGACACCAACTGATGCTTTTAATAATAGATCATAAGGTTGTAATCAGCTGATTAACCTTTGTTGATATTTATTGGGGGCCGGTCATTAGCTATTCAAAATTTAGATCAGGACAGCGAGTCACAATTCCAGATATTTTGTATTTGGCTCATTCCTGAGATTCACAATGCTTGGCACAATTCCATATAACAGTCGACATATAATGAAATTTATTTTCTGTCGCCAAATTGGCCAGTTCCTGATTGAACAATAGACAGAAATTGGGACCTCCGAAACTATCCAGCTTACAGTGACTCAACTGTCACGTGGACTTGATTTGGACGGAGATAGGCATATACATAAACGATGATAATCGCGATTTTCTTCTATTATGTGACGTGTCGCTTCAGGACATAAACAATCACGGCTCTCCACAACTTCTTATCCCTTGTGGCTCTTAGCAGAGTCGCTCCTTTTACCAAGCCTGCGAACCCTCGTTAGCGCAGTCATTCACGAAAGCTCGACAGGTAGGTGGCCCGCTCTCCTCAGTATGTCTAGTGAGTTTCAAATTCGCTAAGCCTTCCTTCTTTATAATATGCCCAAAGGATTTCAGCAGTCTTTTTTATTTGATTCTGAGCCCAAGCAATATTTCTGTTAGCATTTTCTTAAGACTTTGCTTACTAGCTCTGAACGTAGTATTTACCGTATCCTTCAGCAAAAACATATTTCTGTTGGCTCCAGATTTCCCTTGAGCTGAAGGGAGATTGTCCAATATTTACTGGCATACAAGAGGGTTGATATCACGTAGCGTTTTAGCACTCTAGCCTTTATTTCTGATGAAATTTTCCTGTTTTCTAGTACTTTGCTTAGCTTTTGGAATGCATCTTCCGCTCATCGAATAACGTTCAGATTTGGTTGTTGCATTTTACATTCACTGCTAAAAACACTTCACGGATATTTACATTTCTGAACTTGTTCGATGTTGACTTCGCAGTTCGCATCTTGGACTTTTTTCTCAGGCTGACAATCATACACTCTGTCTTCTTACAGTTGATAGCGTATCCTTTTTTTATTGCCAAGACAATGAAGATAACAATCGTTTTAATAATATCTTCTAGGATGGTAAAATTCGCCGTTCCACAGAGGAAACATTCAGCAATTAATTGACCAAGCAATTTGCGTTAATGTCGGTTGAAATTTTTTCAAAATCTACCGGAGAAAGTTTTTAGATTTCTCAAGTTCCCTAAATATTATAAATGCTTTCAATACCGAGCGAATTTTTCATGCTATTTTTTTGTTTTGTTTTTGGTAGTGAGGAACATTAACACATTCATTTTCTCTGTGTTGATATAAAAGGTAAGTTTGAAAAAGATATTTTCTAAACGTACCGCATTTAACTGCTTCTAAGACGACCCAAAAAATGTTGATGGAAGAAATGGGAATAAAAAAAAGTTTCCTTGTACTTCATAGCCCTTCCTGCTCACCCAAATTTTACTCACTGAATAGCAAATATTTCAGCATGAAAACCTGCCTATTGATAACAAATTCATCACAGACTAAGATGTAAAAAAAAATCATAGTAAGTAGTTTAGTTATGTGCCATGCGTAATAGACACTTCGGCGATCATGTATCTTTCGATACATGACTGATGAGGCAGATTTGTTCAGTAATAGGTTGCCATTTCTTTCTCCGGTAGGCCAGTTGTCATCCAAGGCTATAGAAGCCGGTCTGTCCTACTATTTTTCCATAGCTAGGGGAAGAAGAAGAGGATTCATACCTTTCCCAAGTGAATGTAATGAATTCGACTGGAATTCGAACTCGGCTCTCCGATTCCTCAATCTGAGCCGCTATTAGAATGTAATAGTTTGAAGAGACATGGGAACGTGACCGAGTGGTCAGAACGTTCGCATTATGAGACCCGGGTTCGAATCTCACCATGGTCGTTTTGTCAGGATGTTATCGGACTGGAGAGGTCGATCCCAGCGTGCGCTATCTTTGGAAAGTGTCTGAAATCCATACCACTGGTTGACCCAAGTCGTCTGAGGGAAATTGTCTAGACGGTCCGTCGATAGCTGTGAATGAAGCACGAAGTCACAAGTCATCGTGGTCGAGGGCTTGAGCGTGCAGGCCTAGATAATACACTCTCTACCAGAAACTGTAACCAACGTCTGCTCAGCATAGGTAGGCTCTGTGGTGTTGAACAAACACGAAAATGCACCTGCGCAAGCGTCTGCAATAGAGATCAGATAACCGCCCTAGTAGACGGGTATCCTCGAATACGAATGGTACAGCTATACAATTAGAAGAAAAGTTAACTCCCTTAAGCGACCAACGATTTATAGCACACTAGGTGGTTTTTGTAGATGTTTTATAGGAAAAAATGCGTCTTATAGACAGTAAACAGTAAAATAAATGATAATAATCTATTAATCTGTAATGTTCAGATGCAAAAATATTGACCATTCATTGACCGAAAAGTTAGCGCCACTGACGATAAAAATTTTAAAAATATTTTTTATTAAAACCGTTTTTCAATAGACTTCTTCTGTTCACTAACTGTTATCGATCTTTCAAGTACTGATTAGTGTCATTCAAAGCTTTTGTTCTTGTTAGAGTGAAAAGTTAAGTTGTTTATAACATTATTTTCTCTTTTAGTTACATAAGTTACCCGTTTCTCTTTGAAGTGCCAAGTTATATGGGTTTTGTTATGTGTTAAAGACTTCTGGGATTATGCAGCGCCATTCTATACGGTTGGATTTGGGCTCGTCTTTTCAGATTTAATGGATTGTTTGAAGCCATTTATAAATAGTGAACAAACTTTTGCTTTTTTAAACATTTCTGAATAAGTTGGATATTATGCATAGCGTACATTTTAAAGTCTAAAACCTTTTAGAGAAGAATGCTTTCACTTCAGGTCAGTATTTGGGTTTTGAGCCATTTTTCAGTGGAAGACAAATGGGCAAATTTTGACATCGGTGACTGCAACCCCTTCCCATCCCACCCCCAAAAACTGTGTCAAAAGGACTTTCTTTTCCAAAGACACAGCTTTTTTTTTTACTTACCTTCCATGCTCGGCAATGTTTATGGTTTTAAAAAGCAATAATTAGAATTGGAAAATAACTTAAACATATAATGAAAGCGAATTTATGCGATTAGAATAGATAGCGAAAAGAAAAACATAACTCTACTCCAATAGCTTCATGTCTCGCACATCTCGCCTATGGAACTCCCTTCCCTGTTACTGTTTCCCTGACAAATACAATCTCCAACGGTTTAAGTGTAGCGTCAATCGTCATCTCCAATTGCCTTGATCTATCCACTTCCCTTCTCCACTTCCTTTCATCTTTCATTCCTATCTGCTCTCGCTCTATATCTTCTGTAACCCCCCTGCCTTGATCGACCCTCCGTCCTTCTCTTTCTCCACAACCCTTCCTTTACCACTCCTATCTGCTCTTCCTCCAACCCTTCTGTAACCCCTTGCGTGATAGTGGCCACCGGCCTTGCTCGGGGTGATACGCTTAAAAAAAAAAAAAAAAAAAAAAACTAAAATCTAGAAATGAACGAGGAATGCGGATAGCCATGACCCCTCACGTCGGCTTTTCGGCCTCACCATTATTTAATGGTGGATATGAAAGCACGCATAAGTTTGATGTACTTATATTCTTAGAATTTCCTGGACATTGGCAATCTGATCCCTCACTATTGTCTCTTGGAAACTTGGCTCCTGTTTGTCCTTGCTGAGTGCAATGGGTATACGTCAGTCTATTTGGAATAACTAAAACCCTCTGGCCGATCAACGATCCCACATAATCAATGTTTGGCAAACATAGATAAACGTGTTCGCAGTTAAACGTCATGTCAAAAGGAAGGTTTTTTTCATGACACCGCTTTTTTAACGACCTTTGGCAATGTCTAGTCTTTTAAAAAGCAATGATTAGAATTGGAATAAGACTTAAACATATGATGAACGTGAATTTATGCATTGTGTTTTATTTTTCAGGTGCCTTTCAAAAGCTAAGTAAAGTACTAGGAAACAGGAAGATTTCATTAAAAAGAAAGAAAAATATTGAATACAATTTATTTATTAGATTGTTAAAATAGCAGTGTTAAGGGATAAACCATCTTTGGACAATCCGAGGTGTGGGGACCGCGTGTGAAGTTCAAATTCCCTTGTTACTCCGTTTCAAGAATTCACCGCCGTTGCAATCGGGAATGGCTGTCGCTCGTTTCAGCATTGGCGACGGATCGCCGTGCTTGGTCGGCCTTCGTTCCGGACCCGGTGAATTCCTTGGAAGGAGCCGGCTTAACCGATCCAGGGTGAATGCCGCAACATACATACATACATACATACAATCGGTTTTTGGCCCAACATTGCAGTCAAATGTGCCACTAGCAGAGCCTATTTTATGTTCAATTCCCTTAGCTTCTATACTAAATTTCTTAGAACTGATCCATATAGTGAGATATTTTAAATGTTTAGAATTTATCACATCCATATTCTGAAATTGTATGGATTCTGCATATCTGAGAACATTTCTGTCATTCCAATTCCAGACCATAGTTTCTCTTTTGGAAATGTTTATCTTGAGTCCTACTTCTTGGAACACCTGATAGACCGCGTTGATTGTTTCTTCAAGATCCTTTTTAACGCCAAATATGAATATCTATGCTATCAATATCGCCCACCTCATCGTTGGTACTCTAGAACAGTGATTTTTAACCAGTGTGTCTGTTATGGTCCAGGTTAGGACCAAGGAAGAACAACACGAACACAAGAGTAGAAATAACGAAGATATATTACACGAAATAATAATAGAAGATGTGGAATTTGTTAGTATGACTGTCAGTCTGGTTTGGAGTGAACTACTATCGGCTCGACTCGATTCGATATTGAACAGTCCCCCCCACGAGGAAAGTATGTGGCAGGAGGCCGAGTTTAACGTGGGTTTCTCTGAGCCCGTAAGCTAAGCCAAAATACTCCCTTAAGAACCCGTATAAACGGGTTCAGGGCTTGTCCACCACCCCGGACGAAACTTTTTCCTTCGGCAAAGCCTCGTCCGGGTTCCTCTCTGCCAAAGCAGAGAGTTCGACAGCAGTCGCGCACAGTCAGAGACTGCGACTCGACTCGATTTGTTCATCTCTCTTGAGAGGCGTAGTATACATAGTGTTAGGAAGAGTTTATTCTGTAGTTATAGGTAAGGACACATAACAGTGTCGAACATAGTTGGGCAGCAAATATTTCTCAAGATTATTAAATTATTTTCGAAAAAAGACCAAAGCACAATAAATGTACATAGTGAAATAAAACTCCTTTAAATTGAGTATAGTCGTATATCATTGTTATAATAAATAAACGTATACATAAATGTTGTGGATTCCGGGAATGGAATCCTGCACCAATAAATAAACAACACCAGTAATTGAGATAGAAAAATAAGTGTATTAAACGTAAGAATACAGACTTGAAGTGAAGGTTAGTAGTCCAGGAATGCGGGTTAGTAGAAAGTATATGTACAAGTCTCTGTAAGTGAAGCCGTAATTATCTCTCTCTCTGGACTCTCGTATAACTCTCTGTGAACACCATGTGTACTGTCTCCGTGTCTCTCAGCCTGACTCAACGTATCTCAACCTTGACTCAACGAATTTCAACCCTGACTCAACGTATCTCAACCTGAAGGTTTCTCTCTGTCAGTATAAGTATACTTTGGACGAGTCCATCTTGTGTAAAAAACGTCTGCCCCACAACAATAAAATATAAAATAGGGGGCAATTCGGTGTCAGTGTGTTTTTCTCGCTAAACAAATTACGACTGAATAGAGAGTTTGTGGCTTACTGGGTACCCCATACTTTCGGTCTTGTACTACATCTAAGCTAATATATAAAATGCGTGGGGTGTGCGAAATGAGGTCTCGCGAAACGTCCATAGAAGGCACGATTGGAAAAAGACTTGTCGATGAACAAGTCATTAAAATTGATTTCAGGAATGATTCGGTAATCCCTCACTGTGCACGTATTGAATTCTGCCTGATTATGTAGTTAATACGTGCAGTTCGCCCTGAACGTATTTTTCCTTTATTTTTATTACATAGCGTTCAATTAGAAGAGACAGGTTTTTAACCAAAAAATAAAATTTAGAAGACGACGTCGAATCCTGCTACATCCAGTACATCACCAACCGAACTAAAATGTGTGCCGCTAAAATTACATTAAGTGCGTTGCGAACTTTTAACTATAGATTCCAATGTGCCGAGAAATAAAAATAAAAAAAAAAGGTTAAAAAACGTTTCTCTATAAGGAAATCAGAATTGTTCTTTTCTAGATTTTTTTGTATGTTGAATGCTATATCTGGAGCATACAGTTATATCTCTGAACAGTCAGGCTGGTCAGTTTTTGAAGCGTGGCATTGCACTCAATTTAAAAGATAGAGTTTGATATGATAAGTAATGACCATTACCGTTTTGAGTGAAACGAGTTTAAAGATTAAGTTTAGATTCAAAATTATAGCGTTGGAATTTCAGTCCCATGATCAGTGAAAGCCTTATAGCTACATAATTTCCTTAAGATTTACAAATTCTATACTGACAAGATGCATGGCACAAGCTCATTATTATTAAAGCATTGTACCATCAAATTTAGACCTTCATTTACTTTAAGGGTAAATTATCCTCTGAGGAGTTGCTTTCACTTGTCCCTAAGCCTCGTGAATTCAAGCGTCCTACGAGGCTGGCATCCCGTTCCCACCCCTTCACCGTTGAAACTGTTAGGTGTAGACGTCTTTTCTACTCCAATAGCTTCATGTCACGCACATCTCGCCTATGGAACTCCCTTCCCTATTACTGTTTCCCTGACAAATACAATCTCCAACGGTTTAAGTGTAGCGTCAATCGTCATCTCCAGTTGCCTTGATCTATCCACTTCCTGACATCTTCCATTCCTATCTGCTCTCGCTCTATATCTCCCGTAACCTCCCCACCTCGATCGGCCCTCCGTCCTTCTCTTTCTCCACATCCCTTCCTTTACCACTCCTATCTGCTCTTCCTCCAACCCTTCTGTAACCCCATGCGTGATAGTGGCCACCGGCCTTTCTCGGGGTGATACGTTTAAAAAAAAAAAAAAAAAAATTTACCTATAATATGATGTGATACATTATACAATGCTGTAGTTTTACTGTGATTTTCAATAAACAGCTTAAATTCAAAACATTTTGCCTCTGAATTTGCGCCTAGCAGTATTACTGTGTTATATACACTTTTAGGAATGTTTTGCTCTTATTAACCCTTTGAGCACTGACTATCTCTTTAACGGTGGTAGAGAAAAATGACGTAATGCCCAGCTTTCGGTTGAACAGTGATAAAGAAAAATGACTTGAACGGTGGGTAAACACTTGTAGCTATTTTTATATCGACGAATTATTTACAAATTTTGACTCAGTTGCTCAAGCAGAAGGGTTACAATTGTTCAGGAACGCAGGGCTCAAAGGCTTAATCATGATCTGACAAATGATCTAACAAACCTTATTCATTGTGTATCCATTTTTGTAATCGTTTACATATTTTACACAATTTTCGCCTATCGAATAGAATAAAGAAAGTACATTTTTTGCTGTGATGATTCATGATTAAAATTATTGTTTAAATATATTTTCCATTCAATGTATCGAATACAAAAAAAAATGTCAGCAGTATTTGGTTTTATTCTTGAATAATAAAATGTTGAAGTCAATTTGTTAAAAAAAAAAATCTGCGAAAAATAGGTATTTCTGAAAAATTTTCAGATGAACTCTAACTGAACAGAAACTCTAATCCCGGCTTAGATGAGGTACATGACTGAAATTATAGGGTACCCAGTGAGGATTGAACTAACTACTCAGTCGTAATTGATCTAGCAAGACAAGCTTTCAAACCATTAACACACGTCTAGGTGCCTGAACTCTATCACAATATGTCCAAATATTAGTAAAAAGTATGAATCTATCTTTGGTGTTTGTATTTATCTCCTCAGAACAAAGCTTAAATAGTGAGTCCAATGTTGATTTTGTAAAAATAATGAAAAATCAATCTGCCCTAATGAAGAAATGTCTCCGTTCTTTACTATTTGAATTGAAAGCCTTTGCTTCCTGTTTCTGCAAACTATGTATATATGCATGTAGAGAAAATGAATTTATAATCTTGCAAAGGTTATAAAAGGAAATGTACCCAAAAGTAATTAATGCTAAGTTCGGATCCAATTAAGAATGTGTTTTTGATGATATTTCTAGTGATGTGTATGATCCTTAATACGGTAATACGTTTGAACGCAAAAAGAGGATTAAAATTCAAATGCCAATTAAAAAGCAGAAAGAATTAGTTTATGAAAAGACATCAAACGCTGGGACCGGTTGGAAAAACCATGATCTAACTATGGTGTGGGGAAATAAATAAATAAAACGAAAAGCTACGTAGACAAGGGAATATAAAAGAAAAAAAAACTCATCAAAGAACGATTTACATTATTAATATTAAAAGACTGAATTTAAAAAATCATAAATAAATATTTTTCAATGAAAAAAATCAAACTAGTTTATCTTCTTTTTTAATGAGGCAAAAATTTGTAAGCCAAAATTTTATATAGAAAGCTTTTGTTTAAATAAACTGTTTTTACAATTATTCATTTTTCAACATTACATTTATATAGGTTTCTTGCACTTATACATAATATTCGCTCAATTTTAAATTCTACAATTGTTATCTAATTAGAATTTTTTTAGAAATAATTAATTTTTGTTGAAATGTTTTCCGAAACACGATGCTTAATTAACGATGGTACAATGTTAAAATGCCTATAAACGCATGGATGCTCAAACTGTACAAACAAAAAAAAGGTAATTACAGGTTGAGTGTTCTTAAAATATTAATAATAAAAAAATTAAACTAAGTTACCTCCCTTACATATTCTTAACGTAAATTAACAATAACAGAGCGCGTTCATGCGAATTTACAAAAAAAATACACCAATCAATTACATTACATTTTGTTTTACCAATTCACCCCGAAGAAGATCATGGATGAGATTGAAAATACTTGGGTAAATAAAAGAAATAAATAAAATTTCCTTAATCAATTTTGTAACAGCAGTAAGAAATTCGTCCGTTAATTTGAGAAGATTAAAATAAATAGACAAAATATGTCCGGATTATTCAACCAACATGCTTTAATTAATATATGCTGCCGAAATAGAATATATATATATATATATATATATATATATATATATATATATATATATATATATATATATACAGGGTGACCCAAAAAAACGGGAGTTTTTGAAGTGCGTATTGACAGACATGAGCAAGTGGCAACACTGCGAGACAGTGACCTTGAGCAAGTAAGCATTTCGCCATTTTAGTAACGAGAAGGAAATTCACAGTATCACAGCTGAGATTTTGCAGCAGTCAATGAGGAATCTCAACAGCAGATTTCAAGAATGCATTCGTACAGGAGGACGCCATCTACAGGACGTAATTTAAAGAAAAATGAAAATTCCATCATTGCTTCTTAAATGGCATGTTTTAAGGTTTCAATTACTATGAATTCAGTATTGTTCTTCCATCACTCTTGGTTTTATTGGATTGTTAAAAAGTTCCCGATTTTTGGGTCACCCTATATATATATATATATATATATATATATATATATATATATATATATATATATATATATATATATATATATATATATATATATATATATATATATATATATATATATATGTATGCATGTATTGCACAAGAAAATACAAAATTACCTCATTCGAGGTGGGATAGATCTATTTCAACCGACGAGAATTACGCCAGTCTTATTCAACCCCAGTATGTAGACTGTGTGTTCAAGTCGGAATTAGAAATGTGTATATATAAATATAGTTTTAAGGTGTGCTATATTTATGGGATAAAGTGCTCAATATCAGAGATAGAGCGTATGTAAATATAAATATAAAAGTGAACATTGAAGTCAACACCCGGAGGCGACAGACTGTTTCAAGCTGGACGCAATCCTCAGACGGCCTGACGATTTCGTCTAGCATGAAACAGACTGTCGCCTCTGAGTGTTGATTTCAATGTCCCCTGATATATATATATATATATATATATATATATATATATATATATATATATATATACTGTGTACGATCGATTTCGTTTTAAAGCTCTGACTACAGTCATGACAAATATGGATGAGGAAATGTTTCATGTTAAAATCGATCTTGTGGCATAATCCCTTTGGGCTTTCATAAAACCTGTCCTCATACGTTTTAAGCTGTCACAATTGTCGTAAGATGTTGAAAACTTAATCTTACAGCATAATCGATCTATTGTCAGGACATTCAGTACTGTATACAAAAAAAATCATAAGCTGTATTTAATCGGAAGTACATTAATATTAAGTTTTCATTTTCTAGAAATATACATATCTATTCAGTAGTGCAATTGGTTACTATGCTGATGGACGTTTCCGAAAGGAAACTACAAGGTTTTCGATACGGAGTTGTCGAAGAAAATAAGAGGAAGCGGAAGAACAATCAAAGCAAAAAGACAGAAAGTATAGTCAACAGCAAAGATAATTATATGCTGTTATCTTTCAGGACATGAGCGATCATGGCCCTCCACAACTTCCCATCATTCACAGCTCTCAGCAGCATGTGAAGTGTTAGCATTCCTTCCATTCACTGTTCTGTATTTCATTTTCGCAATGCCGTTAGTTCAGTTACTAACTGTTTTGCTGCACCCCTCCTGTATTCAATATGTCCATGCGAGCTTCAGCTTCTCTAAGCCCTCTTTCCTTAGTATTTTTCCCAGAAATCTCAACCGTCTCCTTCTTATTCTAGGTGTTCTTTTTATTTCTGATGACTCGGGTCTTCTGATCATCCGTGCTGAAATTATCCAGTAATTCAATGTAATATATATTTTCCTGTTTCTTGATGTTTTAACTTCTTGAAGGCCTATTTTGCTATTCCAATGCGACTTCTGTCACATTTTCCGTCTTCTGTTAAAATATTTTCCAGATATTTGAAATATATTTTATTTTAATTTTTTCCATGGCCTATTTACACATTATGTATCCCATAAACTTCAACTTTCTCTTTCAGACTCTAAGTCTGTGTTTGTTTTGTTACCAGTTTATTTAAAACTTCTTCCTTGTTCATATCCTCCGGTCATAGCATTCTCAGCATCCTACTGTAGCCTTAATTCTGCCATATTGAAGGATTGATATTATACTTGTATGACAGTTCTGCGTTCTCAGGTTTGTTCCTAACGAAATTTAGTTTAAGTATCTTGATAGTTTATTTAATTTTTAGAAGGCATCTCTTGCTATTCCAATAAGCCTTCTCATCTTCTGTCGTCTGTTAAAACAAGGCCTAAATTTTTAAATGGATATACTTGCTTAATTTTGGCATCTGTAAGTCTTAATCCACTGATTGGTGCGTTCTTGTTTCTGATCGTCATAGGTTTTCCTGTCTTATAATTGAAAGTTAGTTCTCTCTTCGCTCTTACCTTTACGACTTTAGCTAGAAGTCTCTATTTTTGTCTCCTAAAAATCATAGTGTCATCTGTATATCTCATGTTGACAATATTATGCCCAGCAGTAATAAATCGAGGTAAGACATTTAGTTCTCTTACGATCCTCTCGCTGGAAATTAAATTCTACCAGTAGTCGCATTCTTGTCTTACTCCCTGTGCTAGGAAAGTTGGCTCCCTGTGCCGCGCCAGGAAATTTTTCTCGCCGGAGTCGATCCTACAAATCTACAAATCAACCATTCGACCTTGCATGGTGTATTGCTGCCGTATATGGTCTGGGGCCCCTTCTAATTGTCTCAAGGTCCTTGATAAAATCCAGAGACGGATATGCAAAGTAATTGGCCCTGATCTGGCATCTCGTCTGCAGTCGCTCTCTCACAGACGTGCCGTCGCCTCCCTCTGTCTTTTTTACAAATACTTTCATCGTAACTACTCCGAGGAGTTGCTTTCGCTGGTTCCCAAACTTCATGAATTTAAGCGTTCAACTAGGCTGGCATCTCGCTCTCACCCTTTCACTGTCGAAACTGTTTAATGTAGCCGTCTCTTCTACTCCAATAGCTTCATGTCTCGCACTTCGCACCTGTGGAACTCCCTTCCCTTTTCCCGTTTCCCTGATAGCTATAATCTCCTTGATTCCTTGATCTATCCCCTATCCTTCTCTTCATCCTTTCCTCTACCACTCCTATCTGCTCTCGCGCCAACTCTCTGTAACCCCTTGCGTGCTAGTGGATTCTCGCCTTGCTTGCAGTGAAACTCTTAAAATAAAAATCTCCAAGTCTACTTTTGTGTATTTAAGTCATTCTCTATCAGCATGCATCTCAGTAATTATTCTGGATTGTTTCCATAATAAATAAAGTTTCCCTAGCAAGAATTTTGTCTCATGCCTTATCTAATACTTTTTTGTAGGCTATAAAACAAAAATATACGTCCTTCTGCATTTGTCTTACTCACTCTGATATCATTCTGATTAGGAAAATAGATTTTCTTGTTCCAATGTCACAAATGAAATCACACTTTTCTTGTCTATGAATTCATACACGTCCCCCGTCTTTTGAACAGGAGTAGGGGTTTTATCTCTTGTTTTTTTTTTGTTGTTGTTTAAGATTGTGTTTCCGGTTCCGCCTAAAATTTACTTCAACTCTATACTTCTAACATCTCCACCTGAACTCTGCAATTTTATTTACTAATTATTTTTTTCTCTTCAATAGGAGTAGACATTTCAGTCTATCGGCCGGTTCACACTCCTCCTCCATTTTTAAAGAGATTTATCCATTTTATCCTGTTTATAACTGGATTCCTGCTTCCTTCTAAAGTTTATTTATAACATTATATTCCTAACGTTCCCGCCTGAACTCTGCAATTTTATTTACTAATTATTTTTCCTGTTCAATCCGAGTTGATAGGTTCTCAATATTATTAGTTATTATTTTTTTTTTTTTTAAGTTTATTCTAATTTATTATTTATTTTTTCTCCTCAATTGGAATAGATAGGTTTGTCTTTCGTCCGGTTCACTCACTTGCCATGTCTTTTGAACTAAAGTAGAGGTTTATTTCTTGTTCCTTATAAAGTCATTTTTTATTCTCTTTCACTCCCACTTGTGAGGAGTAATTATTGGGCTGGTGCATAATTATCAGGCGTTTCTAAACAATATTTATTATGAAAAAAGAATTGAGTATAATTATCAACACGCATTTTATAACCTGAAAATTAAAAAATATTTTTATTAAAAAAATAAAACAGCAATTTTTATTAACAAATAACTCGCCTACAAAAACGCCTGATAATTATGCACCAACCTTATAATAATAAAATATACTAACAGATTATATTTTCTCGTAATTACATCAGGATGAAAATAATCTATTCCTATGAATCAATTAAAGGGTTCAATTCGAATTTTACGAAATGTAACCGAATAAAATAAAGAGCCGAAAAAGGTTAGAGAATAGAGTGGCTGAAATCTTGTAACTTTAACAAGATTACAATTTTAGGTTACCTTTGAACGAAAAGAGCTGCTAAATTTTGAATTTCGCGACTGGAGACACTAAGGGTTACTTTTAAAATAATATGGGCTAACAAGAGACTCTAAGAAGTAAGACTGTTCCAAATTTAGTTCCTCCAGGCTGTCATACATAGCTCCAACCGCTATTTGTGATAAACGTGATATAACAAAGAAGGCGTGGACACTATGACGAATACAGTATTCTATAAATCTGATAGCTCTTCGTTTCAGAAATTGAAAAAGAAATGGTCTAATACGTTTTAAAGTAATAAATTGTATGTTCAGTGTTGTGATACTTTTTGAGACATCTCTTTCAGAAACGCAGATCAGATTTCTAAATAAATACGATTAAAAAAATTAAAAAAAAATTTTTTTAATCGTATTTAGGAAATGTGTCATTTCTATCGATGCAAAATCTGTTATATTTTTCAGCATACGAGTTAGCATGAGTTTTTTTTTTTGTTAATTTTAAATTGCTTTCTTTTATTTCTTTACCTTTTTTACGATCGTAAAACAAGCTGGAATTTTGTTTTTATTTCAATGTCTAGACTTTTTCTCTTAGGTCACCCTTAATCGAAATGCTTCTTGTCAATATTACCATTTGGCATTTCTCGTTGAAAATATTTCTTCTCGCTTTCATTTAAACCCAAAAGTATAGACACGATATTTACGATATTTACTATGACCCCCGCCCCACACATACGCCCGGGACAGGAACAATAATCCTCCACCGGCCCCGCAACCGTCGGTTGCGCTGGCCTCGGTTCGAGCACCGATCCTTCCCTCTGGTGCAATGGGAGGGCGCAGCCTCGGGCAGTGGTTCCCCGGGGCTGGGCACCTCTTCAGTATTATTTTCCTCAGTTGCCCCTCTGTCCTTTGACAGAGAAGCCCCTGAGCGCACTCTCTCCAAAGACAGAGACGCAACTGAGAGATGATAAGTAGACGTGAACTTACTCAAAAAAGAGTAATTTACACACCGAAAGTATAAACACTGCGACAGCGAAAAGAAAGATCTAATTTAAAAAACTCTTCAACACCACACAGATTCTGTAGCACTCAAACTCTATTATGTGCCGCTTCTCTTCACGACGTGGAGGAACGAGCCCTCCACAACTTCCTGTTGTATAGTACCCCACTTCACCACGAACTGTGGACGTCTTGGTCACCGGCGTCATTTAACTAATAAAGTGTCATTCTTTTCTCGCGACCGGTGTTGTTTCGAGTCCAGAGATAAAAGAACTTCAAATTTTATTCTTACCTACTTTATTAATCAAGACGGCGTTTACATTTTCTATCTGTCCAGTTTGGTTGATCGCCCTCCACTGGGGAGCCTTTTCAGACATGAAAGAAAACCCACCTACATTGTTTGACGGTTAAGAAACAACATACTGAAAAACTTTTCCCTATCTCCTTTCTCACGCTAGTTCAACCAGTCAAAATCGACTTCCCATATTTTGTCTTCCATCTGACCTCGAAGGTCAACTTCAGGAAGACCGGGCAGAGATACACTTCCTCCTAAAAAATAGTAGTCTACTAAACTATTATTTAACATTCCTATCCACCGTAGCTCTAAGGAATATTAGTCTCCTTACAATCCCTCCTCGTCCGTCCTCTGCCATATACCTTCTTGTCTTCAAGTTGTCCTGTGAATGCCAAATTCTCCAAGGCAAGTGCTATTTTCTGGGATTCAGAATATGAAAAGAGTCCTTATTATGTGTTCCAGAAAATTTCCACTGTCTCTTTCTGATTCTAAGTATAAGTGTCCTTTTTGTTTTTATTTCCCTTAAAACTATGTCATTGCTTACAGCCTCAACCAATCGACATCTTTAAGATGGACCACACCTCCGTTACCTCAAGTCTTCCTTTTATCTGTGACGTAATCGTCCGGTATTGACAGCTATATAGGAGAATTAGTTTAAAAAAGCACTTGATTTTTTTTATGTTTCTAACCAATTTTCTGTTTGTTTTCAAATACACCATTTAGCTTTTGGAAGGTATCTTTCGCTATTCCAATGAATTTCAGAATTCTCTGTCACATGTTCTATTTAAATTCATAGATCGCTTTTTTGGCTATCCGTATTACTAACGAAAACACATTATGCTGCTGGTTAGACCTTTTTTTCTGGTTTTCTATTTCTGTAAATTCATGCATCTATTTTTTTCATCGTCAGATGGACAGAATAACTGATAGATGTCTGAAGATGACCTGAGGGTACATCGGCTGTTACCCTATGCCTATAACAAAATGCGGATACAATTTTTAAGATTTAATTATATCGAATATCAGAACTTTTAACAGACAAGTATAGAAAGAATATAAAATGCTAGTATAATCACGCGCGTGCACACACACACACACACACACACACACACACACACACACACACACACATAAACACACATATATGTTAAGTTACGTTTTAGATTTTATCAAAACGTGACAGTTATACGTGTATCTAAAACTTTGCCGGTAAAAATGGCCGCGCATACATAATGCGTCTGTGCTTCCATTGAACCAATCATCTGACGCCTACAATTCAGTCCGCTTCTTTTTTTCCACCATTAATTGTGCCTAAGAGCTATATTTACTGCCATCCCTAATCTCAGCAAAGACGATATTTGGATCTATCCTGGGGATACTGAGTACTTTATGCAACAAAATTAACGATAATCTGGATTTAATTGGAATTATGTATCATTTAAGTTAATAATTGCTTATATATATATATATATATATATATATATATATATATATATATATATATATATATATATATATATATATATACGTATGTATGTATGTATAAAATCCCCACGGTCAATTTGTCAAGAAGTTGACTTCCTGATGTTATCGTACTGGAGGGGTCGATCCCAGTGGGCGCCATCTTTGGAAAGTGCCTAAAAACCATACCATGGGTTGACCCAATCCTTGTGAGTGAAATTGTGGACTGTCGATAGCTGAGGTTGCACGAAGTCGCAATCATCGTGGACGAGGGTTCGACGGATTGTCTTGGTTCAAATTGTTGATCACGCTTGATAACACGATCTTTCCCAAAAAGTGTAATTAAGGTCTTCTCAGCATAGTTGCAGTATAAACCACAGGTGGGCTCTATGGGTGTTGAATAAACACAAATGAGCCTGAGCAAGCAGCCGCCATAGGGATTGGCTAGCAGCCTTAGTAGACAAGTATCCTCGAATGGCCAGCTACATATATATATATATATATATATATATATATATATATATATATATATATATATATATATATATATACATAGTCTTAAGGTGTGCTATATTTATGGGAAAAAGTGCTCAATATTAGAGATAGAGCGCGTGTAAATATAAAAGTGAACATTGAAATAAACACTTCGAGGCGACAGTCTGTTTCATGCTAGACGCAATCGTCAGGCCACGAATGTCGCCTCTAAGTGTTCTCTTCAATATTCACTTATATATATATATATATATATAAAATTGTAAATTCACATAAAAATCCCTCTTTTATACAAGTTTCGTTAAATACGACTGACATGGTACTCTGGTTTGTTATTTGATTTTTTGTGTTCTTATAATTTTCTACTTTTCTGGACATAAATTACGTAGAAATTGTCCTAATCAATTGTATGTTCAAGCGGTTTCGGTTATACTTTTAGCCATTATCAAGGATTATTTTATTTTTAATTTTAACTGAATGTATGGATTGTTTATGTGTTTATCTATAGCTATATTACCATATTACTATTACTATATTACTATCACTATTACTATATTACTATAGCTCTAGATACACACATAAAAATCCATAGATTCAGTTAAAATTAAAAATATAATAATCCTTGATAATGGCTAAAAGTATGTCCAAAAAAAAAGCAAATTATAAGAACAGAAAATTTCAAATAAAAAACCCAGAGTACCATGTCAGTCGTATTTAACGAAACTTGTATAAAAGAGGGATGTTATCTGAATTTACAATTATATATATATATATATATACCAGATTCTCTACGACAAAAAAAAGAACCATAGCCTCACAACGCTAGGTATTGTTACTGTGGACTCTGTATGAAGTTCGTTTTACGAGGTGAGGTTCCCAGCCCTGAGCTCAAATTCGGAAATGTCCTACTCATAGACTGGTTACCAAGAAAGACCACAAAAGGCAATCTGCACCTGCCCGAATTTAATTCATAGCTGACGGAAGTGAAGAAATGTATTCATACTTTTCCCATGGGTCATCAGTCTGTATCTATGTCGATGAGAAATCTATTTATTCATAAATGATAAGTTTGATCGGTTCGATGAGGTCAAATTGGCAGCTGATATAAAGAAAATTACATACAATCTTTTGTTAACTGTAATAGGCAATGTCTTGATAATTTTAACGCCTCCAAGACGAAACTGCTCTGTTTTAATCGCCTCAGAGGACCTTTTGGGGCTTTCAGCTACTTGGTTAACCTCCAGATGAGTGAATCTATGCGCCTTCGTCGGCAAAAGTTTTCTACTGACGCGCTAGATAACTTTTTCTCCAGAATCTCTTATTCTGTATATATATATATGTATAAATAAATGACAATAGGAGAACAGTAACTGCTGACGCGTTTCGTACAATGCGGACTTTTTCAAAGCAAGAAACGAAATGAATTTAATTAAACAAAGAAAATTAATAAAAACTAAAAACAGAGTGTTCTTAGCAACTGGAATATATATATGTATACATACATACATAAATACATACACACACACACACAAACATATATATATATGTATGTATGTATATATATATATATATATATATATATATATATATATATATATATATATATATATATATATATATGTATATATGTGTGTGTGTGTGTATCTGTGTGTATGTGTGTGTGTATGTGTTAAGTGTATGTGTACAAGTGTATTTACTAATTCTTCGTAATAAGACAGTGTGTATGTATGGAGAGGGAATATACATATATAAACGCATGCTGATAAAAACACAAGAAAATGGAAATAGCTCTAAGAACACACAAGGGTTATTAAAAGATAATAATGCCGATAACGTCTTCACCATTTCTCGGACCAATCTTAATTGTTTTATAACCCTTCACGCAGAACTTTTCACTGCCAGTTCAAGAAAGACATTTGGGTCACTAACACACTAAAAAGAGAACGTCTCATATATAGAATATTTAACATCGAAAAACATAAGAAAAAAAATAATTATTTTAATAATATGCGGAAATCTCCACGCTTTGCCTGATGAAGGTCGCGAGACCGGAAACACGTGTAGCAAAATTATGGAAAATAAAGCATCATTTTTTTTTTTTCCACATTACAACCAAAAACGTTTGCGGTTTCTCTCTTCTTTGATTTATGATTTATAAGTCTAGCATGCACTGAATATTACGGCGAGGTCTGCTCTGGTGCACCCCGTTATGTATTTAGAGATTCGTGATAAAATCCAAGGAAGAATTTGATTGTTAACTGTCTTGATCTAGCATCTCAAATTTTCCTTCTTCCGTACAACGGCTTCTCTGCGTCTTTTCTATAAATATTTTATGGTCATTGTTCTGAGGAGTTTTCCTCTTTTATTCATCGATTTCAAGCGCAATACTAGATTGGCAGTTAGGTCTCATCATTCTACAGTTGAAATTGCTGGACGTTTCCGACAGTTCTTTGTTAAAAGATTATTCCCTGGAACCTCTCACCTGCGGAACGTTCTTCTGGCGTCTTGCTTTCGAGTCAACTTTGATCTTCAAAAATCTAAATGCAACGTCAAACGTTATCTTCTGGGTCCTTCATTCCTCTTCTTTTATAGTCCTCTTTTCTTAATAATGTTTTTCTGTTTCTCATATTCTTTGACACTCAGGAACCTCATCGCATCTTCATGGCTTTATTTCCTTGCTTGCGGTGAAATGATTAAAAAAGAGCTTTTTATTGATTCGTTATTAGAATGAATGTGATTTGACACTCTAAAGGTGATACGCCATATCCTTGCCGTAAAAGTATAACAGCATATTTGCACCTGTTATGGTCTCAGCTACGGACAAATAGTTACCCCCCCAAACTGACGTCAAAACACAATGAAAGTATAAAAATAGATTCCATAGTAAAATTACAAGCAATAAAATTTTGAAAAAAGAAGAAAATATTAATAGCAATAGATTTTTGGGAAAAAGTCTTACCAGCAATACACTTTTGAAGAAATAAAAAAGTCTTACCAGCAATACACTTTTGAAGAAATAAAAAAGTCTTACCAGCAATACACTTTTGAAGAAATAAAAAGTATTACATGCAATATACTTTTGAAGAAATAAAAAGTATTACAAGCAATACACTTTTGAAGAAATAAAAAATTATTACCAGCAATACACTTTTAAAGAAATAAAAAAGTCTTACCAGCAATACACTTTTGAAGAAATAAAAAAGTCTTACCAGCAATACACTTTTGAAGAAATAAAAAGTATTACATGCAATATACTTTTGAAGAAATAAAAAGTATTACATGCAATACACTTTTGAAGAAATAAAAAATTATTACCAGCAATACACTTTTAAAGAAATAAAAAGTGTTACCTGCAATACACTTTTGAAAAAATAAAAAATATTACCAGCAATACACTTTTGAAGAAATAAAAAAGTATTACATGCAATACAATTTTAAAGAAATAAAAAGTGTTACCTGCAATACACTTTTGAAGAAATAAAATGTATTACGTGCAATACACTTTTAAAGAAATAAAAAAGTATTACCAGCAATACACTTTTGAAGAAATAAAAAAGTATTACATGCAATACAATTTTAAGGAAATAAAAAGTGTTACCTGCAATACACTTTTGAAGAAATAAAATGTATTACGTGCAATACACTTTTAAAGAAATAAAAATGTATTACATGCAATACAATTTTAAAGAAGTAAAAAAAGTTTTACGTGCAATACACTTTTGAAGACATAAAAAAGTATTACCAGCAATACTTTTTTGAGAAAACGTTGTTTTGTTTTTACCTGGATTACATTTGACTGAAATGAAATATGTCAATAAAATCTGATGTATAAACTGAGTTCTTATAAATAACACATATACAATTAATACGGACCTATCCTAAAAATGTTGTCGGCAATAAATAACCGATTGGGGTTAATATACCGTAGACTAAACTAAACCAATAAACGTTTAAACTGGTGGAACTAAAGAATATAGTTCTTAATATTTACAATGTAATTTTTTAGCGTAGTGAAAGGCTTACAGTTGCGAGTTTAGGACAGCGCGGCAATGTCAAGAATATGACTTCCATCATAGAATCTTATAAACGATCCTTTACGCTATCCTAGCTGTAAAGTGAGGATCCAGTAACTCCGATTGCTTGCCAACTTTCTCACGAGATATTCAAAGAAAAGAGAAGGAATTGTTGTCAGCCAAAAAAAAAATTCTAAATGGAAAATTACAAATTGGAGATGCCAAAATCAAGGAAATATGAACATTGAAATTTATGCGAAGAGTTTCAACAGAAAACGGATAATGTGAGCCCAAAGGCCGAAGGCACATTGAAATAGTGAACGATATCTTCTAAAACTTAAAGAAACTATTAAGAAAAGTAAATTTCCGTCTATAACTCCGAGATGATGGTATTATGATTACTTATATTATTTACATTATTCAGATTTGAAGAGTTGAGTTTAAGGAAAAAAAAAAAGACATCCGGAAGAGGCACGACACGTGGAACTAGAAAGAATCTATCCCGGTGAATGAAATAAAGGGTTCAATTCAAAATTACAATCACCTGAAGAAAGCCGAAGTTTACGACAGTCGAAACGTTGTGTATATCGTATTGAAGATGAGGATAACAGCCCAAATAATATGAATAATACAATTATACAAAATACCTCATCTCAGTGATAAAGACAGACAATTTCGAACCGAACTCTTTATTTCGCCCACTGGGGTAGATTGTTCTAGTTCCACTAGCGATGCCTCAAAGACCCATGGTCCAGTGGATAAAGGCGTTTGTTAGATCCAATTTGTGAGGTTAATACGTAACTACGGCAGTGGTGAACCAAAATGTGGAGAGTTGAGTTGAAGGGAAATGAGATATCCGGAATATGTACAGCACGTGGAACCAGAACAATGTACCCTAGTGGACGAAATAAAGGGCTCGGTTCGAAATTCCAATTATCTGAAGAAGGCTGGATCGTACAACGGCCGAAACGTTGTGAATAAGGCAATGAAGACGAGGATGAGAATCCGAGTAATGTAAATAATGTAAGGAAAATTTCGTTAAGAAAAATGAAAAAACTGCTTAAAAGCTCTGTAGTATAAATCCACTTATACAGCAGTAGAATACAGCAGTGGAGTACAACAGTGTACACAGCAGTGGAATACAGCAGTGGAATACAGCAGTGGAATACAACAGTGTATACAGCAGTGGAATACAGCAGTGTATACAGCAGTGGAATACAGCAGTAGAATACAGCAGTGGAATAAAGCAGTGTATACAGCAGTATATGTTGAACAGTTTCCTCACGGAGGATAAGGAAACAAAAAAATGTGGTTCTACCGAAGGATGCTGAGAATACCATGGGCTGAAAACGTGTGTGACGAGTATTGAGAAAAATGGAAGCAAAAACGATTCCCATACGTAGACCCTGAAAGTAGTTGTTCAAATTTTTAAGAAACGTAAGGAAAGTGGGTTTGAAGAATTTAACTTTCACAGGAGATATTGAAGACAAGATGAAACATGTGGATTTAATAGCTAATGTGCTTGTGAAAATGGATTCACAGAACAGGGAGAGAAAAAGATGATGAAAAGACTTACTGAACCCTATGAAAGAGAGGAAGTTGTGGTGAGCCATGATCAGCCACGTCTTAGAGAACCGCAGCACAGAGAAGTATGTGTAAAAATATACCTTCTGATTTTGTGAATATAGTCAAAATTACTTCCTTACCGAAGGTCGGATCCATTTTCAATATGCGAAAAGTGAGAGAGACATTTCTTATATTTTAGCAAAGATCGGTGTCGGTAAATAACCAGCCTCTTCGAGGTAGACAAAGTGTCATCAAATTTTTTTTAAAGTTTTAATAATTTTTTTCAGTCACCTCTTTACATTCCTGCCTTAGAAGTTGTCGACGCTGAAAGAAAACTTCTCAAAATAAAATACCAAATAAGTAAAGGCAACGGCGTCATTTGATAAAAAAAAATACACCATCCATTAAATTTTTTTTTCTGTCAAACGATATTATGACGCATTGTATAACCTGACTGTAAAGTTGTTTCCTTCTCGGTCTAGCCTGAAATTTCTGGTAACAAACCTTGACGTTAAATCACATACTATTAAAAACCATGCACAGCGAGAGATGCGTACATTTTCGCAATATTATATTCTTAATTTAGCGCATGCGCTTTGTTTGTTTTTTAAATGTTGACTACACAGTATAGTAGAGTCAGTTGGGCTCCGTCTGAGAGAGAAAAAAGAGCACCATGACGTAATTCACTTCGCCAGACATTTGGAAACGACATGCTTTACTGTTTGTCATTCGCGCCGGAAGCTTCAATACGAGCATTTCAGAGAGTTTGGGTGTCAATCTGACGACAGTACAGAGGATTGATAAAAAGTTAAATGAGTCTAATGGTGATAACCAAGATGGCGACGTTATGCCTCCATTCATCTTCCGACAGGTCCCCAGACACAATGCGGAGGCCTTCATCAAACGCGTTGAGGAGGTAGTATTGACCTGCGTCATGAGGTTGGCTGCTGGAAGACCATAATCTGGCAACAGGACTCTGCACCATACTACAGAAACAGCAGAACCCAGTCATGGCTGTCACACCCCTTACATCTGGCTTGAACTGAACCATTTATTTCGCTCACTGTGGTAGACTGTTCTAGTTCCACGTTCCATGTTTAACTGATGTCAGTTATCAGTTATCTCCTGTTAATTTTAACTCTGAAAGTTCTCCACTACCTTAGCTGGTTATTGAACTCACACTCTTTGAGTCCTGTAATATCCAGAAATTCATACACAGATGTTCTCAGGGACACATGCCACAGTGGATAAAGACGCTAGTTAGATCCAGTGACAGGACCCAAAGTCTGCGTGTTCAATACCCGGCTAAGGCAGTGGAGCAATTTCAGAGGGAAGTTAGCAGGAGATAACTGATATCCATTAAACATGGCATGTGGAACTAGAACAGTCTACCACAGTGAGCAAAAAAAGCGTTCAGTTCGATATTCCAAACACCTGAAGAAGGCCAGAGCGTTGTAATAAATATGGCGATAAAGATGAGGACAATAGTCCGAAGAATGTAAATAATGAATAAATTTACTCTCTAGTATTTCAATACATTTTTGTGTAATTTTAGTACATTATCTCTTAAAATATGTCAGTTTTATTTTCCTTTTATGCGCCATTTAGACGACAATTTATCCATCGCACCCTGGATATTCTTCTATTTTCCCCGATTTTAATCTCGAAAATATGCATGAACTTTGTACAGATATGTTAAAATTTAAATATTTGCCGATGATCATTCACTTGAATGTTTCTCATTTACTAAGACTGCCAGTTAAAATTTGGCGGTTTTTGTATTTGCATTTTCTGATAGATCATAATTGTTTATTTAACGACAATAACATATCAGTGAAAAGTTATTATTTAAACCTTTGTTAGTATGTCTGTGCACCTCCAAAATGTTTAACCCGCTTTTAACCTTTTTTTCCTTTCTGTGCCGCCTCTATAAATATTTTTTTTTAAATAATTAGTCGATATGTACGAATTGATATACGCCATTATTTTGTCGCGATATTGCATTTAATAAACATAGACTCATTGACGAGAACTTTATTTCTATGAAAAATAATGAATAATAACAAAGAATACACAATACTTCATTCTCCATGCACATGCGAAATATCTGATTACAAAATGTGCGTATTTTTGTTTAGGTTCGAACGTAAGATAAAAAAAAATCCAGTAGCATCGAAAAAACGAATCCCAGATTAGAAACCACCCTTCAGTGTGTTTATTAATGAAAGTCAAAAATGCAATATGGTTTCGTTACCTTAGCAATAAAGAGATGAGATGTAAAATGGAAAAATAATTTAAATGCTGCAAAGATTTCAGATTGAAAATAATTGAATAATTATATCGTTTATTTCGACCACACAATTCTGTATTTATTTTTCGAGTATAAATTTCGTATCGATTTCCACTGTACATTAGCTGATTATTAAAGACGTTTAAAGCCAATTAACCCATAATACGTGTCTATATTTTGAGGAAATGTTCTCGTTACCAAACTACTCCTTCCTATGCCGACATCAAGGCCCCTGATCAGGGGATTGGAGGTTTTGAGGAGCGTGGAATCTCATCATAATTGCTGCTGTTCCCAGGTCTACCCTGACCCGGGGTGGTAGCGCCTGTTAGGGTCTCAGTGATGGGCAAACAGTGAATCCCCAAACAATTCAAAACATCAGCAAAGTATAAAAATACAATATTAATTAATATACTTGCAATAAAATGACCAACAATATTTTTTATAGTATTCCGGGTAGTATAGAGGTTCGAGTCCTGACGGAGGACACATATTTTCTATGAAGTTTCACGGAAATTCTGGCTGGTAAATATTGTTAATACTGTTTGTTTTAAACATAGCATTTACTTAAATATTTGTATCTATAAAAATAAAGTATAAACAGAAATATATTAAAATAATTGTTTAACTTAGTCCATTTCATAATATATGGGGTTACTTTTTACGTTAATATCTGTTTGAGCAGATATGAGCGCTCGAGAGAAATGGAAAATTTGTAGTTTAAAAGCAGTAATTTGACTTTGCTAACCAGACGCTTACTCTGTAGCTAAATGGTATAGCACGTCAGGCTATATGAGGGTTCTGTGTAGGATACAGGTTCGATTGTTGTCGGATGATGCATATTTTTTATGAAATTTCTCGGTAAATGTTGTTAATACTGTTTATTATAAACAGAGCATTTACTTAAATATTTGTATCTATAAAAATAACGTATAAGCAGAAAATATATTAAAATACATTTTTTTTAGTAAAATGACAATCATTACATTTTTATAGTAGAATTGAAGACATGGCATACATTGTCAAAAATTTCTTTTTTTTAATTATTTGCTATGATGAATGTCATTTCTTGTTTGATTTTCTAAGATTATTTGGTAAAAAAAAATGCATACGTTTAACCCTGAAGTAATGCCACTCTCTTGAAGTAATTATAATATTTGAATTTTCATATATAGATTTCAGAATTAAATAACTCTTAGAGGTGTTGCTATGCCGATAAACAAAAACAACCAACAACCTCTTTACAAAACGAGTCAACTATTTACTAGACGTGCAATAGCTTAGCGGGATTCCTTTAACGTGTGGAGTAGTCGATAGCAGCTGAGATTAAAGAATCGGAGAGCCGAGTTCGAATTCCAATCGAATCCCTTACATTCACTTATTTTCTAATACCTGTGGGAAAGGCAAGAATCCTATTCTCCCCTTAACTATGGGTAAATAGCAGCACAGACTTATATGCTTGGATGGCAACTGGTCTACCGCAGAAAGAAATGACAACCTACTGCGGGAAAAAAAAATCTGCCTCGTCTGTTATGTATCGAAAGACACATGATCGCCTAAGTGCGTATCACGCATGGCACATAAATGAATGATACTGTTTATTAAATTTACAGTGCATAATCAAATATTTGTCTGCATTCAGAATATAAATCACGTCATATCGGCTTTCAAACAAGTGTTTCTCATTACGTTAATTGTTGAGTCTTGACTCATTGTTGAATCTCGACTAATGCATGGAATAATAATGCAACACAAAATGTACTTAGAACAAGAATGTATTATAACAAGAAAGTGTACACAATATTTACATATAGTATTTCTGTATATTTCTGGGAAGACCGTTCCTGGAGAATGTGTTGACTAAGTCGCAGTCGGTCAGAGTCTCTAGTTGGATCTCGTGATTTCCCTCCTCCTTCCGGTACCAACCATTATTTATATAGTCGGTAGTCACCTATGCAGATTAGGTGGATCCTACCACAACATTAATAATATACAATTACTTCTGATGAGCCAGTATGCTTATATGAGTGTGTAGAATATTATTTGGAAATTTTACAATTGTTTTTCCATATCCGTGAGATTTGTGGACTGTTTATGTATCTTAGACGTTTCCATATACTGCCATGTTACTGTATCCGTGCCATCACTTATCGCACGCTCACACGTCAACTTTCCTAAGAGTAATGTTAAAATTAACTATTTATAGCACTTTAAAATAACTTTCAATAATTTAAATTGGAATTTCTTTTTTACCTTTTTGTTTTTGCGCGATTTTATTTTCTTTCTTATGCTCAATAAGACTGGCTCTGATTATAGAAATCATTCCTGTGTTTCTTAGACTGTTAAATCAAGGTTTCGTTTGATTCATTTTAAATGCTGAATGATTTCCTAAGAAGATGCTTCCTAGATCAGTACAACCTCTTCAAATGTCTGCTCAAGCGTTATCTAACTTTGATATACTTATATTCACACCTTTTTCAGTATCTGTCTGTTTCTGAGATGAGGTATTATGTACACTATTTACATAATTCGGACTATTATCCTCATCTTTGTTGCTGAAACGCTGTGATAAATATGGCAACAAAGATGAGGACAATAGTCCGAATAATGTAAACAGTGTACATCATACGTCATTACTGTACGACCTTAAAACAAACTCATTTAGTATCCTTCTAACTTGATTGGCTCTGGGGCTTATATTGTGTGAAAAGAAAACGAATGAGCTAATTTCAAAATGAAGGACAGAAAACGATGATTAGTACAGAACAACCAGATAGTGCGTGGAAATTTTGCCGTAAATATTTTTGACATAGGAAAATCGACTCAGGACTTTTCGCCGTAGAAAAATTTGCCGTATAAGATTTTAGCCGTAAGACAATTTCGCCACCTTTTTTTTATTTTGCGAAGTATTTTGTTATCAAATATATCTGGCTCACACTATTGTTACTTCGATTTAAACACTTTAATAAGCGATGTTATAGGATCAAAACCCTTCATCATTCATCCTCGTGAGTGAGAAGCGCAGGAATTTCATCTTGACACCAGAACCCACGTCGTGCAATTTCATATCTCACACTTAACGTTAAACTTTCTGTTAACATAATATCAGTCTGCCAATAATTCTCACTGAGGCAATATATATTATTTCAGACAAACTTACAACTTGAATACGCAACCAAATTCAACATAAAATATCTGATCAAAGAATTAACATTTGCTGAACCTGGTTTCTTATGCAGTGCTAAGAAAATGGGAGAAATAACGATGTTTGATCCTGTCAAAAAGACATCCATATATGCTTAATAATCAGTTAATTCACATATTAAATTGAACATTACTCCAAAAGGGACGTTCAAGATAAGAGTATCGAGAAAAAAAGTGACATCTTTCCCTATCCCAATGCGCCTTCGAATTTCGATGTCGAATATTCTGTCCTCTGTTGACATACTTCCTAGATATTAAAATGTTTGTACTTGCTTCATTTCGGTATTTTCCAATTTTTAATTCGCATATTGAGGTCCTTTTTTTTTCTGAAAACTACACATTCTTCTTACAACTGAGTGTTAGTCATTTCTTCTCGCTTTTCTTTACTTTTATATTCCAGTAGTTTCCTTTCTGTTTCCGTTATCAACACTGTGTGATCTGAATATCTAATCTTATTAACATGGGACTTCGAATTCTATCAGATTTGCCTCGTTGTCAAGGTTGAATCAGTCAGCTAAATGCCATACGTGATATACACTTGAGCAATCATGTCTTTTTTTCGATTCGTGAAGCAGAAGATTTTTCGGGAGGCTGAAATTATTTTTCTGGTTACCAGACTAAGCTATAGGATCCAGCCTGTCCTGCAGTTCAATCGACAATCTAGGGGAGGGATGGATTCATAGCTTGTGCGTAAGTGAATGTAACGAACCCGACTAGAATTCGAAAATGGCTCTCCGATTTCTAACTCCGAGACTTTATCCATTGCACTACAGTACACATCAGCAAAGATTGAATAAGTCCGCTAAATTAAAATGATAGGCATTATTTTCAACAATCATTCTTTTTTTTTTTTTTTTAAATTTTACAATTAAATTTTCTACATATCCATTTGCAATTAAATTACCTGAATAAAATCTATGGAAAACAGCACTCGAAAGACAGGATTTGTTGAGGGAGGAACACGAACTTCCAGGCATCTGCAACGATCTAATACAATGGCACTCGCAGCTTAAGAACTAAGCGACCTAAGAAAAGAAATTTGGAAACATATCCGCCTCTTAAACAAGGAATACTTATATACTAACAGAAGTGCTTCCTGCTAAATAATTGTAAGCCTATCATTACAATTATCAACTCGACAATATCAAAGCCGTCAACATTCCTCGTAAATTTCCAGCATTCCAGCAAGTTGGAAATAAACATTTTTTTTTTAATTACTTTGGATTTGGAATCCATCCAGTTCTTCTATGCCAAGATAGACAGCCGCCTTGGGGAAATGGCTTCTAAAATATCTTGTAATAATGAGTTCGTTTACAACTTATTTCGGATTTTGATGCATTGATTCTTTACTTAATATATAATAACATAGAACCAAATCAGGTGATGTATACAATGGCTTTTCTAAGGGAATGCCATTCAATTAGCTAATGACTCTATACACAGGGTGCGGCAGAAATATATCCCAAATAACGGTAAGACATTAGCTAGATGAAGATAGCATTGTCACTAATGTATTACTATTATGTGAGAAGGGCATTTCTGGGAGATATATGTGGGAGGTATTTCTGTCGAACGATATATATATATATATATATATATATATATATATATATATATATATATATATATATATATTAAAATAATAGGAAAGAACAATGCGATTTATAATTCGGTTCTTAGCATTTATATTTATTTAAAAAAAAAAACAGTGCTCAATACAACCGTAGGCCATTATTATATTTTCCAAATAAATTTCTAAATAAGTTAAATCTTAACACCCCTAAACTAAAAAAATGAAAGAATTTTACTTAACTCCAACATCTCAAACTATCAAATTTATCAGGACGTAAAAATTAAGTGAATCAATTTCAAAAAGTTATTCTTAGCATCGCTTGAAAATGGAACGCAACTTTGTATTTTAAATTTAATTAGACATTGCGATGATTATATATTAAAAAACAAAAACAATTATAATATATATATATATTATGAAATGGACAAAATCCGACAATTATTTAAAGACATTTTTATGTTTATACATTCTATTTATAGATACAAGTATTTAAGTAAATGCTCTGTTTATAATAAACAGTATTAAACAACATTTACCGGCCGGAATGTCCGTGAATTTTTCATAGAAAATATTCGTCCTCCAACAGGAATCGAACCTGTATCCTATACGGAACAATCATATAGCCTGACGTGCCTTTAACCGACTTGGCCACAGAGGAGCGTTTCGGTTAGCAAGGTCGAATTTACTGCCTTTAAACTTCAATCGTCCATAAATCTCTCACGTACATTCATATCTCCTCAAAGCGTATCCAACTCTAAACAAATGACGTCACACATTATGAAATGGACAATATCCGACCATTATTTTCAGACATTTTTATGTTTACTACTTAAATACAGGGTGACCCCAAAAAACGGGAATTTTTGAAGTGCGTATTGCCAGACATGAGCAAGTGGCAACATTGCGAGACAGTGACCTGGAGCAAGTAAACATTTCGCCATTTTAGTAACAAGAATGAAATTCAGAGTATCCCAGCTGAGCTGTTGCAGCAGTCAATGGGGAATCTCAACAGCAGATTTCAAGAATGCATTCGTACAAGAGGACGCCATCTACAGGACGTAATTTTTAAAAAATGAAAATTCCATCATTGTTTCTTAAATGGCATGTTTTAAGGTTTCAATTACTATGAATTAAATATTTTTCTTCCATCACTCTTGGTTTTATTGGATTGTTAAAAAGTTCCCGTTTTTGGGGGTCACCCTATATTTGTATCTATAAAAAGAATGTATAAACCTAAAAATGTCTTTATATATATATATATATATATATATATATATATATATATATATATATATATATATATATATATATACACACACACACACACATTTGGATAAAGTATATTTGTAAAAGGACAAAATGAATAATGATAAAAGGAAAACATTAGTTGTCGCACTTCATCTTCTGATAAACTTTATCATAGAACGAAATCCGTCGAAGAAGATAAGTTTCCCTTTCATCTTTATTCACTCACAAACATACATACACACACACATACATGAGCGTTGCTAACTCGTATCCAGATACGGCCATTACTAGATATCTTTTTGGAGAAAATCTACTGATGTGTTGAACGAATGTGGCTCTTTAGCCCAGCAAGGAACCTACATACTCTGACATAAACAGGAGACTCAAGAAGTCCAACAGCGGGTGGTACATTATCATGCAATTTAAAATGTCGCATGAAACCGCTTCTCGACTCGTATATCTTACCACAAATATCACATTTCAATTGATGGACGTCTACGGCTTTATAGTCAATTGCCACCCTCTGTCTGTGCGCTCTCAAACACACACACACAATATATATATATATATATATATATATATATATATATATATATATATATGTATGTATGTATGTATGTATGTATGCAGGTGTGCAGAAAAATAGGAACGAACACGTTAGGTAGATAATCCGGTGTTCATAATTTTTCAAGTTATGTAGAGTTAAGGTGCCTGGACCCGCTTCCTTTTCAAGCGAGAATTTGGGAATAAGCTATCTTTTGGTTAGACCTTAACTCTACATAACTTCAAAAATTATGTTAGGGGTCTCGGCTCTCGCTTTTGAAACATGAGAACTCTTATGTAGCGAAGGAATCATATTTTTAAAAACAAAAAATATTATTATTATATATATATATATATATATATATATATATATATATATATATATATATATATATATATATATATATATATATATATATATATATATGGGGGGGTATTATATACAGTGCTGTTCGATAAAAGTGTCTCACCTGATTTTTTTTTTACTAAATGTTCTCTTCTCCGATGAAACGAAAGTTGAGCTAAATTCAAAGGATAAGCGATCTAAAATCCGTAGAAGTTTTGAAACCTCTTTGAATTTAAGTACTGTCAAGCACCCGTTCAGTATAATGTTCTGTGGATGCTTTTCTTTTCATGGAACTTGTTTCTTAAAACCTATTGAAAAGACCCTCAGGAGCGAGCAGTACAAGAGTATTTTACAGTCTTGTCTGCTCCCTTCTGCTGAAAGGATGAAAATCGTCCCCACTAAGCTCATTTTTATGCAGGATAATGCTAGCTGAATGAAGGAATACTTTGATGAGAAACAGCTGAGTGTTATGACATTGCCGCCCCAATCTCCTGACCTCAACCCCATAGAAAACTTATGGAGCATTATAAAGTACAGGCTCTCGAGAAAGCATTTGAAAAACAAAGGATTTGATTGTGAATTTCATAACCGAATAGAATTCAATGCTTGGAGATGAGATTTGCTAGAACCTAATCAAGTCAATGCCAAAAAGGGCTGAAAAGGTTATTCAAAATAAAGGAGGACCCATAGATTATTAAATATTTCGAACTATATTACCTATTATAAATAAATTATACCTCTATTATTCTTTATTTAAAGCTGTTCGGTTATGTTTCTATTGATTACTAGTTGTAGGAAATAAGTGAGTCCCTTTTTTGCACTGAGTTTTTCCCTAAATCTCATTTATATTCAAAATTATAATTATCAATAGAATACCTTAGGGTGAGTAAACATTTTTATTAGGTGGTCGGGAAGGGGTCTTTACATTAGCAAGATTAAAAATTAGTCTGACCCCAAAAACAATAGGCGAAAAAAATTTTTAAGTAAAAAAGAATCAGGTGAGTCACTTTTATCGATCAGCACTGTACTCTATATGCGGAATATTGTCCTCATCTTTGTTGTTATCTAAACGTTACGGCTGTTGGGATCTCAGACCTTCATTAAGTGTATGTCGATCCTGTTAAACTCCAAGGAATTTCCCCCTGAACACTATATTTAATATTCGAGTATAGACTGTTATCTTTACACTGATAACCGATATCTCATTAAAACTATAAGAGGTGAAGTCTTGTTAGACGCGAGTTTGTATCTCAATGGACGTTAATATTTCATTTGCTATTTCGAAGAGAAAGTTATATTTGATCCATCTTTGTATGTTGTTCCCATTTTTATAACACTCAGGACGCGTGTCCTCCCTGGTTAGTTTTCAGATCACAAAGTTGCACCGGTCTTTGACATTTTGGAGATTGAATAAAATTTTAGGTTACAGATTCGACATTGCTCCTTTCAAGCAATCTTACAAACATCGCCCCACTCTCACGCAAGACTGTTTCTGACAGTTTTAAATTCATGGAGTAAGAGTTGAGAGCGGAGGAATGGCGCCACTTTGTCCGGTTCTGCGATAAGACAAAGACGAGCTGTTACCAACGTTCGAGGTGCTCGGCCATATATTTGAAATTAGAAATCCCTAGCTTTACATAATCGACAAAGGGTTGATAATCGTAACAAAAAAAAATCAATCGGCAAAAACAGAAACTGAAAATTAAATTTAAATCTGTGTTCTCGAATTTTTCACTTTATTGCAGATCTGTTTGACATTCATCACTGTTTTCTAACAGCGTTACTCAACAGTTTTGTTTGCTGTTAGCATTAATACCACACACTCCTTAACTTTTTATATCGTCCTGAAAATATATATATATATATATATATATATGTAGAGAGAGAGAGAAGGAGAGAGATAATATTAGTGTTCAATATATATATATATATATATATATATATATATATATATATATATATATATATATATATATATATATATATATATATATATATATATAAATTTCCAAGAGGATAGAATCCAGTTAAAGCTTAATGTCCAGGACAGAGCAAGAATATAAAAGGCTCAAACACTAATATTCCATGATTATAATTATTACATTGGAATCGTAATCACGATCCAATTCATCAGACCTACAAATCGAAAAAAATTAAAATTGTAGGTCTGATGAATTGGGTCGTGATTTCGATTACAATGTGATTATGACCATGGAATACTGGTGTTTGAGGCTTTCATATTTTATATATATATATATATATATATATATATATATATATATATATGTGTGTGTGTGCGTGTGTGTGTGTGCGTGTGTGTGTGTATGTGTGCAATTATATATATATATATATATACATGTATATATATATATTTGTATGTATATTCATACATATATATATATATGTATAGATATATGTATGTATAAACATATATATGTATATATGTATGTATATACATGCATATATATATATATATATATATATATATATATATATGAAGAAATATAGTCTTAAAGTGTGCTATATTTATGGGATAAAGTGCTCAATATCAGAGATAGAGCGTGTGTAAATATAAAAGTGGACATGGAAGTCAGCACTTAGAGGCGACAGTCTGTTTCATGCTAGTGCAATCGTCAGGCAACCTTTTTTATCGTTATATAACAGTTATAGCTATTTTTCCGTCCGATTTTTTCTTTTGATTTTTATAGTCTAACTAATATATATATATAGATATATATATATATATATATATATATATATATATATATATATATACCGATTATAATTTATTTCATGTATATTGTTATATTTACTTCTTCAAACCGAATATTTTTTCTAAAGTATATTCGGTCTGAAGAGACGAATATAACACTATCCCAAAAAATAAATTATAACCGATATGGATTTTTTAAGGTGTTTTCTTAATTTACCATTATATATTTGTCTTTAACTTACATTGATTTCTCATTAGATTAAAGTCCTCTTTGGAATATTCCCTACCAATTACCGATTAGAATTTGGTATTAGCTTTTCTAAATTAAGAATTATATTTCAGATGTAGTGTCCGACCAATACTGAGAGTAAGATTCATCTTTTTAAGCAATCGTCAGACGGTCGTAAGTTATAGTGCGAAAATGGGACGCTTATTCCCCCAGGAATACATACATACATACATACATATATATATATATATATATATATATATATATATATATATATATATATATATATATATATATATATATATAATAGGTTGGCGCAATATCCCTAAGAATAAGAAAACGGATTAACGTTGCAACTTTCAGTGAAAATAATTGAGATGTTGTCTGAGCCCACTCGCGGGAGTCGGCGAACACCCGAGTGAGCGGCTGAGGATTACGAAATATGCCGAGCCCTTACGAGGGTGTTCGTTGACATTCGTATTTCACAGGGTAAAGAAAGTAATGGCATCTTTCTTCAAACGCGACAACAGAGAGAGAGAAAAAATTAACAAATGCCTCACGAAAAGACTGAATATCCCTATTTTTATTTTTATATTCTTAACAAAATCGCACACTGCTCCATTTCACTGTGGTGTTTCCTATTATTCCAAGTCGTTCGGGTGATTCCACTGATTCACTTATGTGCCATGCGTGATACACACTTAGGCGATCATGTATCTTTCGATACATGACTGACAAGGCAGATTTTTTTTCCCGCAGTAAGTTCCCATTTCTTTCTGCGGCAGACCAGTTGACTCCCAAAGCTACAGAACCCGGTTTCTTCTGCTATTTACCCATAGCTGTCGGGGGGGGGGGAGAAGAGGTCTCATGCCTTTCCCAAGAGTATTAACACTAAGTGAATGTAATTCGAACTCGGCACTCCGATTCCTCAATCCGAGGCGCTATCCATTACTCCACCGTTACCAGTGTCAAAAATTAACCGCACCATAACATATCTTTAGATTGGTCACAATGTCTTCTCTTCATGCTTGGCACTAATCTGGTCTTGAAGTTTGCTTGCTGTTGCTACAGTGTAAACATGGTGGATCCATACAAAAATATAATTGTACAGGGTGTTCCGAAGGCCTTGTTACCCCCAAACAAAAAGTAATGACAACAAGAGAAGAATAAGTAAAACAGTAATACAAAGCACATGTACTGGATTCGATTTATTCACTTTCATTGACCTTGTCACACATCGTGAAGGTCTATAGGGACACCATCATTTTCGTGGCACAAAATGATGCGGGTCTATGTCTTCTGTGATATCTTACGAAGCTGTTCTTTGTTGATAGCAGCAAAGGCTCTCCGAACGTGGTCCTTCAACTGATGGATATTCCGGCATCGTTCATGTGAAACTCTCTCCTTGATAATTCCCGACAGAGCTTTGTTGCATGACGTGACGTCTGAACACATTGGAGTGCAATCGACAGCTGCTGGAATTTGATATAGGGGTGTCCAGACTTTCAGATCACCTTGTATATCACAGTTTCTAATCTGAAAATGTCTAACTCAATGATGTTGATTTTTGTTCAAGATAATAATTTGATTTTTGTTCAAGATGATTTTTATTACAACTATAACTACCTATGGGATCGACAAAGCCTGTTCGCGAGATGGAAAGCTGGATTTTTGTTTTCTATTATTAGATTGTGATGCGGTATGGTTTATATAGGAGTGACAAGGCATTCGGACCACCCTGTACATGATTAAATTCTACTGCCAATTTGAATACAGAAACAGTAAATTTGATCTTTTGTGTATCAACTTAAATAAATGCTAGTTCCAATCTGAATGCAAAAATATTATGTTGAATCATAAGTAATTTCCGTTTATATTAATCTACAAGGTGGTCAGAAAGTTATGTCGCCTCCTACCTAAAAGTAATGACAACAATAGAAGAACAAGTAATACAGTAATACAAAGGACATGGACTGGATTCGATTTATTCACTTTCATTGACGTTGTCACACATCATGAAGGTCTCTAGGGAAAGAATCATTTTCGTGGCACAAAATGATACAGCACCATGTATTGTGCGATATTTTATGAAGATGTACTTTGTTGATTGTTGCAAAGGCTCTCCAAACACCGTCCTTCTACTGATGCGTATTTCGTGTTCCTTCATGTGAAACTCTCTCCTTGATAACACCCAACAGAGCAAGATGTGAGGTCTGGGAAGCTAATTGACAAGGCTTTCGGACCACTCTGTACTTTGAAGAGTAATATTAATAAACAAAAACGGAGATTATTTACGACTCATCTTCACACATTTAATTTATCTTCCGTTCAATAAAACCTGTTTCGTGTCTTCTGAAGCAAGCATCTATTACCCATTTTGGTCGCTAAACTTAAGCTTGTATGTATTTCATGTTGGAGTTGTTGGGTACCCTGGTGTACTAGTGAGCCAGCCAAAATGAGCTGACTCATTTTATAGTTCACAAATAGAAGTGTTAACCTATCAGAAGGCTCAAAATATTCAACGCGACGTGTATAAAGGCGGGCATGTTTTCTTCCGGAATATTCACTGAAAGCCTTTGATATCAAACAGTGAAGAATTACGGAAGAGCTGCTGGTGGTATTGGCGATATAGTCAGATTCAGTAGAGTGTCTGACTCGTGAGTGTTAATCTTTAACGTTGTTTCATTGAACAGATTACGTACTGCGCTGGATTCTATATTCATAGACTTTGGTGAACATGGTCAACATTTAACCCCAAGCAAGGTGGGAATATCACTGGTACGCAGGGTGTTACAGGAAGTGAAAATGATAAGAAAGGCTGAGCATACGGAGGATTGAGGAAATAATAAAAGATGAACGGGATTCCAGTAGATAGAAGATGGCGATTAACGTTACATTTAACATTTTAAAGATTTTAGTTATCAGGGAAACAAGTAAACGGATGGGAGTTCCATAGGCGGGAAATGAAAGAAAAGAAACTGTTAGAGTAAAAGTGACGTCGCATTTAGCTATTTCAACAGTAAACGGGTGAGACCTAATTACCAATCGAGTAGCCTCTTTAAATTCATATAGGCGGAACACCAGGATAAAAAGCTCGTCGGAACAGTTGCTATGAAAATATTTTTAGTAAAGACAGAGTGAAATCATGCCATGCTAATGAGAATGTCACTAAAGTCGAGATGATAAGTCAATATCGATTGCATTGGAGATCATTCTCTGGATTTTGTCAAGAACCTCGAGATAAATAGCAGGAACATCAGACCAGATACGACAGAACTATTCAATGCACAGACGAATGATAGATTTGTAAATGTGTAAGATGTATACTGACGAGAAAAAAAAACTTATGACACGACACAATAACCAAAATTTCCTTTCAGTAGATGCAGCTGTTGATTCGCTGTCGTCGCTACATTATCGGTCATTTGAAAACGTGAGACCATGAAGGAGCAATGTGTTGTTCTCCAGGAATCTAGAGTCAGCCACGATGATAGCAAGCAGAAAAGTTTCTCTATGGTGTTTAAATGGAAGCAAGGTCGTAAATCTGTTACGCAGGAAGACCCCCCCCCCCGCCAAAAAAAAATAAATAAAAGAGATATAAAATTATTTGTTGTGGCCTTGTTAGGGACAGAAATGAAGACACAAAGAGAGGAATTGAGTTTAACAAATATATTAACAGAAACAGTAATACAAACATATAAAACGAGAGTGTTACAGCAAAAATTTTCGGTCCGCGTCTCAGAGCTAACTGCTGGAAACGTCCGCCTCCAAAAAGCAGTACCTGCTATTATTTATACCTGGGAAAGTCCATGCATGCGTGGGTAAATTTCAATAATATTATCAAATAATGTTTCGCTGCAAATGGCGACATTTTTTTTCCTGGTTTTTGTTCATATATATCAAATCTATGAAAACACTATTTCAAAATCGACTAGAAATTGCCGAACAGTGCAAATGAATAAACAAGATGAAATAAAAAAAAATGGCGGACAAGCATGGAGAGATATAAAGTTAGCAAACTAAGTGTTGTAGGCTTTGATATTTCAATGGATATTTTCACAGGGGATTCTGATGAACGTTAGCCAAATCTTAAATTTGAATGTCAAATGAACAAAAGGATCAAAGAGTTGGCGTAGACATTGAAAGGGAAAGCTTCAAAAGGTTTAGGAATAGTCAATATTAATGAACAAAATATATCATTCCAACATGGAGTTTCATTTATTATACACCCATTGCATATAACATATGCGTGCCATATACGTATATCTAATTATATAAAAATATACGCATTATGCTGTTATATATATATATTCGTTTTTGTCTTATGATCTGCAAATGATCTTGAATAATATTTCGTATATATACACCCTTATGCAAATTAATATAACATCTGCTTTATCTTCCTTTCTTTCACCAGACCGTCAGTTTTAGATCCACTTGAGTGACAGTGTGTAATAGATGTCTATTTTTTCCCTCGGAATTGCAGTGATGTACAGTAATATGAATCTATTTCCGGGTTGTATGAGGAAATTTGTTTCGTGTTGAAAAATATTTATATCACGCCCAGACACTATTGTCTCGACTGTCGATTAGTTGTCCTGCGGCTATTGTATGCTAGTAACGTTACTCCAAGGAAGCGTACAAAAACTTTAACGCTGCGCGAACACACTGGCAAGCCTTACCAGTGAGCAAATCAAAGTACTATAGAATCGCCCGGAAATTCTCCTGATTTAAATCCAGTCGAGAATCTGTGGTCAATCTGCAAGGAACGACTTCGTGGAATGGATATACGAAGTATTAACATGTGCAGTGGGACAATTAAATTTCTATTTGGAAATCATAAGAGACACTTTTTTACACTTGGCTTTCAAACTGCTGCCCCATATATTTCAGTATCCTTGTAGAATGAGGCGAGTACTTCATTTTGTATGTAAATCCTACACATCTGTTCAAAGTGAGAAATTTCCGGATGCCTGCGTTATAATCTGGATTTCCCACTAATCCAATTCAGATCTTTCTGGTCTCCCACCAACCAACCAACCAACCAAGCAAATCTCTCAACATGTCAATCGTTGGTTGGTCATCTTCTAGCGGATGCGTAGGCGTATGCCCCAGAATGCATTTCGCACATCCTGGTGTTGTTAATGGATATTTTCTATCTCCGGCTTTTTGATCTCGAGAGATAAGGTGCAGTATAAAGAGAGAACATGGTGCTTCGCAGCAAATATTCCAAGAAAAGAAAGGAGAGAGTATCAATTGATGGCCTTTCGGATGTGTGGTTCCATGGAGAGTGGCACGGTAGAAGAAATTGGAGAACCGGGTTCGAATTCTGGACGGTTACGTTACATTCACTTACATGTAAATACCCTTGGAAAAAATATGAATCCATTTCTTATCCGCCCCCCTCGTTCTATGGACCGAATAGACTTGGTTAGCAACCAGTCTACCTGTTGTAACCTAGACAAGGAAACTGATTGAAGAAAAACCAAAACGGAGGTTGGAAATGAAATGTTATCTTTATAACATAAAAAAATACAATACACGCCAGCGGCGAGAAGTAGGTAAACCACTGTTAGTGGTGGACTACTTAGACAGCATATTAAGATATTTACTTGCCCCCCAAAGAGGCAGGATGTGGCACAAGGCCAAATTTAATGTGGAGAAATACGAGCCCGTGGACTCTGGCAAAAATTGCCCATAGACGCCGAATACGCGGGATCGGGTATCTGTTTACCTCCCCGGACGAGTCTCTGCCCTTCGGCATAGCTTCGTCCGAGTTCCTCTCTGTCCGACGTTCCGAGAGTTCGACATGGCAAGAGCTTCCCACGCTGGCAGCTCACGCTGCCGGCTTAGGAAGTATACTACTCACACTTACAACGTAAATGGTAAACTTTATATCATCAACAAACTGCAATACTCGCCAGCGGCGAGTAGTAGGTAAACCACTGCTAATGGTGAACTACTTAGGCAGCATATTACCCACAATTACAATAGTGTCCAACGTATTAATGAGGATTAGGACTTATTCATTGGTGTTCATATGTAAGGTATATAAGAAATTCCTTTCCTTTATCAATATTCACATCATCACTCGACGTCTATTAATAAACAAGTAATATTAACTTAAATTTTGATTACATGAGTCAACCATTGTCAACTATTATTCTTTTATGACTAGTATTGTTTTGTTCTAATTTTAATTGTGTTGTAACCTAGGAAATGTTATTGAATGAGAAATAACTAAAACGGAGGTTGGAAATGAAACGGTAATGTTTATAACATTAACAAAATAAAATACTCGCCAGCGGCGTGAAGTAGGTAAACCACTGCTAGTAGTGGACTACTTAGACAGCATAGTACCTCCACTTACAATAGTGTTTAACTTATTTATGAGGATTGGGACGTACCCATTATTGTTCATAGGTACGGTATATAACACCGACCGTTTTAGATTACTCTGCACAGAGTCAATATCTCATCTTCATCACCAAAATGTTGTAACTGAATTCGGAACAACCAAAACGGAGGTTGGAAATGAAACGGTAATCTTTATAACATCAACAAACTACAATACTCGCCAGCAGTGTGAAATAGGTAAACCACTGCTAGTGGTGGACTACTTAGACAGCATATTACCCCCACTTACAATAGTGTCCAATGTATTCATGAGGATTGGGACATGCCCATTAGCGTTCATAGGTACGGTATATAACACTACCACAGAAACAAATGGCAGCCTACTACTCGGTCACTGCCCGAAAGAGACATGATCGACCCACCGTGTATCACGTATGGCACCTAAGTAATTTATTTTGAAATGAACTGGCTAACGGCCATATCATGTTGAAACACCGGTTCTCGTACGATCACCGAATTTTAGCAACGTCGAGTCTAGACGTCGGTGAACACTTGGGAATAAGCTTGGATTCAGAGGTGCTATAATGGATAATGACTCGGAATTGTAAATCGCAGAGCCGATAAACAATTCCAGCCGGTTTCGCTATATTCACTTACGCGTAAATACCCTCAGGGAGAGAATGAAGCCATCTCTACTCTCCGCCAGCGATTGTTTAATTAGAAGGGATTGTATAGGCAGGCTATTATTATCCCCCTACAAATGTCTCAAAATCTCTAAATATTTTCTAGTTTAAATAACCTAACAAAAGGTTGGTAAGTCGTAAAAAAAAACAAATAAACCAATCAAAGTGAACTCCCAGTAATCACATAAAAGAGGTTTGTACCATGGCACTATTTTTCGGTAAATGATTAAAAGAAAGAACACGATCTAATACAGTGCTACTCGATGTATGGTAAGAGCACCCGTGCTGGTACGCAAACCATCGTCTGCAGGTTTGCTGAGAGTTTCCAGGAAATAAAGACACAGTAGTCGCATTTCACAGCACGGGAGATTGCCACGATATCAGACTGATTTTTTATTTATATTTCAATTTAGATTTAGATTTATTATGGTTACATATTTCAAGGACTTACTCTTGTTAAAAGTGATTGCTATACAACTAACGAATGCTATATAATGACTGTGTGGGAACCACATCTACGAACGCCAAAAGCGGGAATTTTCATGGACACAAATTTCTAATTTGGCCTTTAAAAATTCGCCTGAATGTGGAAAAAAGGGATAGCCACGTGGATTTGTATCATTTTTTTTATTAGCATTTAATTACTTAGATTCATAGCCTAACTACATATCTAAAAAAAAAAGAAAAAATGTGTGCTCAGCGGATGCACTCCCGAACCCACCGGTGGATTGGGAAGCTCCGATACTCGGTCCCTCACACATTAAAAAAAAAACTGCTGCTATGCCACATCAAATAGTTTGAGAAGCACTAATCTACGACATGAAAGCCATTGAAAATAACACAGAATCGTCCTCAGATATTGGTAAACGTGTTTTGTTGAACAATACTTCTCCTTCATAAGATAATCTCGATTAAATTTAAAATCGACATTTTCTCTGTTTTCGTTCGATTTTTTTTAACGTCCCTAGTCACAGCTATGATCTACTTTTTTTCTGCATGTAAGTAATTGTTCAAAATCATTCTCTGACCTTTTTAAACTAGATCTCCTATATTTATAACCTATCGATTTATTCCGAGAAGATATAGATTTCAGCGAACCGGAAGCTTTATAATAATTTTTAAAATAATTCATATTATTTGATATCTAATCCGTTTCGTTATTTATGAGAGCTGGAATCATTTCTGAAACCTCTCTTCAAAAATTGACTTTGCAAAATAAATAACATGAGAGGAAGGATTTCGTATTACTTTTTAATTTTCATAAATTACTGCGATTGATTTTCATTGATCTAAAATATTCATTTCAAGAAATGTTTATCTTGTGAATTCACTGTGTAAACAATTACACTTTTGTTTTCTTTATATTTGTTAAACAGTTCTAAGAACTAAAAGTAGGACATCGGTTATCAGGTGCTACACAAATGTTGCATGCATTTATGAAAGCTCTTGGGTTATCCGTCCAACGCTGGCGTAACCAAAGAAGGCTGTCACGATCAAAGGAAACGTCTTTTATAAAGGGTGTTTCATAAAGACGGATCAAAGTCAGCAGTAAATAAATCATTGTTATTGGTGAAAATTTACTTATTTTTCTATTGGATCATGTTATTTAAGTCATGGGAATTATGTGTGAAAAATAATATCGCCCAAATGTCCGCTAAGGTTTCGGCAGCACACCTCCACTCGATGGTCAACATTTTTGATGACGTCTCTGCATAGTTGCTCCTCGATCTCACCAATATGCCTTATTACCTCATCATTCAGCTGTTGAATTTTTATTGGCTTGTTGGCATAGTCTTTACTTTTAAGATGACCCCAACAGAAGAAATCTAAAGCGTCAAGTCTCACTATCGTGATGGCCAGTTAGCTTCGCTGTTTCGAGAGATGATGCGACCTGGAAACTACTCATTCAATAAAGCCATTGTTGCATTGGCTGTGTAAAATACTTCGATAACTTTAGCACGTTGTTTGATTGTTAATTTTTGCATAGTTGAAATTACCAAAGACTTAAGTTGTTAAATCTGAAAGAAAAAGAAAAAAAATCATTAGCCGCTCTTAATTCACATTTAAAATCGGTCCAATTTATTGGAACACCCATTATATCGTAACATATCATTACAAGAGACAGGACCCTTCGCCGAATCATTTGACCAGCTAAGTACACGTCATCGGGTTGTGGTGGGGATTTGACAAGAACATGTTAATAAAACTAACTGCCATCTGCGGAACAAAGTAAATACGATACTCCCAACGACATTAAGAGGTTTTTCTTGAGTCTTTTTTTAATCATCTCACCTCAAGAAAGGCAATGAAGCCACTAAGACGCAAGGAGTTACTCAATGTGAATAAATAAGAGAAAAAGAAAAACATTCTTAACACTTTGAGTCCTGACCTCTGCTTTATCTGTGCTAGAGAAAAATGACAATGACCAGCTACAGGTTGAACTATGGGTAAACACTTGTAACTATTACCGTGAATCATTACATATCAATTATTTGCGAATTTTGACTCAGGAGCTCAAGCAGAAGGGTAAAAATTGTTCAGAAACGCAGAGCTCAAAGGATTAATGAGAAAGCACATTAAAATACTAGGAATTCGGAAAACCAAAAATTACCATTGATATTGCATTTAAACTTTTGAAGATTAAATTTGGCTGGAACGGAAAAGGCCGGCAGTGAGTTCCACAAGAGAATGATGAAAAACTGTTAGCACAGAACCTACGGTTACATCTAGCCATTTCATCAATCTACTAGGGAGCAAAGAGGAAAGCTCACCAGAAGAATTCTTATTCAAATATTTGTAGAAAACCCACAAGGAAGCCACGTTGGCGGCGGGGGTAAATGACCGAAGCCGAGATGCTAGCTCAGGACAGATAACATTTGAACAATGTATGGACTGATGCTAGCTGTTGTTTTGGTGTAAGTTTATCTGCAGCGCCACCACAAAAACAGAAGATAAAGTAAGATATTAGATGAATCGGTTTCTCAACATCCTAGAGCAATTCTAACTTGTTTCAATGTAGGGTTCCTACTGATCTGATATTGGGCACATCGAAGTGGTGTAATAGTTAACGAGTTAGTCTCGTTAAATCTAATGACGACTGAATAGCGAGTTCGATCCTCACTGTGTTCCCCATACATTCGGTCTTGTGCCGCATCTAAGGTAAACTTAGAAAACCGGCATAATGAACTGATATCCATGTTCAGGGCGTAGGCGACCATGGCTCTCCACTTCGCTCTATCCCTTAGCAAGTTCCTTCCCTCTGCTTTCTTCCTCAGACCACGTTCTGCCATCCATCTGCTCAGCTTGTTAGGTATGCCACGCGCTGCTTTCCCTTGTCTCTCTCTCTCTCTCTTTCCCTCTATCTGACCTGTGAGTATCAGATTCTCTCGGCCCTCCTTCCTCATTATGTGGCCCAGAAACAACAGCTGCCTCTTCCTCATGTTAAGTATAAGCTTCCTCCTTGTTTGCATCCTCTCTAAGACCTCATCGTTGCTCACATGCTCGGTTCATGATATCATTAGCATCCTTCTGTAGAACCACATCTCCGTCGCTTCGAATTCTCTACTTCATCTCTGAGGAAATCGTCCAAACTTTCGCTGCTGTAAAGAAGATCCGATGTCACGTAACAGCTCAGAATTCTTTTCTTTGTTCCTCCTGTCTCGCAATACTCTGCACAGATCTTGGAATGTGTCTTTCGCCATCCCAATCCGTCTAGGAATCACAAATTACAAAAGCAATATTTCTAAATTATAATAGTGTAGCCCTTAGAAAATATGCCTCGGAGGAACTATTCTGTTTATTTTATGAGAAAAACAATCTCGTTAATATAAAACAGTGCAATATTTTCTAAGTTTTTCAGAAAAAGGGGAACTGATATGTGATCTTTTCGCGTTCCAGCCGGTAAAATAATCAAGATTTTAAATACTGATAGACAGAACTAATGTTGCTTGGCACTATACAATCTTCTTGATCTACTCGAGAATCTATTTGCGTTGTACAGACAAGGACTATCTATCTATCTATCTATCTATCTATCTATCTATCTCATTCCGTTCATATCTATCTATCTATCTATCTATCAATCTATCTATCTATCTATTTCATTCCGTTCATAGCTATCTATCTATCTATCTATCTATCTATCTATCTATCTATCTATCTATTTCACTCCGTTCATATCTATCTATCTATCTATCTATCTATCTATCTATCTATCTATCTATCTGTCTATTTCATTCCGTTCATATCTATCTATCTGTCTATCTATCTATCTATCTATCTATCTATCTATCTATCTATCTATCTATCTATCTATCTATCTATTTCATTCCGTTCATATCTATCTATCTATCTATCTATCTATCTATCTGTCTATTTCATTCCGTTCATATCTATCTATCTATCTATCTATCTATCTATCTATCTATCTATCTATTTCATTCCGTTCATATCTATCTATCTATCTATCTATCTATCTATCTATCTATCTATCTATCTATCTATCTATCTATTTCATTCCGTTCATATCTATCTATCTATCTATCTATCTATCTATCTATCTATCTATCTCATACCTTTTATATCTATCTATCTATCTATCTATCTATCTATCTATCTATCTATCTATCTATCTATCTATCTATTATTGCCCATGTATATCTACCTATTTATCTATCTCAGTCTTCTTTTACTATTTTCCTTGCATTTTCGAAGCCGTTGTAATAAGCAGCCGCCAATAAATAAGATATATATCTCCACAGGGGTCGTATACTGAAGTCTTTATAAAAGAAAACAATAAAATGCAAGTAAAAATTCAGTTTGACCTTCGTAAAAGACGTCACAATGACTGACTGGGAAATTGGTTTCAGAAATCGAGAGAACGCCGGAAATGGCCGAAGACAGTTACATAAACTGTCATGGGTGCTTACCTATAACTACAAAATGAACTCTTCCTAACACTATGTAGACTACGCCTCTCAAGAGAGAGAGAGAGAGAGAGACGAATCGAGTCTAGCCGATAGTAGTTCACTCCAAACCAGACTGACAGTCATACTAACACCTTCTACATCTTGTATTATTATTCCGTGTAATATATCTTCGTTATTTCTACTCTTGTGTTCGTGTTGTTCTTCCTTGGTCCTAACCTGGACCATAACATAAACAAAAAAATAATAAAAAACAAATTCTTGAAAACTAATGTAGCATCATTCGAAAGTATTCTGGGGAAATAATTTAAAATGTAAAATTTAACGATTATATAAAACAACTAATTCGGAAATTTGAAAAATTAAAAAAAAATGGAAGACAGAACTTGACATTATACAACCAAAGATGTTTGACACTTTTTGGATGATTTCTTGCCAACTAAATATAACTCATTTTACTTACACGAATAGGATGTACATCGGGATCAAATTTGTGCGGATTTTAAACAAATATTTTAATGGAAATTTTTCTAATGAGCTTTCCACTTTGCTAGCTATTAGATTGGGGAAATAGCTAGATGTCACCCTAGGTTCTGTGCTAACAGTTTTTCATCATTCTCTAGTGGATCTCACTTCCAGCATTTTGCTTTTCTGTCAAATTTGATCTTCAAAAGTTTAAATGCAATGTCAATAGTATTTTTTTGTTTTATCAATTCCTATAATATTATTGTTCCCTTTCCATAAGAATATTTTTTTCTTTTTTTGTTATCAGTTCACACTGAGTAACTCCTTGCTTCTTAGTGGCTTCATTGCCTTGCTTGGGGGGAAATAATTAAAAACGACGCAACAAAATCATGATCGCGGGTCCTGTAACCTGTTAGTGTCGTTGGACAATGTATTTACTGAAACTGTAGCAATAGTTGTTGTGCCTCGGGAAGTTAGTCTGACGGGTAACATTCTTCTCACAGGTTGGTTGTCAGTGTTTTCTTTCTCTAGACTGATTGTCGTAGAAAGTCTAAAATTATAGATGTTTTAAATAAAAATTAAAATCTGTTGTAAATAATTAAGAGGGTTTGAATTCATTTTAGACTGGCTGCAAGTCAAGAGGTCAGTGTGTTAACCCATATTTAACCCATAGCTAGTAGCAGATGCATTCCTTCCTTCTCCAAGGGCATTAGTGCGAAATGAACGAAAAAAAAAAAGAACTCTTATTTCTTTTTTCTGAGTCGTTAAACAACACGCATATGCATTAAATTAATATCTCTTTTTTCTTTACCAAGATTAATGAAGAGAGAAGTTATATGATGTGCTGACAAAATGTAGTACGGAATTTAGCCGTACCTTTTTAGGAGCTTTATTTCCCTTAATCCAGTAACATAGCATAGAAGGAAGATGGCAGCAGAGTTACTTTTTTCAAAAGCAAATCCACTGACCGTAAGGGTAGAGTTTCCCAACACCATCAGATTGAGTTGCAAATGGAATGAATGATTGATTGATTGACTGGTTCATTTTTACGGCTTATCAACCCTTTGCAGGCTATTTAAAGCCAGAAACTATTTTTAGATCGCAAGAACTTTTTCCGGGGGTGGGGGGATAATAATGATTTCGTGACACTAATTAACCCATAGCGTAGGGGAGAAAAATAGATTCATACCTTTCCTAATATAAGGAAACCAATTCCATGCTATTATCCATCACACCACCTGAACATCGAAGCTTAGCACTTGGTATTTCCAACGTATTACCCATCTATGTACTGACCAGGATCGATGTTTCGTAACTTCGGTGATCATACGGGAACCAATGTTTGGACGTGATTTGGCCGTAAGCCTTGGAATTATTTATAAAGATTGACTCGGTATTGGTAGACACACGATTTAAAACGCCTGATAGTCAGAGAGGAGCATATTCACTGCGTGAATAAACTGGCCTAACACACGAACTTGGGATTGCAATATGGCTATGTATATTTTCCCCTTGTCCAAATAAATTAAATTATAATTGAATTATTCTCAATTTAAAACAGAGCCTTCAAAACAGCTGCCAAATTCGTGTCGCCATGTCCATCTGCTTATGCCCAACGGGATAAACACCAGACATTTTAGAGAACAAAAATAAAATCGTTCTTGAGTAATTCATTAACATACAAAAACGTTTTTTTCGAATCGACAGAACCCGGGAAAGTTCTACGGTTGGAGAAAATATTGATATCGATTTTTGCTTAAAACATTTGCTGCAAAAGATTCTAATTATTGTATTCTAGCTTCGTTCAGGCTTACAGTTATAACACGTTGAAACACCAGAAGTTAAGCAATGTCGTGTATAGATGGGTGACAGATTGGGAATACCAAGTAATGTAAGCTTGGAGGTGCGGCTGGTGTTTTGGATTAGGGCTCAGAATTCGAAATCGTAGAGCCGAGTCCCAATTTCAGTTGGGGTTGTTATATTCACTTACTCGAAAATAACATTGCGAAAGGCATGAATCCAAATCTTCTTCTACCCTAGCCATATGTTAAGTAATAGGACTTCTATCAGTGAGTCTTTATTATTATAAAATAGGGGTTAAAATAACCTGCAAATGTTTGATAAGATGTAGAAAACAAATCAATTATTTTTCTTTCTTATCTATCTATCTATCTATCTATCTATCTATCTCCGTCTATTCATATATGTCTGTCTGTCTGTCTGTCTGTCTGTCTATCTATCTATCTATCTATCTATCTCCGTCTATTCATATCTATCTATCTATCTATCTATCTATCTATCTATCTATCTATCTATCTATCTATCTATCTCAGTCGCTTCATGTCTGGCTATCTATCTACCTCATTCTGTTATATATATATATATATATATATATATATATATATATATATATATATGTATATATATGCATACATACATATATACGTCTGTTCAATATCTATCTATCTATCTATCTACGTCTATTCATTATATATATATATATATATATATATACGTCTGTTCACATCTATATATATACATATATAGAGAGAGATAAAGAGATATATATTTATATTTTTTCTATCTATCTATCTATCTATCTATCTATCTATCTATCTATATATATACATATCTATATGTATATATATATATATATATATATATATATATATATATATATATATATATATATATATATATATGTATGTATGTATATGTGCGTGTGTGTGTCTTTGTTAAAAAAACATTAATATAATATTTGAGAAATATAGTAGAATAATCCAGACCCTATCCGGCAGCAAAATCTATCTATCTATCTATCTATCTATCTATCTATCTATCTATCTATCTATCTATCTATTTCATTCCGTTCATATCTATCTATCTATCTATCTATCTATCTATCTATCTATCTATCTATCTATTTCATTCCGTTCATCTCTATCTATCTATCTATCTATCTATTTCATTCCGTTCATATCTATCTATCTATCTATCTATCTATCTATCTATATATATATATATATATATATATATATATATATATATATCTATATATCTATCTCATACCTTTTATATCTATCTATCTATCTATCTATCTATCTATCTATCTATCTATCTATCTATCTCATACCTTTTATATCTATCTATCTATTATTGCCCATGTATATCTACCTATTTATCTATCTCAGTCTTCTTTTACTATTTCCCATGCTGAAAGTAAATGAATTCGGTAAATATAGAAAGTCGTTAAAACAAGGAGGTGTCTTCTCGTCGGACTCAATCGAACTTTATAGTGATTTGATTATGACACAATTAGAAAACCTGCCATAATTCATTATTGGCGGCCACAATCTTAACAAAATTAAATATGCAGATGACTCCAGAATGTAGTAATTCCTCCAGAATGTACTAAAGGTAAGTGAGAAGGTTTTAGATGTAAGATGTCAGAATTTATGGTTGTCAGCAAAAAAGGAAATCCCTATATGCGAATCAGAAATCGGAGATACTAAAATCAAGCAAGTACAACTTTTAAATATCTAGGCATTGTTTTAACAGAGAACCGAAAAGGCGACAGCGAAATCTGAAGGTTCATTGGGATCGCGAAATATGCCTTCCAAAAGTTAAGCAGAATATCATGCAACAAGAAAATTTCGTTAGAAATGAAGATAAGAGTACTGCAGAGTACTGATATGAAATATTAGTCCACCTATGTGACAGTGAATATCGGACTATCTTCTCATAGTTGAAAAAGTGAATGGAGGCAAGAAAAATACGCATGCTGAGAATACCAGATAGTGAATATATAAAGGGATGTCGAGGTTTTAAAGAAATCTTTTAAAAGATGGACGTGTATAATTAATATCAGAAAAAATATCAGAAAAAATCAGAATGAAGAAAGGGGTCTTAGAATATTTAACACTGACGAGACGCAATGAAGAAAAAAGAATGAAAATCAGAGCATGACCTATATAACAAGAAGAGATAGCGAAATGACAAAATTTATTAAGAGCTACAAAGAACAGGAAATTGTGGAGAGCCATTATCGCCGAAGTCCTGAAGAGACACAACACGTATGTTTCGCACATCCCGCCTATGGAACTCCCTTCCCTACTACTGTTTCCCTGACAAATACAATCTCCAAAGGTTTAAGTGTAGCGTCAATCGACATCTCCAGTTGCCTTGATCTATCCGCTTCCCTTCTCCACATCCTTTCTTTTCTCATTCCTATCTGCTCTCGCTCCGGATCTTTTGTGGCCCCCTTGCCTTGATCGACCCACTGTCTTTCTCTTCTTCCTCATCCCCTCCATTGCCACTCCTATCTGCTCTTCCTCCAACCCTTCTTTAACCCCTTGCGCGAGAGTGTCCTCTGGCCTTGCTTGGGGCGATATTATTAAAAAAAAAAAAAAAAAAAAAGAAGAAAAACGAACGTGTGTAAACGTTTGCCATGACACAGATTAGAAGAGATAACGGAAAGACAAAATTTACTAAGACATACAAAAGACAGGAAATTGTGGAGAGCCATTATCGTCGACGTCCTGAAGGGGCACAAAACGCAAAAAAAAGAAAAACGAACTTGTGTAACCGGTTATCATGATAGAGATTAGAAGCGATAGAGAAAAGAAAAAATAATTACTAAAAGTCAGAATGGACGGGAAATGGTGGAGAGCCATTATTGCCGAAATCCTGAAGGGACACGAAGCATTTAAGAAGAAAAACGAGCTTGTGTAAACGGTTGCCATGACAGGGAGTAGAAGAGATAGCGTAATAAACAAATTTACTAACAGCTACAAAGGACAGGAAATTGTGGAGAACCATTATCGCCAACGTCCTGAAGGGACACGACACACAGAAACAAAACGACCTTGTGTAAACGGTTATCATGACAGAGATTAGAAGAAAAGGCGGAAAAAAAACAATATTTACTAAAACAGGAAATTGAGGAGAAGCATTATTGCCGAAGACGTGAAGGGACTCGACACATGTAAGAAGAAAAACTAACTTGTGTATACAGTTGTCAATACAGAGATTAGATGGGATAGCGGAAAGAGAAGATTTACTAAGAGCTACAATGGACAAGCAATTGTGGATAGCCATTATGTCCGAAGTCCTGAAGGGACACAATGCATATAAGGTGGAAAACGAACTTGTGTATACAGCTGTCATAACAGATATTAGAAAAGATAGCGGAAAGACAAAATTTACTCAGGGCTACAAAGGACAGGGAATTGTGAAAAGTCATTATTGACGTAGTCCTGAAGGGACCCGTCACATATGAGAAGAAAAACGTGCTTGTGTAAACGGTTGACATAACAGAGATTAGAAGAGATAGCGAAACGACAAAATTTACTCAGAGACAGAAAGGAAATAGTGGAGAGCTATTATCGGTGAAGTCCTGAAGGGGCACAATACATTTAAGGAGAAAAACAAGTTTGGATATACGGTTGTCATAACAGAGATTAGAAGAGATAACGAAAAGACAAAATTTACTAATAGCCAGAAAGGAAACGGTGGAGAGCCATTATCGCTGAAGTTCTGAAGGAACACAATAAATATGAGAAGAAAAACGTGCTTGTGTAAACGGTTGTCAGGACAGAGATTAGAAGAGATAGCGAAAAGAAAAAAATTATTAAGAGACAGAATGGAAATGGTGGAGAGCCATTATCGCTGAAGTCCTGAAGGGACACAATACATATGAGAAAAAAAAGTGCTTGTGTAGACGGTTATCAGGACAGAGATAAGAAGAGATAGCGAAAAGAAAAAAATTATTAAGAGACAGAATGGAACTGGTGGAGAGCCATTATCGCTGAAGTCCTGAAGGGACACGATACATATGAGAAGAAAAACGTGCTTGTGTAGACGGTTGTCATGACAGAGATTAGAAGAGATAGCGGAAAGACAAAATTTACTAAGAGCCAGAAAGAACTGGAAATGGTGGAGAGCCAATATCACCGAAGACCTGAAGGAACACAACACAGAAGGGGTAAGATATATTCACTGAATGATGACCATATATATCTTTTAGAAAAACGAAGTTTTTATGCACGACATTGTCCCATATAGGGAATAAAAAAAATAAAAATATCTCCCATAAAATCAGTTTTCGATTCGTTTTGTTTTGCGGCATATCAACTCCTTATTGGTCATTTAATGTCGACAAGATTTTTTTTTGCTTGTCATATTCTTTTAAATGTATTTCTGGTAACTTTTTTTCCCCAAAATGTATTGCTGGTAATAATTTTTCTTCAAAAATTTACTGCTGGTAACAATTTTTTACACGGTTTGACTTCATTTTGGGTGTTAACTATTTACCCAAAGCTGGGAACCTAACAGGTGCTACCACCCCGGGTCAGGGTGGACCTGGGAACACAAAGTAATTAAGAGGTGGTTCCACGCTCCTCAAAACCTCATGATCAGAGACCTTGTGGTCGGTCGTAGTTTATCGTTTTAGCCAGCACGCGTATATAGTATACATAAAATCTGTCTCAGTGCCGTTTTTTTTGATGAAGTAGCAGGCTTCTTCGGCCGACATTGAAGTCTCGGGAAGTCTTGTTGAGTGGCTTATTTACCGGAAGAGATGAGCTTTGAAATGCTATTTTTGGATACTATTTAGTCTATTTCATATGCAGAAATATAACAGCTCACAAAATCAATGAATAGAAGAAAACTTGAAGAGTACCGTATTTTCCGGCTTACAAGACGCTGCGACTTTGAAGACGCACCCTAATATTGGAAAGAAATTTATAAGACAAAAAAATTAATTCTCATACAGCACATTCACCATGCGTCCCTCACATACTGGCGCCACGTATTGTTTACATTGATCACTCGTCCGATATTGTTTGTATGGCAATGACATACTAGTCAAGAGCAGAAAGTCTCCCACCGCTGTTAGTAAACAGAGCATATTTAACATTATGGCTCGGCTACAGGAAGGTTTATAATCTTGGAAATACTAGTAACAGCTAAATACTGAAGTTGCATCATATAAAAGGCTGAATTACATAGCTAACATAGTGTAAAGACTCAACATACAATTCAACGTCCATATCAGTCAAGCCAATAAGGTGACCGTCCTAACTTATTTGAGCCTGGGCGTTGCCTTACATTCGTCTTGAAAGACGCACCCATATTTTCAGGGTATTTTTTAGGGAAAAAGTGCGTCTTGTATGCCGGAAAATACGGTATGTCTCGTCTTAAGCTTATATTTTCGGACACTTTCAACACAATACCTATATTATCTACATCGATGTAACGAATTTATTTTATTCTGATCGTCTTTTCATTTACATAATCGGTTTTAATCTAACCTATATACCCGTGTAACGCGCATCTGACACAATTTCACGTAACTACACCCTCTTCCGCACGGATTTTCTTTGCGCTCGGGACACCTGTGCGCCCTGTTTAGTCAAGGCTCAGAACACCTGTACGTCCTGTTTATTTTAGCCAGTGGATGCATATCCTGTTTATGCTATCACCAGTTCCGATATCCACTCACACACTGATGCCGCGGAAGTAAGACCAAAGATCTTTCCTCAACCGATATTCAACAGTTGCATAAAGGCGTGCAGCCATGAACAACAGAACAAGAAACAGCTAAACATGTTATAAACGAAACAATGAAAAAGATGCATTTTCGCTGTTTGTATTTTATTATACGATACTAACATGTGAATACTGTATGCATTATTATGGGATATAGTTAAGTAAAGCATCTGTTTTATCAAAATCATGTTTATTTTTAATACAGATGCACTTTTTGACTACAGTAAATGGATATAAAGCTTGGTCAACGGCGTAGAAAGGGCCAGCAATACATACACTAATGTTACAACTCGTGTATGGTGGCTTCTATCTTCAAAGTCCATTCAAGAGACCGGTGAATTAGTTTTAAAAAGAGTGAACAGTATAGAAGAAAACTTGATCAGGACGTCACAACAGGACGGGTACAATCATTTCAACTTAGAGCTAAAGTGATCACTTAGGAAAGATCCAACTCAATCCATAGGACGTTTGGCACGTGAGAAAGGATTTTCAGTTAAGACAATCCAAGGACCAGTGAGAAAAGACTTAAAAATTAAATCTTACGTGAAACCTGTAAGGTGCCTTTTTACTCCAGGACAGAAAGTTAGAAGGTTAGAGACGACGAAGATCATCTTGAATAAGTTGAAAAATGACCCTGGAATATTATATATATATATATATATATATATATATATATATATATATATATATATATATATATATATATCCAGGAAGACAGAGAATGTGTTCCTAATAGGCATATTTTTTATGAGTGTTTGATTTCTTATTTTTTATTTTTTTATTTCACATAATGCCTATTAGGAACAAATTCTCTGTCTTCCTGGCTATTTTTCGGTTCTGTACCTCCCACAATCTATTTAAATATATATATATATATATATATATATATATATATATATATATATATATATATATATATATATATATATATATATGAACTTTATTTCAATACTTCATGAGCTTCCGATCCTTAGCTATGATTAATTAATAATCAACAAGTCATTTCCGTTTATTTTTTATTAAATCACGATACTTCTGTTAAACTTATTTCCACAAAGTAGAGTCCAATAGTGAAATCTTCGAAGAATTACAGTAATATATATTTAAGACAATGGTTCAAATCTTAATCTAGCAACTGGACAACTAATAACTGATGTTACTCGAATTGGACACTTTTGCTGATACACCTGGTATATATGCATATGTGTGTGTGTGTGTATGTGTGTGCATATATATATATATATATATATATATATATATATATAAAGAGATTTCTTATGTTTATACGTTCGTTTATAGATACAAATATTTAAGTAAATGCTCTGTTTATAATAAACAGTATTAACAATAATTAATATTTTTATCTATATGTGTATAATATTTGTATCTATACAAACAACGTATAAACATAAAAAATGTCTTAAAATAATTGTTGGACTTTGTCCATTTCATAATATATATATATATATATATATATATATATATATATATATATGTATATTCAAGACACGGTTTGGTTTTAGTGTGAAGAGAAATCATACACAATAAGAAATAAAAAGAAAGGAAAAGAAGGCGAAGACAGAGGAAGCGATAACGCTTACATACGTTTAACGTCTGCTTCAGCGAATTGGAAAAACTTGTCCTTTCTGAATGTTTTTATTTCTACACTCGATTTTTAGACAATGACCTGCATTCATAAATAAGATTGTTATCGCACTAGTTTGGTGACGGTGTTAAGTTGAAATACCTAACGATGCAAGGGGGAATTCCATAGTCGTGGAACTCGCAAGGATTTTATTAACTTCATATTCATCAGAAAATATGAAAATACGAAAAACAATGAAATTGTCGCGGGTACTAGGAGTTTGGATTATTTTCTTACTGATATTCTCCCTTCAAATGGATAAAAAGGACTAACCGAGAAAATCAACTGAAAAAGATTGACGACAGTGGACTAAAAAATAGATAAAATTACTCGCTGAATCCAGTTAAAAAATAACCATAACTTTTTTTTTCAGAATTAACATGATGGTAATGTCTACTTGAAAGGTACGTTAATAAGTTTATAGGCAGTTATGGTTTCTTGCAGCAAAAGCAAGTCATCTTGTGTAATTATATTATTTAATATACATTAATTTAAAAAAAAATAAAAACTGTATTGTTTTTAAAAGGCTTTTGCATCTATTTATGCAAGGTTCAAAATAGAAAGCTTTCTCATTTGAAAGAGATAAGTGCTTTTAAAGGAATTGTTCCTTAGCCTTTTCTCTTGACAATTAAATCATCGCTGAACAGAAAGCAGATGGGAAATTTAAAAGAAAATGGAAAGAACACATTACGTAGAATATACTAGTATATTTTTATTGCAGTTGTTCTGCGTGTGCAAATCAAGAACAACATTCTACTCAGTTACAAGTCTTGGGAACAGCTGACGAGATATTTCTCGAGAAAATTATTCGGATAGTTAATCAAATGATTTCGTTAATGGTAATGAATGTAATAATCTTGTTATAGAATTCGAACCGTCATTTCGCACATACTGATATACTGATATACAAGCATACATCTCCCCCTGCCCCTCTCTCTATATATATATACATACATATATATATATATATATATATATATATATATATATATATATATATATATATATATATATATATATATATATAAACAAAAACTAAAAATTCTTGAAGCTATATACCTAAAACAGTTGAAACCTAACCTGAACAAAATAAATTATGAAATCTCCACAAATATTCTTAAATGCCTATAATAGATAACAGAAGACATTGGTTTATACCAACAGCTTCCTATAATTAATACTTCTCGTTTTCACTCTCGCGTGTCATGTGTGACGTCACGAGCTGCGGTGCGATTTTCGCTTCCGCATCTCGTATACACGAATTTGTTGTTGCTTGGAAATCTTCCATGCAACAAAAACATTATTGTTTTGTCCGTGTATTATTTAATATTTTGAAATGTAATTGTCATCTTTGATAATGGCTTATGCAATGCGAATGTTTTAGATAGGTTAAAAATATGTATAAATATGGTGTTTTTCTTTCATCTTTCAATGATAATGTTATTAAGCTTAACAGACTATATGAAAGAAATTTACTTAAAATAAATAGAGAAAACTTGCCTATATTATTTAATGAAACATGTATCCATATACATACATACATATATATATATATATATATATATATATATATATATATATATATATATATATATATATGCAGAAATATAGTCTTAACGTGTGCTATATTTATGGGGTAAAGTGCTCAATATCAGAGATAGAGCGTGTGTAAATATAAAAGTGGACATGGAAGTCAGCACTTAGAGGCGACAGTCTGTTTCATGCTAGTGCAATCGTCAGGTGACGATTGCACTAGCATGAAACAGACTGTCGCCTCTAAGTGCTGACTTCCATGTCCACTTTTATATATATATATATATATATATATATATATATATATATATATATATTAGATGTAGATGTCAGAAAACCAACACAATGATAACTTTAAAGTGGTAATGGCTTGTGTAGGGCCATCCACACCTTTTTAATCTGTTAATAACAAAATAACGGTCCAAAAGACTTACCAGGGTATCTCCGAACGACAGCCGTCATGTGTTATTATATGACGGACAAGGAAGATTTAATTAACTTTCTATTTAGTTTTTCCACTCTCCTTACTTTTTTCCGTTTTGTAGGTGTAAGGGTTACAATTTTTTTCCCACATTTTTCATTGTCCCAAACACATTCGGCCACTTATTTATCCATTTTCAAGACAGTTTTCTTGTTGGTGTTGTTCGTTTTTCCTCGTTTGTTGGCTGTATCAGTTGTATTTTTTTTATGACTTGAATAGGAAACAGTCAAAACCTGTGGTAATAATAACAACATCAAAACAAACCTCCTTGAAAACGGCTAAAGAGATGGCCGAAAGCGCATCTGCATTCCTTTACGCCTGCAAAACAAAAATTCATAACAAAAACTAAACAAAAAATTAAAAAGAAAATTAAATCTTCCCTATCTTCTGTATTTAATGAAAATGTTTGAAGAAACGATGGCTGGCCAAATATTCATTAATATCTATCTATCTATCTATCTATCTATCTATCTATATATATATATATATATATATATATATATATATATATATATATATATATATATATATATATTATGGAAATCTATGAAAAGTGGAAAAAGATCTCGTGTGAGGTGTTTCATCCTTTAGGTATTTATTGAGCAAAAGTGATGCTTACTTTCATGCGACTACACATGCGCACAAAGGAAATATGTCGCTAAGAAATTTAATTTTAAAATTCCCCTTATCCCCTCTCCTTCACGCGCATATTAATTTCATTTTATATTTATTTTATTTTTTTATCGTATATATCCCTGCTTTCATAAAGATCATCCACTTCACAACGACTATAATCTCGGCTACTGACTACATACGGCTATGGCGATATATTATTATTATTATTATTATTATTATTATTATTATTATTATTATTATTATTATTATTATTATTATTATTATTATTTCCTTTGATTTCTGGTGTGTACACATTTCTTTCCGGGTTCCACCCAGAGACCTAAGGTTAGAAATGGCATCATGACACTTTCTACTTGTAAAAACAATTTTTTGTATCTCTTTGAGGCATGGACTTCCAGGGATCCCTTCAATTAGTCTACTGGAATGTTTCCAAACCAACCCTAGGGATCCAACTACAACAGGGATTGTTTATGTTCCCATGTGCCACATTTTTGAGATTTCTATTTCAATGTCCTTGTATTTTAACAGCTTTTTGAATATCTTCAAAGATACATTGCAGTCTGCAGGGACTGCCATATCAATAAGGAGGCACTTATTTTGTTTGTGGTCATTAATAACAATGTCTGGGCGGTTGGCTTTGATTGTTCTGTCAGTGTGTATTGTGTAGTCCCATTATTATTATTATTATTATTATTATTATTATTATTATTATTATTATTATATTTTCATACATTTGAATAGATATATATAAATTATTTTAGAAAAAAATTTAGAGTATTAAATTAATATTGACGAGCCACGTATAAGATTTTCATCTATATTAACCATCTCGAGAAATAGTTGGACAGCTCCAGTGAGCCGGTGTGAACACTTGGCGTAACTCAGTTGACGTTGGACGCCATTAAGTAAGCTTCTATACTTGTGGGTATGTAGCATTCAGAATGATGGAGCTGGTAGCTTTTTTCTTTTGTAGTACACGGACTTTTGGCGAAACAAAACACAACCCAGGTCCTGTCAGCCTTCTCCCTACCGAGTTACCTTTTCTGAAATCTCTGGCTTTCCTCAAAGTAAGCTTATCCGTTAAAAGAGAGATTTCATGCCGTGGGCAAGATTATGGAGAACGCGACGAGGCAGATTACTGCGATCCCAACATATGACTTTACAAACCATTTTTTATTATTTTTTAAAATCATTTCACCTCAAACAAGAAAATAAATCAACTAAGACGGGAATGGTTACAGAGTAAATATGAGAAAAAAATTGTTAAAGAGAGAATAGATGAACAGGAATCAAGAATACAGGAGATAATGATTGCAAAAGTAAGAGGCCGGAAGAAAGTTCCACAAGCTAGAAGTACGGGACAAGAAACTGTTAGCCTATAACTTACGGTTACATCCAGCCATAAGTACAAGAAATGTTGTGATATTATTTTCCTGGCAGTTATTGTATGGCTATACTCGGAAATAATGCATTTATTTTTTGTTTTTTATCCGATATATTTTTTTTTTACTTTATCTTTAGTGGACGCCCGAATGTAAGTAGGAGGTCTGCTTTATTTTAAACAGTATGATATATGATGATGGAAAGAAAAAGGAAAATAATATAGATGAATTTGGGTAGACTGCAAAGAATTACTTCAAAAATCTTTTTTTTTTTTTAAATGTTGAAACTACCAGCATCTTTCGTGCATGTGTAGTCACAACAACATCAACGCACCCTGTCCGATGAAGTTCTAAAAGATTAGACGCGACACAAACTTTTTATATTTTTTTTTAGAATTTCCTCAATATTAAACTATTATTATATTAAGATATTATGTATTCTTTAGTTTATTTTGTTTTACGGCATATCAACCTCAATGAGTTATTTAATGCCGACGACATTTTTAGGATAGATTCGTATGAATAGAATATGTATTCTTTAGTTTAGATTTGTTTGGTTTATTTTGCTTTACGGCATATGAACCTCAATGGGTTACTGAATGCCGACAACATTTTTATTGCTAGTAATATTATTTCAAAAATGTATTGTTGATAATATTTTTTATAAACAAATATATTGCTAGTAACCATTTTTTTTTTGTTATTAAAACTTATTTTTACACTTTCATAGTGTTTTGACCCCAGATTAGGGTTTAACTATTTACTCATAGCTGGGACCCTAACAGGTGCTATTACTTAGGGTCAGGATGAACCTGGCAACACCAGCAAATAATAGGTGGTTCCACGCTTCTCAAAACCTCCTGATCAGAGGCCTTGCTGTCGGACTTAGTTTATCGTCTTACTCAGGACGCTGATGTAGTTTATCATCATACCCAGGACGGTCCAGAATTTGAATCTCAACTATAACCCTATTTTTTTCACATTTCGCGATCATTCTCAGTAAACCCTAGATCAGTAGCTTGTTAAAAATTGATAATCGCCCCTTTGGCCCCATTAACCATCCAGAATTCAAAGTCACTTAAATCAACTTTCGATTCCATACTCATAAATGAAATGACATTCATCAGGACACCATGAACACGTTTAAATACCTATATTCATTGTCGGAAGTTGTTATATAAATGTACTAGAACAACAATATTGAGAGATATTTCAAGTGAAATAAAAAGAAAATTTAATGCATTTTCTTCAGCACGTAGATGCTCATCTCTTCATTTCTTTATTATCCGGGCAATGTAATGATTGTTCTTGAGAAGATATATTGGAGTGGTTGAGTTATCGTCTTTGCAGTTTTGAGTTCAGTGTTGTCCTTCCTCTGGACTACCTGCCATTCTAGTCTATTCTGTTTTAAATCCAATCCTTAGGCGGAGGGCGAATAATAGATGCTTTTCCCAAGGACAAAACCACTTTGCCCGCCTATAACAGAATAAGTTAGTTTTATTTCAGTCTGAGGTTTTAGAAATTCAGGATGGAAGGAAAGAATAAAAGATGAAATCAAGTTCAATAATGAAACGAAGAAAGAAAGGAAAAAATGTAAGTATGAGAGGGAACGTCGACGAACAGTGAGATAAAAGAAATTAAAGCCAAGCAGTCTTAATGAGGAAAGCAAGCGCAAACAAATATTAACAAAGGAAACAAGAACAAAAAATGTAGAAAAAGTAAGTAATTGAATGAAAAGAAGTAAAAAGATCAAAACGACTCAAGCAAAGGGGATACATAAAAATGGATCCGGACGGAGAGACATGTAAGAGAACGAAATAATGAAAGAAAAAAGAAACAAAAAGGAAAAAAAAAAGAAGAGAACCAGCTGAGAAGCGTTCCTATCTCACATGATATTACTTGATTCTCTTTATCTAATGTCAAATCCATTAAAGCGAATAAGTCCGGAGATTTGGCAAAGAGTTCTTCCCTAATTTCCTGTTTCTATTCGCAAAGAACTGGGTCGCTCTCCTATCCGCCGTGGAACAAACCCCATCCAATTTCCTCTCGGCGAAGCTAAACTGCTCCTACCGGCCGCTGATCCTAAGCATTCTTGATCACGAAAGCGAGCTTGAACTCATAGCCTAAAGTGATGACCGACCCTGAGATGAGCGAACTTAATTGTCGCCAGAGGGGCTGGAAATGTTTTGAGAAAGCACGGGGCAAATTCCGAGCTGCAATAGGTAAAAGATGCCGCGGAATCGATATGACAATTTAGGCAGGAGAATTTTCGGCTTAGAGTTAGAATATAAATCAGAGAGAGGATAGCGACGTAGAGTCGATCACTCAATTGAAAATCGTATCTTTCTATATTAAAACAACTGTATGTCATTCTGCTTGATTTTATTTACACTAATTTATGATCATCAAACAGCGCTGAAATACACCCCCACACGCACCCATATATATATATATATATATATATATATATATGAAGAAATATAGTTTTAAAGTGTGCTATATTTATGGGATAATGTGCTCAATATCAGTGACAGAGCGTATGAAATATAAAAATAAACATTGAAGTCAAAACTCAGAAGCGACAGACTATTTCGTGCTAGATACAACGTTCGGACTGACGATTGCATCTAGCCTGTTGTCTCTGAAAGTTAACTTCAATGTTCACTTATATATATATATATATATATATATATATATATATATATATATATATATATATATATAGGATAACGATGTATACTATTTTTTTATATATCAAGAACTTTCTGATGAACTACATCCGCGTCCAGGGTAAGACGATGAACTACGTCCAACAGCAAGGCCTCTGATCAGGACGTTTTGAGGAGCGTGGAACCACCTCTTAATTGCTGGTGTTCCTAGGCCCACTCTGACCCGGGGTGGTAGCGCCTGTTACGGTCCCAGCTATGGGTAAACAGTTAACCCTGAAACTGACGTAAAAAGCATTATAAAAGCGTATAAATAGGTTTTAATACCAGAAATACTTTGTAAAAAATTCATTACCAGAATTAAATTTTTGAAGAAAAAAAATATTACCAGCAATATGTTTTTGAAAAAAAATATCAGCAGCAATACGTTTTTGAAAAAAAAAAATATTACCAACAATGCATATTTTAAATTAATATTACCAGCTATACATTTTTAATGAAAAATATTACCAGAAATAGATTTTTGACAAAACAATATATTACCATGAAAAATTGAGGTTGATATGCCGTAAAACACAACAAACCAAACCAATATATCAAGAACAATTTTGGGAAGAAAAACTTAATGGGTAAAAAATAATTAAAATTCTCAGTCTCTCATGGCTGCGCATGTGTAGTCACATCAACATAAACATAAAGTTAGTCCGAGGAAGTTCGAAAGAACAAAACGCGTCATCCAGAAACATTTCCCACCACGTCAAAATTTCTTTCCCCATAATATATATATTTATGTTCTCGAAATAATTCGATTGAGCTCTCGGAGAGGAAGCGGTGATTTTAGAAATATTGGCTGCTGCTGCGAATACAATGCTCTTCAATTAGAATCGAGCTCTCTGAGCTAATGACGTCTTTTGTTAAAACGTTAGAGTTTCCCTTACTCTCTACAGTGCGACGATAGCTAGAGGGTAGAATATCTCACTGATACGAAATCGGTCGGTTTTGGATCCCGGGTTGAAGCAATTGGATGTCTAGCCACACTGATGAGCTGCAAAACAGTATGTCTGTGGATGACTATATATATATATATATATATATATATATATATATATATATATATATATATATATATATATATAAAGAAATATTAAGTCTTAAAGTCTGCTATATTTATGGGATAAAGTGCTCAATATCAGAGATAGAGCGTGAGCAAATATAAAAGTGAACATAGAAGTCAACACTTAGAGGCGACAGTCTGTTTCGGCCTGACGATTGCATCTAGCATGAAACAGACTGTCGCCTCTAAGTATTGACTTCTATGTTCACTTATATATATATATATATATATATATATATATATATATATATATATATATATATATATATATGAAATAACAATATATATTTTTATATATCAAGATCAGTATTGGGGGAAATGTATGAAAAAGTGGAGAATTTTTACATCCCACTAAATTTGTTGTGTTATAGGACTACACATGGTCACGACAGAGGAGTACTGAGAATGTTAGACTTTTTAGTCAATACTAAACAAAACAATGAGCTAAAACATGAAAGATGACTTTACTCCATCGCCTGAAATAATTTTCACAAAAATACATAGAAAAAACCTCATGGAACGTAAATAAAATATTATATGAACGCAAGAGGGACATTTTACAAATTAATACGTCATATGAGCTGGTTACCCACAGTAACGAGACTGACCATAGTTTTGATATAAAAAAATTACTCTGATCAAAGGAGAAAATAATTCACTACCACATAAATGTTTAGAGAAAGTGGCTTAATCGCAAAGTCATCTACAGTAAATTTTCGCCATGGCTCTTACGTTTCACCATTCCTGGCAGATCTTCTATTATCACACTATGGGATACTTACATACAATATTGCTGAAAAGAAACACACACACACACACACACACACACACACACACACACACACACACACACACACACACACACACACACATATATATATATATATATATATATATATATATATATATATATATATTTAATTAAAAACGACTGACAAGGTGCTTTTATTTAGTTTTTTAATGAAATGTGCATGAAAGAAGGATTGCTGCCTAAATACACAAATTTTAAATATATACATATATATATATTTGTTTATTTGAAAGTTACCAAATTGTATGTAGTGTGAATGTATCTTTAAATACAAATGCGAGGACAGCTAGCCTCCATTTGTACCAAGTCTCTTAAATCAGTCTGCCAACATAATTTGCGATTTTGCAACTATCTGACCGTGTCATCATTAATTAGAAGTCACATATCGTGAAGCCAGCTACTTGAACTAATTCGATTATAATATGCTGCCACGTAGTGCCAGATAAACTGGCCGAAATAGTCACGTCAACAACATGAGAGTAGTGACTGTGAAAGAGAATGGCAGGTTAGCATAAATAATTTATCCGCCTTAGTAATAGTTACACAATACGAAATTTTCATTTGGTAAAATGGTTGCAAAATCTGACGAAAATTGGTTTGGAACATCTACAATTTCAACATAGTTCAAACACTGAAACACATATTTGTATATAAATATAGCCATGACCCAGTCGATAAAGACGTTTGTTCAATCCAGTGTCTATACCCAAAGAGTTTTGAGTTTAATACCAGGCACACAGCCGTGGCGAACCAAAAACTTGGATAGTTTGAGTTAAAAGGGAAATAATTGAGACATCCGGAAGAGGCGTGACACGTGGAAGTAGAACAATCTACTCCGGTGGACGAAATAAAGGGTTCGAATCGATATTCCATTAACCTGAAGAAGGCCAGAGCGTACAACGGCCGAAACGATCTGAACATGATAATGAGGATAAGTGTTTAATAATGTAAATAATGCAAGTAATCAATATAGACGTTACATCTAACAAATGCTATATTCATGCAAGTCAAGGAACAATCATTATCTATCCTCCCTATCCTAATAATGTTCCCTTCTTCCCATATCATCTTTCATTCATATATCACTAATAAATCATAATTATTATTTTATGAGTAATCCTCTAACTTGAGTGGTTCTTGAGCCTTGAATTGGTTGCATTCTAGTTTTAAAATGCATACAGACATGTAATAAAAATGTATGACGATATTAGCTTAAATACATTGTTAATTTCGAAATTTATCCGGATCAACAAGCACGTAATTTTTTTTCATAAAATCTGTTGTAACTTAGGGACGGTTACCCGAATAGAATAAGCACACTAATATTAGTAATGAACGATAATACCTAGTACAAGAATAACACATATAAGATTCGACAGAAAGGTTGTGAATATAGCAATAAGAAGAACAGTCCAAAGGTATGACTAAATTAGCTTAAATACAGTGTTAATTTCGAAATTTATCCGGATCGACAAGCACCTGAGGTTTTTTCCTAAAAAACAAAGATGCGGATTGTATTAAAGCTCACACACACACACGCACACATACACACACGCACGTAAACACAAATATATAGTCCAGAGAGAGAGACAGAGAGACAGAGAGAGAGAGACAGAGAGAGAAGAGTCCAGAGAGAGAGACAGAGAGAGAGTCCAGAGAGAGAGAGAGAGAGAGAGTCCAGAGAGAGAGAGACTAATAATCTTCACTTCAAGTCTGTATTCTTACGTTTAATACAAAATTATTTTTCTATCTCAATTACTGGCGTTGTTTATTTATTTGTGCAGGATTCCATTCCCGGAATCAACGGAGAGATACGAAAGAAAGAACAATTACATTGATGTGACCAACAGGCAACTTGCCAGAAGACATAACATTGTCAAAAAAAAAACATTAAACTAAATGAATTTCATTTTTGCAGGTTTTTAGATGAGACGTTTACCCATCTTGATAGCATTTATTCTAAGAAAAACCCTTTGAGTTATTCAGCTAGAAAAAAAACAGGTTAAAATCCTATTGTGTCAGCCATACTCTCTCCCCACTTGGGCAATGGTAAGAAGAAAAAGATCATTCAAGCCTTCAGTAATCGTACCATAATCCATAATCTGGTTTTCATCCTCAATGTCTATTCCAGAACCATCAAGAGTACAGTGAATAAGTTTACAAAAAAGAGAACAGTAGACAGCAAATCTGGAGCAGTTGGTTACAACAGGCAGAGGGACCATCATATCAACTTAAAGCCAAAAGCATAAATTAGAAAAAAAAACAATTCAGTCCATAAGAGGTTTGACGCGTGAGTAAGGAGTTTCACCTATGACAATCCAAAGATCAGTAAAAAAAGACTTGAAAATGAAATAGTACATGAAACCTGTGAGGCACCTTGTTATTGCAGGAAAGAAAGAAGGTTTAGAGTGGGGCGAGGATGATCTTGAATAAGTTGGAAAATGATGCTGGAATTATATATATATATATATATATATATATATATATATATATATATATATATATATATATATAGTCAAACCTAATGAGCCAGACAAACCTACCAAGGTTTCACTTAGGCAGATCGTCAGAGTCAACTGACCCTGACGATCTGCCAAAATGAAACCTTGGTAGGTTTGTCTGGCTCATTAGGTTTGACTAAGTTTGCTCTACGTTTGTATCGAGCTCTTTAGTTAGTTGTTTACTCGTATCGGGGTTTTTTCTTGGGGCCTTGAACCTGTATCTATGCGATTATTTTCGACAGACTTTCATGTTCCTGGCTCTTTCTTTTTAAAACCTTTTTTTCCCTTCGATATTGATTTGGCTATTGTTAAATCAAGAATTCGAAGGTTTTTCGACACGAGTATAGTTACTTATATATATATATATATATATATATATATATATATATATATATATATATATATATATATATATATATATTTAAATTTGAACTTAATTTCACTGCTTCATGAGCTTCCGATCCTTAGCTATGATAAAGTAATGATGTCATTTTCGTTTATTATCGATTTCATCACGATTTTTCTGTTAATCTAGGGGAGAGTAATTATACATTCTTATTACTCCAAGTAGAGTTTAATAGTGTTATAAAAACCTCGGAGAATTCCAGTAAGATATCTTAAATCATTTCTAAGATACAACGTTTCAGATTTTAATCTAACAAGTAGACAATTTTGGCGTTGCTCGATTTAGACAATTTTGCTGTTACACCCGAGATATATATATATATATATATATATCCTATCTTAGCTACCGGAGGTCTAGCTACACTGATGAGCTGTGATACAGCGAAACAGTCTGTAATATAAGCTCCTGAAAAATTTATGTATATATATATATATATATATATATATATTACACACACGCGCACGCATATATATATATATATTTATATACACACACTTTTCTCAGACACACACAAATATATATATATATATATATATATATATATATATATATATATATATATATACTCATCGTCATCTACAGACAGACTGTTTCGCTGCATCGCAGCTCATCATTGTGGCTAAATATCCGATCGCTTCAAGCCGTCTAATTTGCAAGTTTTGATTTGCCACCAGTCCGAGATTCTAACCCCTAGTCTATAGGCCCCCGGCAGAATTTTTGCGTATTTATTTTTCATAAACACGCCAGTGACCTAAAGGACTCAATCTGTTGGAGAGTCTTGATTTATTGGCAGTAATAGCCACTGTTAACAAATTCACGCTTTTTCCTCACAGTGCTCGACCGAATTATTTTTATTCGGTAGATGATATCGTCACACACACACACACACACAGTTGAAGTTTTTAGTTTCTGTTTTTGAAACATGGTTCTTCCTGTGTAGCGATGGAACCATATTTTTAAATCAGTTATTTGGTGTTATTCATGCTCTGTAAATTTGCATTGAACACTGTTTTGTAAAAATAAAAATATTAATAAGAACACCTGATTATATATCTTACTGGTCTTTCTTTTATTATAATATATATATATATATATATATATATATATATATATATATTCTAAATTTTCTAGGTTGAAGCAAATAATTTTTTCGCCGACCAAGATTTACTAGTACATATGTACATGGTACCAGTTGTGCGAAACTGACTGTGATTTGTGCGATAAGTTTGGTTTGGTCGTCATGTAACGGAATAGAGCTTCTGGTTATGAGGACAGTTATATCCAGAGAAGTATGGCAACAAGTTTGGGTGCATTCTAAGGAAGAATTATAGCTTCCATTTTTATTAAATACTCTCAGTAGTGGAATTCTTTAGTTACTTTCGCTGTTTTCCTTTCGGGAGGAATTTAGCACAATGACCATTCATAAAGATATCACAGTCTCTCATTCACAGTGTCTACTGATCTGCTGATCATTTTTTCCTGACACGCGAAGCGATTATAAAGAGACTGATACAATGAGACCATTGGTATTTTAATGCTAATTTCGTGAGAAAATCTCCCACATATTTTCCCGGTTCTTTCTTCAACTTGGGAATTGGATGGCTTGAAATCGCCACCATTTCGATCAGCCATTTTCTTTGGCTGACAGACTCGCCTTTCTTTGACTGACAGACTTGCTTTCTTTTGTGCTGCTGCAGTATTCTGCTCTTTTCTCTCTCTCTCTCTCTCTCTCTCTCTCTATCTATCTATCTATCTATCTCTCGTACTCTCTTTTTCTTTTTCACTTTCTTATCTGCTTTTGTGGATGTGTGGCTGGTGCAATGGATAACTGCTCGAAATGCGAAATCGGAGAACGAATTTCAATTCGTTATGTTCCCTTGCGAGCAGGAAGCTATAAATCCCTCCCCTTCCCCCAGCTATGGATTAAATAAAAACTTTTGTGTCTGGAAAAAATCACTGCAATTCTCCAAAAAATTATTAAGGCAATATTGACTTGAAATGAAATTCTTACAATCCGAAATATATCTCTGCTTTAAATATATTTCAGTTGATAACCCGTAAAAACGTATCAATCAACCTCTTCGTTTACTTACGTCAGTTTCTTCTCTAATGAGATGCCGCGACTCGGCAAGTGTTGTGGCTCTATTGCCAGCGACATGGCGAAAAAGTGTGGCTTTCTCGCGATTTCTCGCTCGTTTTTTTTTACGCTTTGATTCTAATGACATGTGAATTTCTGATTTATTACCTTCAGTTAAACATGTCCAAATCCCCTGACTTTCTGCTCCTTGCCCAAGAAAAATAAACGATACGTAATTTATTTCATCAAAATCATCTTAACACAGTTTCGCAAAAAAGAAAAATATATCTAGATATTGAATAACATTTGTAGCGGACCGTGTGTTTACGCGATGTTAAATTAGGAACACCTTTGTAACTCCTGATAGAATATTAAAAGGTACACGACAAAAACATGGCGGACTCAAGTTGAGTCCAACCGAAGATGTAAAGAAAACTAAAAAGACCGACATATATATATATATATATATATATATATATATATATATATATATATACACGAACACACACACACACACTAACACACACACACTAACACACTAACACACTAACACACACACACATATATATATATATATATATATATATATATATATATATATATATATATATCAACAAATATATGTATTAAACAATAAAATTTGCAATGGACATTAACATTTGCGTTTGTGTGTGAACATAAAGAGTTTGTATTTTTCTGAATGTTCGTACGTACCTGTATGTGCGTCTCCCACAAATGGGAAGACGTAATCTTCTGCGAGAGCTTACATTGTAGATGTGTTCGCTTAAAATGAAAAAAAGAACGAGGCAAGAAATCGCCCAGTATTTATAGTGTAGGGAGAGCGTCCCCTAGTGAACAATTTGGACAATTAAGGATGTGTTGACTCCTACACATATTCCTGCAACCGGCTGAATTTTTTTTTTTGTGAGCAGATATTGATCCGGTGAATGTTTGATTTTAACGAGAGGTAAAAAAAACAAGCTGCGTTCTACAAATTAGAGTTTTTAAAATTAACTAAGTATTTACATTGTTCGGACAGTTCTCCGCATCTTTGTTGCGATATTCACGGCGTTTCGGTCGTTGTACGCTCCGGCCTTATTCAGGTGATTGGAATTTTGAAACGAATACTTTATTTCACCTCAGTAACTATTTTATTTTACCAGAGATCATGTTAAAAGTTGATCATATTTTTTTCTCTCTAGCAGACCGTATTATTGGTTCCAATATTGTATTAATATCAATTCTTGGCTGGCTTAGGAGATTTTTACTGTCTAGCACAGGGTTCTGCTACCTACGTCACGTGTGCTACACGTGACACACCAAGGAATTTTCAATGGCACGCAGCCACAAATGACATGACAAAGTCCAAACCAATAACAAGTACAACGCAAAGAAAATATTTAGTTGTTTCAATTTTAATATATACTAACGTATATATACTATATATTACTGTTATGGGAACTTACCTATAACGACACAATGAACTCTTCCTGACACTATAAAGACTGCGCCTCTCAAGAGAGACGTGGGAACGAGTCGAGACGCAGTCTCCGACTGTGCGCGACTCTTGTCGAACTCTCTGCTTTGGCTAAGAGGAACCCAGACGAGGCTTTGCCGAAGAGCAAAGTGTCGTCTGGGGAGATAGACAGTCCCTGAACCCGTTTATACGGGTTCGAATGGGCATATTTTTGGCCGAGCCTACGGGCTCGGAGAACCCACATTAAGCCGGCCTTGTGCCACATGCGACCCACGTGGGAGGGTTGTTAAATATTGGAACGAGTCGAGACGCAGTCTCCGACTGTGCGCGACTCCTGTCGGACTCTCTGCTTTGGCAGAGAGGAACCCGGACGAGGCTATGCCGAAGGGCAAAGTTTCGTCCGGGGTGGTAGACTAGCCCTGAACCCGTTTATACGGGTTCGTAAGGGAGTATTTTTGGCCGAGCTTACGGGCTCGGAGAAACCCACGTTAAACTCGGCCTTGTGCCACATACTTTCCTCGTGGGGGGACTGTTAAATATCGGAACGAGTCGAGACGGATTCGAGTCGAGCCGAAAGTAGTTCACTCCAAACCAGACTGACAGTCATACTAACACCTTCAACATCTTGTATTATTATTCTGTGTAATATATCTTTGTTATTTCTACTCTTGTGTTCGTGTTGTTCTTCCTTGGTCCTAACCTTTGACCATAACAGTGGCGACGAGGATATGGGACCATAACAATTACTATATAAAATATATTGTAGAACAGGTATATTGACCTTGACTTGTATAAAAATACATATGATGTTGGCACACTGAATGATTTTAAAACACTAAGCCGGCATAGAGTTAGCAAAAGGTTGCCGACTCCTGGTCGAGCATATGCGCTGTTTCTTTAGTTTCCGTATATTCCAGTGATATTCTCAGTCTATTATTTCAATCTTATCCAACAGGGGTGGAGGAAGATGATCTCTCTTTTCCCTCCATATGTGGTCAGCCACGTCAGAAGTTTAAATATATGTGAAGTATTTTCACAGAGGATGTAAAAGGTGACACCGAAATCCGAGTGCGTATTGAACTAGTAATTTTTTAAATTTATTTCTAAAATCTAAGCAAGGTATTAAGAAACAGGAAAATTCTATGAGAAACAAAAAGAGTGATGAACTGTTATGTAATATCAATCATCCTCTATGGTAGTGAATGCTGGACAATTTCATGACAGATGAAGGGACGACTTGACGCAACAGTGGTTCTACTGAAGGATGCTGAGAATACCGTGTATGGAGCGTGTAAGCAACGAGAAGGTCTTAAGGAAAATGGAAAGAAAAAGGACACTTTTACTCATTAAAAGAAAGAGATAAAATCCTTGGATATATAATAAGGCAGTTGGGCTTAGAAAAAAATTGACGCTCATGGGACATATCTATGGGAAAAAGGAAAGCAGGCCACCTACCTGATTTGTTTATCTGAATTAATGCAGAATTCAGAATGGGAGGAATGGTAAAAAGACAAATATTACTAAGAGCTACATTAGGATAAGAAGTTGTGAAGAGCCATGGTCGGTTATGTCTTGAAGAGACATCGCGCATAGAAAAATATTATAGAAGAATTTCAAGAATACAATTTTATACCGTTATCTCAAACTTAAAATCAAATGATAATTATCAAACTGACGAATTTTAATTTGTCCTCATGGTCGATTGGTAACTGACAGGAAACGTAATTTTCAATGGTTACGTTTACTGGTTGTATCGAAGTTTCGAATCTCGGTACTGTCATCTGCTTAGTATTTTTATTCGAGCTATCGGATTTTCCGCGATCAATTATGTTTATTCTTAATTGAATTTGGGTCTGCTTACTCGTTGTTACTTTAAAATTTAATCAGAAAAAAAAATTAAGGAATTGTTACCATTTTTAGTCTGTTTCAATAGTATACCCGACAGCGCTGACAAAATTAACCTGGCCGCTGCTCTCGAAAAGGATCTCCAATAAGTGGTTAACTGGGGCAGGATATGGCTTCTAAATCTTAATGCCTCCAAAACGAAACTGCTCTAAATTAAATCACCACAGAAAAACTTCCCTGCTCACCATCAGCATGGTTGATGTTCGACTTCGTGAAAGCGGTTCACTGTGCTTTCTTGGCATTATGTTTTCAACTGACTTGAAGTGGAAGTATTATATGGAATCAACAGTTGCGTCTACTGCAAGGAAAGTTGGTTAACTCTGACGTGCCAGCAGGTTTTTCTCATTAGAGTTCATTTAACGCATCTACAAATCTACCATTCGTCTGTGCATTGAATACTGTTGCTATATCTGGTCTGTTAATCTCGAAGTCCTCGGTAAAATCCTGAGAAGGATCTGCAATATAATCGGTCCTGACTTGTCACCTCGGCTTCAGTCACGTTCTCACAGACGTAATGTAGCTTCCCTCTATATTTTCCTAGCTACTTCTCTGGCGATCTTTTATCCCTGGTGCTTCGACTACATGAATTTAAGCGTGCTATTAGATTGGCATCTACGTCCCACCCATTTATTGTTGAAATAGTTAAAATATAAACGCCACTTCTACTCCAACAGTTTCCTTTCTCGAACGTCCCGACAGAGGAACTCCCTTCCGTTTACTTGTTTCCCTGTAAAATCCCTGTGTGCTAGTGGCACTCCCGACTTGCTTGGAGTGAAATGCATAAAAAAGTGTTTTTTAATCAATACACACTAAGCAAGGGGATAATGCCACTAAAACGAAACTAGGATTTACTAGAAACGAAAGAGAACGATAAAACCTTGAAAGGAATTGAAAACCCAATCCTAACCAGTATATAAGCAGTAAACATGTTCTAACAAATATTGTGTTGGCAATTTTACTGACAGGAGGACGTCAACACATCATGCGACACCGACAAAGATGTTCTAAAGAGCTCGAATAAACGCAAGAATTTTGGACGTTTTTTTTCCCCCATAAATCTCGATGCGGATATATGGCATTATATTTGCAAAATTAAAAAAAAATAACTGAAAGAGAAATTAAATATATCTATATTGTCGGTCTAATTAAATAACAATTTTATATATATATATATATATATATATATATATATATATATATATATATATATATAATGAAATGAAGAGGTTATAATGGTTCCAACGAGAGAAAAGTGTGTATATTAAAAAGAAGAGAGGTACCGCAAACTTTTTTGGTTGTAATGTGGTTTTTTTAAAAAAATATTATTCTTTATTTTTCATAGTTTTACAACACGTGTTTCTGGTCTTACGACCGTCTTCAGGTAAAGGGTGGAGATTTCCACATATTATTAAAAATAATTAATTTTTTTCCTTTATGTTTTTCAATGTTACATCTTCTCTATATGAGACATTCTCTGTTTTTGTGTTGGTCATTCCAATGTCTTTCTTTAAAATCTTTATATATATATATATATATATATATATATATATATATATATATATATATATATATATATATATATATATATATATATATATATATATATATATATATATATATATATATATATATATATATAAGATATTTTTTTATGTTTATACGTACTTTTTATACATACAAATATTTAAGTAAATGCTCTGTTTATAATAAACAAAATTAACCGGCTTGAATGTCCGAGAAATTTCCATAGAAAATATGCGTCCTCCGATAGGAATCGAACCTGTATCCTTTTACCGATTGAGCCACAGACGATCGTTCGGTTAGCAAAGTCGATTTTACTGCTTTTAAACTACACGCTTCCATGAATCTCTCACGTACATTCATATCTGCTCAATGCGTATCCAAATGTAAATAAATGACGTCACACATTATGAAATGGACAAAGTCCGACAATTATTTAAGACATTTTTTTATGTTTGTAAGTTCTTTTTATAGATAGAAAATGCTCTGTTTATAATAAATGCTCTGTTTAAAATAAACAGTATTAACAACATTTCCCGTAACATGTAAATGTTGTTAATACTAATTAATTGGCAAAGTTAATGTAATTAATAACGAAATCTCTTCGCTAACAAGACTCAATAAAGCATTGACTTACTAACAATTCATTGAATAACGCGATCCTTACGTTTAAATTCTCACTTGAAATATTTAAAAAAATAACTCTAGGTTTGCGACATCGCACGTTCCAAAATTCTATAACTGTCAATAAATAACAAATTTTTGAAAATCATCTTTCGGCCTCCGCTGCATTTATTTCATCTTGAAGTTTACCTGGAATTGAAAAAAAAATACGCCCTCAGGATGAAAATGTGAAATCTTCGAAAATATTCGAGCTAGCAACATCAAATCTATCTGACAATTTAAACAAAAGGATCGCGTTATTCAATATATATATATATATATATATATATATATATATATGTATGTATATATATATATATATATATATATATATATATATATATATATATATATATATATACATATATATACGTGCATACATATACGTGTATATATATATATATATATATACACGTATATGTATGCACGTATATATATATATATATATATATATATATATACACTTATGTTTATAAGCTTCTTTTCTTTAAATCTAAAAGAAACACAAATGTTTATTTAATCCATCTTAATCCTGATTTAATCTAGAGTTATTTTTTTAAATAAAAGTAAGACTGTTATGATTCAAGACAAGCTTATATGTAAAAAGTGAGAATTTTAAGATAAGAAAGTATAAAAACAGGCAAAGTTTAACAAATGTACCCACAAAAAAACTCTGCATCAAAAGACTTGTTTCTCTTTACGCAGCTATAACTATACACGCTCTCTACAATGTTTATTGTTTTAAAAATCTATTTTTGGAATTTTGTACAACTGAAACATGTGAATCTGGATTTATACACTTTTTTTTTTTGTCTTGGCTCTCAACTTATCTTAGTCTATTTATGTGCCGAAAGCAAACGAAAGAAATACTCGGAAAACACTTTTTTCTAATACATACTTACAATTACTAACAAAGTTAGGTTTCTATTTGAGTTTTTTTTTGTTTTTTGTTGCTTACAGTATTTTTATTCTAAATTTATTAATAAAAATGTTTTAATAGTTATTTCTTTTAAAAAGGTGAATAGTAAAAGAGGTCACCCTATGGCCAGCTATCCACGGGCAAGCGCTCACTCGGCAGACCAAATAAACGTTACAAAGACACGGTGAAGGAATCTCTCAAGCATTGTGGCATTCCTCATTCCACCTGGGAAAAGTCTGCTGAGGACCATGCCGTCTGGCGCTCTTGTGTAATTTCCGGAGTCTATGATTTTGAAGAGAAAAGAAATGAGGGATAAAAGGCAGACGCCAGAAAAGGGAAGATTCCGCCTGCCGACCTGGGTCAGCCCCTAACATCCATTGTATCAATTATAAAATATTTTTCAGGTTGAAGATCGTTCTCAATAGTCATTTACGCAACCACTCCGCCCCATTCCCTCCAGTGATTCGAAGTCAAGATCATCTCTGCACGCGGAAGACGAACGATAGATTCTAATTGCTTCATGTATAGTCTTGTAAATATGAAAGTATTTGTTGTGGATTCCGGGAATGGAATCCTGCACAAATAAATAAACAACGCCAGTAATTGAGATAGAAAACTAAGTGTATTAAACGTAAGAATACAGACTTGAAGTGAAAGATTAGTAGTCCAGGAATGCGGGTTAGTAGAAAGTATATGTACAAGTCTCTGTAAGTGAAGCCGTAATTATCTCTCACTGGAGTCTCGTATAACTCTCTGTGAATACCTGTGTACTGTCTCCATATCTCTCACCCTGACTCAACGTATCTCCACCCGCAGGTGTTCTCTCTGTCAGTATAAGTATACTTTGCTCGAGTCCATCTTGTGTAAGAAGTGGTCTGCCCCACAACAGTATTCTTGTAAGTAAACAATCTAATAAATAGTGTTTAACATGTTTGTTGTCACTTCTCTCGAGAAAAAAAGAAAGGCGTAAATCCTGTTTCATACGTTGGTTATTATTAAAATTCGAAAAATAGCATTATAATACAATCGAAATTGGCGTGTGTATATATAGTATTAACGCTGTCCAGAGTAAAACCGTCCTTTTAACAAAGAGTACTTTTTGCTGTTTTTTTTCTTTTTTTTTTTCGGGTAGGTTTGTTAAACTTTGCCGAAAAGGCATAAATACCTCTTAACCCCGCTGACCATTATTGACAAGCCTCAAATAAGGAAAGCTTTGAATTTTCACTACAGTCTTAGGTGTTGGCATGATAAAGTTTTTTCATAACACAATCACATACGCAAGCCAGCATGTAGATTACAGATATCATCATGACAGAGGCGCCAAACTGGGACAATCCTTATCAAACCAAAAACGCATAATCTGTCCAGTCTTAAGAAATCTCCTGAATTTGCTGTTTCTTTCAAACGTGGGATGAAAAAAGAACGTGGGGAAACTTGATTGATTGTATCTGTTAAAAGACTAGTTCCATTCTTTACACATGCGATGATATTTCCACATAGTCGGAACACATTTACATCCTAATTATTCTAAATGCCCCCCCCAAAATTCCCTTCAGCTTTTTCCCAAGAACTAACACATTGGGTAACAGACTCCCACTTGGGTTCTTCAAGGAACACAACAACTATAACTTCTTCAAGTAACAATCGTTATCTTCACTTCCTACCAACCCCTCTTTCTTGAATGTCACTCGAACATTGTATTTGGTGAATTCTAGTATTTAAAAAACTGTGAATTCACACGAACCGTCTGAAAACAATTGTACTTGGATAATATTTACAGTTGTGGCATAAAATATAAAGGGGAAACAAGCCGTCCCGCAAAATGTGAGGAACATCGAAAAACCGTATTGAGAGGTGAAACAATGAAATCGGGCATAGCTGATCATCTATGGAGGGAAAAGGGAAGTCATCAGTTCCTGTGAAATTAAGTGAAAGTACGGGACAAGGAAGAATACTAAAGAGTTAGATATCTGATAGAACAAAGAGATGACAATGAAAGAAAGGATCATAAAAATAATAATAAAGATAATGCTTTATCTCAATACTAAGTTAATTTAAGACTACCATGTTTATTACTTTTACTACTACTACTACTACTACTACTACTACTACTACTACTCGAAAAGTAAGAAGACGGCGCAAGAATTCTAATTAAATAATAATAGTAATGGCAAACAAGGGGAGGCGCGAGTAATGGATAGCAACTCGGATGGAGCAATCGGAGAGCCAAGTTCGAGTTTCAGTCAAATCAATTACATTCACTTTCCTTGGGGAAGGTATGAATCTTCTTTTTCCGGCAGCTATTGGAAATAGCACGACAGACCGGGTTCTGTAGCCTTGGATGGCAACTGGTCTACCACAGAAAGAAATGGCAACCTACTGAGGGTGAAAATCTACCTCGTCAGTCATGTATCGAAAGGTACACGATCGCCTAAGCGTGTATCACGCATGTCACATAGCTCACTGAGTAATGACAATGATTCATCTAAGGAATTCAGATAACTTTTAAACCAGAACAAGCTCTCTTTTAATATGAGTCGGAAAAAAATGTCGCTAATTTCTTTGAACCAATTCTTTTTAGGGAGGATGAGAAAAATAAACATCTTAAAAGCAGAAATAATTTTGTTTCTGACTTTCCTGTTGGAACGGAGTTTGTTACGATCACTGAATTCATATTAGGGGCTATTTGTAGTGTGGGGAGAGCGAGAGTGGATTAGCTTCATTAGCCACGGAAAAGCTTAATGAGACTTCATCAAGATAGGCTGCCGGCACTAATCGCCATGATTCCAATGAATACACTTCTTCTTCGATGTCGTCAAAGACGCCATCAGCTTTTATCTTCCACTCACTCCTTGCTCATCATCGCCATTATCTCACTTTTCTTTTTCAACAAGTTTTCTTTCTCATCTCTCATTTCGTACTCCGCCCCTCCTAGTGTTTTCTTTTCTTTTTCATCTGCTTCATCCACTATACCTACCTTTTCTCCTCCCTCCATTCTTCTCTTTATTTACTCTCTCCCCCTCTTCTTCTTCTTCTTCTTCTTCTTCTTCTCTGATGTTTCTCCTACTTTTTTACTCTTCTTCTTTCTTCTTTTTCTTCTACCTCCTATATTTCATTGTCTTCCACTTCTTCTCTTTCGTGATCTTTTTATTCTACGTCCGCTTACATCTTTTCATTCTTCTTCTTCTTCTTCTTCTTCTTCTTCTTCTTCTTCTTCTTCTTCTTCTTCTTCTTCTTCTCTGATGTTTCTCCTACTTTTTTACTCTTCTTCTTTTTCTTCTACCTCCTATATTTCATTGTCTTCCACTTCTTCTCTTTCGTGATCTTTTTATTCTACGTCCGCTTACATCTTTTCATTCTTCTTCTTCTTCTTCTTCTTCCTCCTCCTCCTCTTCTTCTTCTTCTTCTTCTTCTTCTTCTTCTTCTTCTTCTCTGATGTTTCTCCTACTTTTTTACTCTTCTTCTTTCTTCTTTTTCTTCTACCTCCTATATTTCATTGTCTTCCACTTCTTCTCTTTCGTGATCTTTTTATTCTACGTCCGCTTACATCTTTTCATTTTTCTTCTTCTTCTTCTTCTTCTTCTTCTTCTTCTTCTTCTTCTTCTTCTTCTTCTTCTTCTTCTTCTAAGTTTTCATTATTCGTCTTTTTCTTTTCTTTTTATCCATCCTCCTACATTTTCAATCTTCGTCTTTTTTTTCTTTTCTTTTTTATACTTTCTCCTACTTTTTCATTCGTCTTATGTTCTTTTTCTTTTCTTTTTTACAGTTCATTCTACCTTTTTATTCTTCTTCTTATTATTAATTCTTCTTTTTCTTTTCATATTATTCTTCCTCCTACTTTTTCATTGTTCTTCTTTTCTTCCTTTTTATTCTTCTTCGAACTTTTTCTTCTTTTTTTAATTCTACCTCCTCCTCTTTTCTTCTTCTTCTTATTATTGTTATTTTGAATACTTCCTCCTACATTTCATTCATTTTCTACCTCTTCCAACTACTTATCTTTTTCTTCTTCCTCTTATATCTTTCACTCTTCTTCTTCTTCTTCCCTCTTCTCTTCTTCTCTTCCTCTTCTTTTTCTTCTTTCTATATATGTTCTTTGCATTCGATATTTTCATACATTTTCTCCATATTCTTCTTCTTGATCTCCTTTTTCTTCTTTTCCCCTTCTTCTTATTATTATCATTCATACGTTTTCATTCTTCGCCTTGTTCTTCTCTTCCATTCCATACCTTGCATTTTAATGCTTCTTAATAAGGTTTACTTTTATCTTGTCACCTCTTTCCCTTCTTACTCTTATTATTCATTTTATTGATATTCCTCCTCTCTTTTGCGCTTTCTCGTTTTCTCTCCTTTCGTCTCTTTTTCTTTCTTTCTTCTTCGCTTCTTGTCTTCATTCCTTTTTACACCGGTTTTCACCCCTCTTCGTTTCCTTCGACCTCTTTGTTATTTTCATTTCTGCTTCTGCTTTCTCCTACTTTTCTTCTTTCCAGTTATCACATTATAAATTATTTTTTCCTCCGGCATCCTCAGCTCTTTCTCTTTTACTCTAATGTGCTTCTTCGTTTTTATACACTTCCTTTTTCATAACTCTTTTATATTTTCCCCTCGCCCAGCGCCAATATGTATCACATTCACTCCTTCTACCAGCCGTTCACATCTTTACCGACAGCCCATCAATCCTAATGAATAATTAGCTACTCCTACATTTCTAACTCTCTTCATTTCTTCTTTTTCATTTCTCTTTTTCCTTATCACAATAACACTTACATCCTCCTTACTGTTCCTTCTTACGTTTACCTCTTTCTACTGTTCTTCATTCTGTGCCATTAAGTCACCTATGTTAACATCATTCTTCGATTTCTTTATTTTCTTTCTTTCCCTTCTTTGTGAATCTTTTTGGCTTCAGCGTCTTTCGCTTGGACTTTTCTACTCAAACGCCTGCGCTAACATGATTGGCCAGATTTTGTTCTTCATTATCGTGAAGAGATCTCGCTTCTAAATTGTGACTATTTAATAATTGTCAGTTTTCTTATTTGTGATAGATAGATAGATAGATAGATAGATAGATAGATAGATAGTCTGCTACAGATAGCTAGCTAAAGAGATATATAAAAGACTTCTACAGACAGATAGGTAAACAGAGAGAGAGAGAGAGAGATAAAACACTACTTCATATATGTAGATAGATAAAAGGCCAACACGTATATGCAGGTAGATAGAGAGATAGATAAAAGACTACTGCAGACATACATACATACAGACAAACAGATAGATAGATAGATAGATAGATAGATAGATAGATAGAAAAGAGTCTGCTAGCTAGCTAGCTAGTTAGATAGATAGATAAAGACTTTTACAGATAGATAGATAGATAGATAGATAGATAGATAGATAGATAGATAGATAGATAGACAGAAAGAGAGAGAGAGATAAAACACTAATTCATATATGTAGATAGATAAAAGACGACCACGTATATACAGATAGATTGAGAGATAGTGAGATAAAAGACTACTTGAGATAGTGAAAAAGACTACGATAGATAGATAGATAGATAGATAGATAGATAAGAACAGTCTGAGACAGACAGGTGTATATGATGTTGCTGAGATAGATAGATAGATAGATAGATAGATAGAATACTACTTTATATATGTAGATAGAGAGATAAAAGACTGCTACAAATGGATAGATAGAAATAAAGGACTGCTATAGATAGATACATACATCGGCGTCAACAGCCTGAGACAGACAGATATATATGAAAAGGCTGAGATAGATAGATAGATACAATACTTCATAGAAGCAATATTTGTTTGCGTGAATGGAATCAGACGGTGTGCGTTGCTGCTCTATTTGCTTGTAATTCCATGCTGTCCGAACGGCTCCATGGCTAAATCAGTAGAAGCAGCGTCTATGTGAGATGAACTCCGTTAATATGACATGCAACCTCAATGTTATTCCAACCCTATTTCTTTATCGTGTATAAATGCTGCTTACCTTAAGGAGGAAAAATTGGAATCCTTCAATCAAATGCAAATAAAACATCTCGTAACTTAAGATTTAATCCGCTTAAATCAAGGCAAGGTTTTTTTACGTATATAATAATAATGCCAATAAGTGGTTGTTTGCAGAAATTGTAAAAACAAATAAATTATATTGAGTTAGAATTCGATTTGCTAATTATTTGATGATGATGCCGTGGTGAGAGGTAAGAATACTTTTTCATACTGTTAAAAATGTGTGATATATAAAATATAAGAAGTTGGTGCTTTGTATAAATTAATTATAAATATCTAAATGATATAATTCTAGCTGAAAGCCTCCAAAATATACCGACCAGCCTATATGATCCCGTCCATTTCCCCGCTTCAAATCTCGGTATCAACATTCTACATTTTTACAGATTCAAAATAATTGTTATGATTAACTTTCCTGAGTCTGTCTATATTTCTGAGATGAGGTATTATGTACAGTATTTACATTAGTCGGACTATTCCAACCACCTGAAGAAGGCCGGAGCGTACAACGGCCGAAACGTTGTGACAAATATGGCGACAAAGATGAGGACAATAGTCCGACTAATGTAAATACATTAACTTTCCTCTATGTTATCTTAGAATTTTGGAATTTAAACGCAGGACTAGATTGGCGTTATGGTCTCATCATATTGCAGTTGAAATGGTTAGATGTAACCGTAAGTTCTATGTTAACAGTTTCTTCTCTCGCACTTCTCGCTTGTGGGTCTCTCTTCCGGCTTCTTGCGTCCAAGTTAACTTTAATCCTCAAAAATTTAAATGAAACTTAATTCACATTTAAAATCGGTCCAAGTCATTGAAATACCCTTTATTATAATTATTATTAATTTCATCAATTCTTCTTATTCTTCTTGTTCTTGTTCTTCTTGTTCTTCTCATTATTATTATTATTAGTAGTAGTCATTACATTAATTCTTCTTCTCCTTCTCCTCCTCCATCTTCTTCTTATTAATTATATCAATTCTTCTTATTATTATCAGTTGCATCAATTCTTCTTATCATTATTATTATTATTGTTAATTGCTTCAATTCTTCTTATTCTTCTTCTTCTTCTTCTTCTCATTATTATTATTGATTTCTGTAGTATACACATTTTATTCCGAGTCCCGACTAGAAATGGGTTCATATCATTTTCCACTAATCATTTTTTGTAAAATAAATTAAAACCCTAATCTCACACACATTTTACGTATTATTATTATTATTATTACAAATTTAAAGCAAAGGCCATAGTTGTTCAATTGGGCGACGTAGTCTCTGTTCTATATAACGATGTATTGAAAAGTTTTTAGCACCGTGCTAAATTTTCAAATTCCGTATAAATTTAAAACTTTAATTAAAGAAAAAAATGGATTGAAAAAGAAAATTGCGCATTATTTGGTATATGAATACTTATAAAATTATAGCATCTGTCTATATTTCTGAGATTAGGTATAATAACTACTTACACTAATACAAATTGTTCGGACTGTTGTCCTCATCTTTATTGTCATATTAACAATATTTCGGCAGTTGTACGCTCCAGTCGTCTTCAAGTGAATTGGAATTTCGAATAGAATCCTTTATTTCGTCCAACGGTGTAGAATATTCTAGTTCCACGTACCATGCCTATTTCAGATTTCTCAGTATCGGTTATCTCCCTTTTGACTCTATTCTCCAAGTTTTTGTTCACCTCTGCTGTGACCAGGTATTGAACTGACAAAACTTTAGGTCAAGTCATTGGATTACTTCGAACAACTCTTTTATCCACTGGGCCATGTGTCCTTCGAAATTCCAACTTATATCACCTGAAGAAGGCCGGATCGCACAAAGTCCGAAACGTCGTAAATATGAGAATAAACATAAAAACAGCGGTCCGAACAATGTAAATAGTGTAAATAGTTACAATACGACATCTCAGATATATAAACAAAATGTTTCACATGCAGATGTCATACAGACAGATGGAGGTTATGTATAGAATAGAAACTAACTAATTATGTCATCAGTTTCAAACTAGGTATTTAAGCTGGTGACACAAGTGTTTACTCCTGTTTTTATAGTAAGTCCCGATAGTTCCAAGAAATAAACGGTTCAGTTCGAAATTCCAATATCACCTGAAGGTGGCCGGAGTGTACAACGAACGAAACACGTTTCTTTTTCTGTCTATATCTCTGAGATGAGGTATTATGATTCCTTGCATTATTTGCATTATTCGGACTGTTATCCTCATCTGCATTGTCATAAAAATAAGAAAAATCAGGCGTAGCTGTCTATGTATGAAGGAAAAAGGGAGATCACTGACCCCTGTGGGATGAGGTCAAAATAATAGACGGACAACATCACCCGAAAATACGAAAACTTAAGGAATCAGCAAATATGCTAGGCCACAAAAATCTCCTGAGCCGACCAAGCATAGAAACGAATACTGTATAAGAACCAGTAATAATGAGTGGTAGAGAAAAACAGTGAATATCAACAAAAATTGCAATATAATATATGGAAGAACAAAGGAATAATAAAAACAAAAATTGCAATATGAGCACTGGTAAAATGGTTGCTGAGACATTAGGTTTATAAGTACCAAACATTCATACACAGATGTTCTCAAGGACACATGGCCATGTGGATAAAGACGTTGGTTAAATCCAGTGACTAGACCCAAATTGTTTTGAGTTCAATACCAGATGAACCAAAAATTTGGAGAGTTGAGTTAAAGTGAAAAAAATGGGATATCAGAAAGAGGCGGGGAACTAGAATAATCTACCCCGGTGGACGAAATAAAGAGTTAGGTTTGAAATTCCAATCACCTGAAGAAGGCCAGAGCGTACAACGGCCGAAACGTTGTGAATATGTTAATGAAGATGAGGATAACAGTCTGAATAATGTAAATAATACAAGTAATTAATATAGACGTTACATCTAACAAATGCTATATTCATGCAAGTCAAGGAACAATCATTATCTATCCTACCTATCCTAATAATGTTCACTTCCTCCCATATCATCTTTCATTCATATCTCACTAATAAATCATAATTATTATGTTATGAGTAATCCTCTAACTTGAGTGGTTCTTGAGCCTTGAATTGGTTGCATTCTAGTTTTGAAATGCATACAGACATGTAATAAAAATGTACGATTAATTAGCTTAAATACATTGTTAATTTCGAAATTTATCCGGATCAACAAGCACGTAATATTTTCATAAAAATCTGTTGTAACTTAGGGACGGTTACTGAATAGAATAATCACACTAAGGTTAGTAATGAACGATAATACCTAGTACAAGAATAACACATATAAGATTCTACAGAAAGGTTGTGAATATAGCAATGAGGATAACAGTCCAGATAATGCAAGTACATTTCTTTTTGTATGGTTTCTGTCTTAATCGACTCACTGCGGTGGGCAGTTTTTCTTTTTAATTGATTTTTTCTTTCCAACTTTTTTTAAAAATGTTTTTTCTTCTGAATTAATTACCAACGCATTCCTCGATTTGATTTAAATTTTCATTTTAGTAAATGTCAGTGTGTCGCGAAATGGCGTCATGATTGTTGCAATATCGGTTAACCATATGGCAAACTGCAAGAGGCCATTAAATGCTTTCACGTTCGGTTCCTTTTTCCGACTATTTTTTTAAAAATAATATAATGAATTTAAGTCGGTTATTGATATTATACTTTCTAATATAAAGTCGCTTATGAAATGTTTTACGTAATTTTTTTTCAAGGAAAATATATTAGCCAGGAAGTATTGCACACTTATCCAACATAAAAGTGACTCACCTGATTTTTTTTCTAAAAATATAATTTCTCTAATATTTTGGGGGGTAAATAATTTTTAATCTTACTAATATAAATGTCCCTTCCCGACCACCTAGGAAAAACGTTTATTCACCCTAAGGTATTCTATTGATAATTATACATTTGGATATAAATGAGATTCAGGAAAAAAACTCTGAAGAATAGGACTAAAACTAGCCAAGAAATTGCAGCCAGTCTAAGCGAAGAGCAAGGTGTTCGTCTTGCCTCTTCAACAGTCCATTTGGTGGCTGTTAGAACAAGGCTACAAATCTTGTACACGAAGGTTTAAGCCGCTGATAAGCAAAGCCAACAAAGCCAAGAGAGCCAAAAATGTCACCGTAGAAGACTGGACGAATGTTCTCCTATTAATTTCCCTCTGAAAGTTCTCCACTGCCTTAACCGGGTATTGAACTTACACTCTTTGGGTCCTTTCACTGGATCTAACTAACGCCTTTATAAACTGGGCCATGTGTCCTCAAGTACTTTCAGAGGGGAATTAACAGGAGATAACTGACATCCATTAGACACGACACGTGGAACTAGAACAATCTACCCTAGTGAGCGAAATAAAAGGTTCAGTTCGACATTCCAACCACCTGAAGAAGGCCCGAGCGTACAACGGCCGAAACGTTGTAATAAATATGGCGACAAAGATGAGGACAATAGTCCGAATAATGTACGTAATACTTCATCTCAGAAAATAGAGACAGATATTTTTAAATTAAAAAAAAATGAACGAATTATTGGATTTTAATTTTTTTTTTAAATTTAATAAAGACCGCTAATTATTTTTAACAGTTTCACTACATGCCAGGCAGTAACGCCTCTAAGTCAGAATGGGTTACTGAGTGTGAAATAAAGTAAAGCCACTAAGACACAAGGGTTTACTGAGTGTGTAAGAATAAGTAAAAGAGAAACATTATTAAGGAGCGAGAACAATAGAAGAGTAATCAAGAAGAGAGTAGATAAAGATTGACATTGAATTTAAATTTTTAATGATCAAAGATGGCTGGAAATCAAGAAGCCGGAAGGGAGTTCCCCAAGCGAGAAGTGCGAGAGAATAAATTGTAAGTATAGAATTTAGGATTGCATTTAGCCAATTGAACGGTAAATTGCTGAAATCGTATCGGCAATCTGGTACTCGCTTAAATTAATAAAATCTAGGTACCATAGCGAAGAGTTCATCCGAACAATTACCATTAAATTATTTATCGAAAAGTGACAGAGAAACTACTTTACGACAGTTGAAAAGTTACTGAAGCAGAGACTCCAGGTCAGGACCAATAATATTGCAGATTCTTCTTTGGATGTTATCAAGAATCACTAAATATGTATATAGCAAGAGCACTGGATCATATGTGGCAGCAATATTTAAAGCATGTTCGAATGGTAGACTTATAAATATATAAGATAGATTCTGGAGAGAAAAATCGTCATGCAAGACACAGTGATTTATTCTAAAGTAATTTCTGTTTCCAATTTGGAAAGAAAATAAAAAAAGAGCACACTGTATAAATAGGTGAGAGATACGCGAGGTGAAAAATGTTCAGTAGAAAAAGAGTCTAATAATCCGTGAAACATAAAAATGCCTAGGTTGGGGTCTGCTCACACATGAATTTATTCCTCTGATTTAAACATAATGCTGGGCATATTGCAAGTTAAAATTTTGTTTTTCCGGACTTCTTTCCGATATTGTCGCGAAAGATAAAACATACGATTGCTTGAATGTAGAAATACGAAAACCGCGGATACAAAAAGCCGGTGGTTCTGAAGTCTTTTGTTGTTTTTTTTTTTCTTTAACAGAATCCGACTTCAGAAATAAGAAATATTATGCAAATCTGTCAAAAGAAAATGCTTACTAATGTTTCCAAATGATTTTAAAAAAACGCCTAAAAGCACATTCTTCGGTTTTAAGTGAAGTCCAAGAAAAATTCGAAAATTGTTGTTGGAAATCCAGTGAAATATTCATAAATTTGACGAACAATTCTTTCAGAATAAAAAAAAATATCATTTCCATTGCTCCTACGGTTGATACATTCAGAATTTAAACACTTTATGTCCCCATTCTTCAAAATAGCGATATACCAAATGCAAATATCGGTGCCATGAATTCCGTTTTTTTTCCCTATCTGTTGACAACACATGTAAACGCATGCGCATATATTAACAATTTTATCAGCTATTTTTGTTATAAAATTCGGATGAAAATTTTGTTGTTCGTTTTTGTGAATAAGAGGAAAAAATACTTATGCAGGATTTTAAATGCAAAATTATTACACTTAATAAATAAGTAAAATTACTTTCAACTTTCAGTAAATTTCCCAGAAGTTGATGCATATTTTACAAATCAGTCATCTCGGCTCCTTTATTTTACTTTGCACGATAAATCTGACATTTTTATATTTATCTTGTTTATATTAGAATTTTTAAAAAAAGCCAGTATTGCATGTAGCTAAAAAAAGGCTATGTATGCTAACCTTGCCGAAAAAATAAAATTTAACTGTTCTTTTTAATGAAAAGCATCTTGTTCTTTTATGCTCCATGTCCGTTCAGAACTTGGAAAATCATGACTCTCTACAGCTTCCTACACTTTGCAGCGCTTAGCAATGTTTTTGCTGTATTTTTTCCTTTTTGTCTTGTTATTCATTCAGACAATCTAGTTAAATAGGTTACTCACTGTTTCCGTCTGCTCTACTTGCTCACAGTATGTACTGTGAGTGACAAATTCTCCAAGCTTGCATTCCACATTTTGTTTCTCTATTTTATTATTTGTCCTTTGTGGTGTCTTTTTTTTTAAAGATTTCTCTTGGCTAACATTTTCAGTCTATAGTATTCTCAGCACCCACAAGTTTTCTCTGTAATTGTGCGGAGATTGTCCCACTTTCGCTGCTATACTGAAGGATCTATAATGCATAGCAGTTCAATACTGTTTTCTTTGTTTCTAACGAAATATTCATGTTTCGCCTATCCATAATTGCCTAGTATTCACGGCCATATAGGAGGATTGATATAATATGGACTTTGAGCACTCATTTCTTTGTTTCTAACGAAATATTCATGTTTCGCCTATCCATAATTGCCTAGTATTCACGGCCATATAGGAGGATTGATATAATATGGACTTTGAGCAATCATTTCTTTGTTTCTAACGAAATATTCATGTTTAGCCTGTCCATAATTGCCTAGTATTCACGGCCATATAGGAGGATTGATATAATATGGACTTTGAGCACTCATTTCTTTGTTTCTAACGAAATATTCATGTTTCGCCTGTCCATAATTGCCTAGTATTCACGGCCATATAGGAGGATTGATATAATATGGACTTTGAGCACTCATTTCTTTGTTTCTAACGAAATATTCATGTTTCGCCTGTCCATAATTGCCTAGTATTAACGGCCATATAGGAGGATTGATATAATATGGACTTTGAGCACTCATTTCTTTATTTCTAACGAAATATTCATGTTTCGCCTGTCCATAATTGCCTAGTATTAACGGCCATATAGGAGGATTGATATAATATGGACTTTGAGCACTCATTTCTTTGTTTCTAACGAAATATTCATGTTTCGCCTGTCCATAATTGCCTAGTATTCACGGCCATATAGGAGGATTGATATAATATGGACTTTGAGCACTCATTTCTTTGTTTCTAACGAAATATTCATGTTTAGCCTGTCCATAATTGCCTAGTATTCACGGCTATATAGGAGGATTGATATAATATGGACTTTGAGCACTCATTTCTTTGTTTCTAACGAAATATTCATGTTTCGCCTGTCCATAATTGCCTAGTATTCACGGCCATATAGGAGGATTGATATAATATGGACTTTGAGCACTCATTTCTTTGTTTCTAACGAAATATTCATGTTTCGCCTGTCCATAATTGCCTAGTATTCACGGCCATATAGGAGGATTGATATAATATGGACTTTGAGCACTCATTTCTTTGTTTCTAACGAAATATTCATGTTTCGCCTGTCCATAATTGCCTAGTATTCACGGCCATATAGGAGGATTGATATAATATGGACTTTGAGCACTCATTTCTTTGTTTCTAACGAAATATTCATGTTTCGCCTGTCCATAATTGCCTAGTATTCACGGCCATATAGGAGGATTGATATAATATAGACTTTGAGCACTCATTTCTTTGTTTCTTACAATAAATCTTAAGAATAAGGACTTTTCAGTAATCAAGGAAACAACAAACATTACTGACTGAATACAGTCGTTGTACTTGCAATGTAAAGGCATTTCCCATTACTTTAGTTTTGACATTTCATTGAAAATTAGGAAATAAATGTTTTTCAAAAGCCAAAAATGTTTACTCAGAATTGCACTGAAAATCAGAAAAAAATCATTCATCATCAATTAATATTGCGACACCTGTTGCTCATGTATTTCCTTCATGGGTGAGGAGTTTACCCCAGTGGACTTTACCCACCACGCCATTATCTGTAATACTTACATTTCTTATTGTCATGATTGTTCTTGGGATAAGGTAGCGGAAAATCACTACACTACCAGAGAAGTGATTATCCGTTGCCTTCTCTACGGTATTTTTGTTGAGTTACAAACTCCAGTTAACTAGCTATAGATTCATTAAGATTTCTTCTGCTTATTTATGGAAAGGTTGCGTTGAGGAGTTAAACACAATGGACTTGACAAACTTCACACCATTATCTATCATATATTTATCTTTCTTATTGTTATGATTTTTCTTGGGATTGATAGTGTAGTGATTTTCCGTTACCTTCTCCCCGGTATTTTCGTTGAGTCACCAACTGCATCTCTTCTAACCTTTTATGGGAAATTTGCGTGCCACATATCCGACGAGCTGCTTCAAATGTATAGTGGATAAACTTTGCAAGAGGACAAACGTTGCTTAGAGTTACATGGGGATATAAATTTGTGAATAGTCATGATCGCTCACATCCTGAGGGGAACCCCACAAAGAATATCATTTAAGTAATTCTGATGTGCGTAAAACAGTTTTTATCTGTATTATTCTATAAATAATCGCTACACATTTATAACTGTCTTTCTACAAACCGACATTGGTAATGTCCATCTCCCGAACAAATATATATATATATATATATATATATATATATATATATATATATATATATATATATATATCAGCGTTCGGCTGATTTTAGCACTCAGTATTTTTTGGGCTAAAACCAGCGATCTATATAAATACGGTCGAATTTGGTCGGTGATTAATACAGGAATCCAAATCCTAATCGATTGGTGTGTGATCGAACACGTTTTATGTCAACGCAGATGGTCGGTAAAGAGAGGAAGAACGCAAATGAAAAACATGTCTCCTAATGCTAAAGCTGATGGAAGAGTCTTTGAAAATGAAAGTTCCAAGAAAGAGTTCCATGCTTTGAACGCTAATCATGCTAGATTTAAAACGAGAGGCTTTCTCGCATTTATTGCACTTGGGTGGGAATTATTAGTGAGGAGGCAAGAATCCGACATCTGAACTATATTTCCATGATTCCGATGTATTTGTTGCCAAGCGCTTTATAACTTTTTTTTTAATACGGAACAAATTATGATAATTTGTAAGTAACAATAGATTAAAGTTAAAAATACAAGAAAAGAATATTCCTAATGAAGTCAGCAGAATCGATACGCTAGTTTCGAATCAGTGAACTGCTGAGTCATAATTAGTTTCCGTTTTTTGGCAACCAATTGCTATGATGAATGTATCATCCTTACTATTAATCATATCTGACAGTTAAGAATACATTTTGAGCACACAAAACCAGGCGCGGTGGAGTAATGGATAGCGGCTTGGATTGAGGAATCGGAGAGCCGTGTTCGAATTCCGGTCAAATCCATTACATTCATTTAAGTGCTAATACCCATGAGAAAGGTATGAATCCTCTTCTCCACGAATTATGGGTAAATAGCAGGACAGACTATAGCCTTGGATGACAACTAATCTACTGCAGAAAGAAATGGCAACCAACCGCGGGAAAAAAAAATCTGCCTCGAAAGATCGAAAAATACATGATCGCCTAAGCGTGTATCACGCATGGCACATAACTGACTGAACATAAAACAACGTTCAACGCAATACGTAGTACATTGACAAGGATAAATCTCTATAACCGATTCAAAATGCCAAGAAAGGTAATCTTATATTACTGAAGAAAGTTAATGTTATGCATATTCAGTGAGCACCCCGTATTCGCAGGGGTGAGGAACCAGAACCGGACGCAAATACTTAGAATCTGCGAATACTTGTAACCCCCCCTCCCCAAAAAGTGCTTATAAGTACCTATTTTCATTGTTAAAACCCCACATGCTTTAAACTTTCTTCCTATACATTTTAGAAACATTTCAGACCCTTTTAAAAACATTTTTGAAAAGATAGTATTGGTGACCATACACTTAGCGTAAATATTCTTTCATACATACAATAACCGTTTTTAATTACGTATAAATAGATACAATCATTGAAAATACTGTATAAAATATTTGTAACAAGACATAAAATATAAAGTTTAAAACATTTTCTAAAAACAGAACTGTGATAATGCCCCCAGACTTAGCATAAGCCACTTTTAAGACCCCAGCCGAAGAAACTAAGAACAAACCCCAAGCACTACGCATGTTTTTTACGTTTGTTTTTTTACAATGAAGATGTACAATTCTGCAAATTTTTCCATAAAAATGGACTGTTATATGTTTTAAGTCACGTAAATGACAGGAAAATAATATAAGAATATCTTAAATATGTTCTATGGAAAAAATACGCGAATCACGGGAATTCACAAAATTTGTATATATGTTCTTCAGAAAACACGAATATTCGGAGTTTCCGCGAATAACAAGATCATATATAAATACTGTATGTTAGTCTGCAGTTGGAGATTCGTCTCCAGCTGTGCTGGCCAAACTCTCTACCTCCGAGCAGAGAGGATCCCCAGACGAGGGTATGTCGAAGGGCAGAGTCTCGTCTCGGGGAAACAGCTAAACGACCTCGTTTTATACGGGGACTATGAGGAATTTTTGGCCGCGCCTATAGGGGTCGGATACTCCACATTAAATTCAGCCTTGTGCTACACGTGACCGCGTGGAGCGGTTGGTAGATAGCCTAGAGTTGGAGATTCATCTTCAGCTGTACTAGTCAAATTCTCTGCCTCCGGGCAGAGAGGATCTCCAGACGCAGCTATGTCGAAGAGCAGAGTCTCGTCTCGGGAAACAGCTCCCCGACCCCGTTTTATACATTGGAGATTCATTGTGGAATTCCCTTGTTTCACTTCTAACAGTTGACTACTTCTACGCGCCGCTGGCGAATCTTATATGTGTTGTTCTTGTCCTACGTATTATCATTCATTACAAACCTTCATTTGATTATTCTATCCAATAAGCTTCCCTAGGTTACAACAGGTAGATAACAGCTACTGATCTTGATAAACCTATTTTCCTGAAAAATTGTTTTAAGAGAAAGATTTGATGAATTTCATCCGAAAACATTACTGGCTGTTCGGTCAATGAATACCAAATGTTTCCTTCGGGGGAGGGGGCTAATACAACAATACTACCATTACTAGTATAATAACGGCCAGGTGAACAATTATCGCTGGGTTAATTGAATATGAACATGTACTAACGTGCGACGTCTTACTTTTGTCCAGATTTTCAGTTCAAATGCAAGTCGAAACAAACATTCATTTTCTGAATTAGCTGTTTCCATTTTAAAGCAGACGTTTGTGTTCATTGCAACTTATTGCCCGAACGTTCGCTATTCAATGTGCATGTTGTAATTATACAGTATTACTTGTGTCTCGATGGGATAATTAGTGGTAGAAATTTCATTTGGTTTTGATATACGCGATTTTAGTCAAGCATTTAACTGTCTTTTCTGAAGACTTTGTCAAGAGAAATAGCTGGTTTTCTTTCTTCATACCATTGAAATTCTATTGCAGAGTGTTGATCTCGAAAGCAGTTGATAGCCAGCGTTATACTCTCTAATAAGAACTCTATGATTACGCTCTGAATTATAGCCGTTTTTTAATCAATTCAGCCCAAGACATGTAATAATAACTACGAAGGGGCCAAGAGGTTGAAGAAAGAAAAAAAAGACAGAAAGATTGTTAGAAGGGGCAAAGAAAAAAAGAAACAAAGAAAGATTACTAGAAGGAGAAAGAAAGAAAGATTATTAGAAGTGTTGAAGAAAGAAAGAAAGAAAGATTATTAGAAGGGGTAAAGAAAGAAAAAGAAAGAAAGAATGAAAGAAAGATTATTAGCAGGGGTAAAGAAAGAAAAAGAAAGAAAGAATGAAAGATTATTAGAAGGGGCAAAGAAAAAAGAAAGAAAGAAAGATTACTACAAGGAGAAAGAAAGAAAGAAAGATTATTAGAAGTGTTGAAGAAAGAAAGAAAGATTACTAGAAGTGAAAGAAAGAAAGAAAGAAAGAAAGAAAGAAAGAAAGAAAGAAAGAAAGATTATTAGAAGGGGTAAAGAAAGAAAGAAAGATTATTAGAAGGGGTAAAGAAAGAAAGAAAGAAAGTTTATTAGAAGGGGTAAAGAAAGAAAAAGAAAGAAAGAAAGATTATTAGAAGGGGTAAAGAAAGAAAAAGAAAGAAAGAAAGAAAGATTATTAGAAGGGGTAAAGAAAGAAAAAGAAAGAACGAAAGATTATTAGAAGGGGTAAAGAAAGAAAAAGAAAGAAAGAAAGAAAGATTATTAGAAGGGGTAAAGAAAGAAAAAGAAAGAAAGATTATTAGAAGGTGTAAAGAAAGAAAAAGAAAGAAAGAAAGAAAGATTATTAGAAGGGGTAAAGAAAGAAAAAGAAAGAAAGATTATTAGAAGGGGTAAAGAAAGAAAAAGAAAGAAAGAAAGAAAAAAGATTATTAGAATGGGTGAAGAAATAAATAAAGAAAGAAAGATTATTAGAAGGGGTTTAAAAAGAAAGAAAGAAAGAAAGAAAGAAAGAACGAACGAACGAAAGAAAGAAAGAAAGAAAGAAAGAAAGAAAGAAAGAAAGAAAGAAAGAAAGAACGAACGAAAGAAAGAAAGAAAGATTATTAGAAGGGGTAAAGAAAGAAAGAAAGAAAGAAAGAAAGAAAGACGGAAAGAAAGAAAGATTATTAGAAGGGGTGAAGAATGAAAGAAATAAAGAAAGACAGAAAGAAAGAAAGATTATTAGAAGGGGTGAAGAAAGAAAGAAAGAAAGAAGGATTATTAGAAAGGGTGAAAAAGAAAGAAAGAAAGATAAATAAAAGATGAAATAAAACTAACAACGAAAAAGACGCGAGAAAATAAAAGAAAAATGTAATTGCGCATTCAGTCACCAGTTTTCAAGAATGCTGTCAACTTTTGCACGAACCGAATAAAGAAATTTGTAATTTTCCTCATGAATGATATTGAAAAAAGTCCAATTCAAAAACATTCAATTGAAAATCCTTAATTTTCTGCGGAATCTTTAGCCCATTCTTAATATTTTGCCAAAGGTTTCAGGAAATTATTTCCGTTCCCATATTTTCAATCTTAAAACTCTTAGCCTTCATATTTTGATTCCCTTTACTCCAAGACTTTTTGTTTTCGGGCATTTGAAAGAGAGGATTTATTTTAGGAATACCTTTCATTATGAGCTATTACCATTTTTTCCATTTTTTTTAAAGCCCGTTCGTTTTTATTCGATTCTTACTGAAGCGTTAGAAATTGTTTCAGTTCTAATTTTTTTAAAGATATTTTTTTAAAGATTCATCAAAAATCATTTGTAAATTCTTTCTTCCCTGTGTTCTGCTCCTGTTTTTCTGTGTAAGTTGTCCTGATTCGTTCGCATAAGAAATACTTTTCAAACTTAGAGATTTCTATTTCCAGTCTTGTCATTCACTTCGTTTTTATTTTCTTTCTAGTCATGTTTTCATTTTTTGAATTTCTTCCGCGTTCTTCTTTCCCTCGATTTTATTCGTTTTATATAACCTTGTTCTTCTTTCTTCTGTCGATTTTCACCTTTCTTCTTTCTTGGTTTTTTTTTCTTTTTCTTTTTAATTCTCTCGATTTTATCCTTTCTTGTTTTTTCTTTCTTTTTCTTTTTTATCTTTGTTTTGTTTTTAATTCTCTCGATTTTATCCTTTCTTGTTTTTTCTTTCTTTTTCTTTTTTATCTTTCTTTTCTTTTTAATTCTCTCGATGTTATCCTTTCTTGTTTTTTCTTTCTTTTTCTTTTTATCTTTCGTTTCTGTTTTTCTTTCTCTCTTTTTCGTTTCTCTTTCCTTCTTTCTTTCTTTTTTTCATGTCTACTTTAAATCTTCATTCATTCCTTATGATTCCTTTTGCCACGACTTCTTTCTTTTCTTTCTTTATTGAACTTTTTCTGTCTTTTCTTTCTGCCCTTCTTGTCATCTATCTTTGCTTTGGTTCGTTCTCTCTTTCTTTCTTGTTTTCTTTTATTTTCCCTTCCTTCCTTCCTTCCTTCCTTCCTGCCTTCCTTCCTTCCTTTTTTCTACTTTCTTTCCTTATTTCAACTAGATTAACTTGCTAAACATTGTCAAACAGGGCGTGGCACTCATCTGATCGACCGTTATTACAGAGCAAGTTCGAGCCTCATTCATCTTGTATGCACCGTATCACTTTAGGACAGACGATCATGATTCCCCAAGACGTACTATCATTTCTAGATCTGTGTAATGTTTGTCATTTTGCTGTCTGTCGGACTCCCTATTCTGCCAACCATTTTCACAAGATTTTGTTAGGTAGATCATTCGTTGCTTTCATCTGTCTCTTTTGTCTTTAATATCTGCTGTCAGTGTTAAATTTTCTAATCCCCCTTTCCTCATTAAATGATAGAAAAAAATTCAATTATCCCTTTCTGATTATAAGTTATTTCTATTTTCAGAAACACTTCATCGTTACTCACATATTCAGTCCATCATATTCTCAGCATCCATCAGCAGAAATACATTTTTCTTCCCAGATATCTATTCTCCATCTGTGATATTGTCCAGCATTCACTGTCATATATTGGATGGTCCGAAAGTCGTGTCACCATAAAGTAATGATATCAATAGAACAAGTAATACAAAACACTTGTACTGGATTCACTTTATTCACTTTCATTGATGCTGTCGCACATCGAGAAGGTCTGTGTGAACACCATTATTTTCGTGTCAGCCATCTAAAATAGATATGTATATTATATAGGGGTGACAAGACTCTCGGACCACCATTTAGAAGGACGGATATTACATAACAGATCATTACTGTTTTCCTTGAATCTAACGAAATTTTTTGTTTCTTAATATTTTGTTTAGTTTCTGGAAGGCATCTTACTCTACTTTAATACATCATTTCGGTGTCGCATTTTTCCGCCCTGCATTAAAACACTTCCGAGATATTTAAATTTTTGTATTTGCTTGATTTCGTAACTCCAATTTGTAACTTGAATTTTGGGCTGTAACGTTTTTTGACAACCATACATTTTATCTTCTTGCTATTGATGGTTAGTCCTTTCTTCTCGCTTTCCTTTAGTGTATTCCGTATGCATTTCTGTAGTTTCCTATCCGTGTCTGCTATCAATACCGTGTCATCTGCATATCTAATGTTGTTAAGACTACGTTTGCAAATAACGAATCATGAAAGGACTTCCAATTCTCGCTGAGAAGGTCTGGTGAGACGATGCACCTTTGTCTTATATCCCTTTTTATTTTTCCTCAACCAGAATCGCAATCACTCAACAAGATACTCTACTGGACAAACAAAAGAAATTAGGGAGAAGGATATAAAATATAGCGTTGCAGGTAGTACAACGGTTAACGGCTCGGAAAATGAAATCAGCGAACCGAGTTCATTATGCTACATACGCACTTAGGAATGGTGTAAATCCATCTCTTTTTCCCTCAGCTGTGAATTAAATGTTACGACAGACACGGATCTCATGCCCTGAACTGACAACCAGTCTAGGAGAGGAAAACACTGAATTGAAAATCCATGAAGTGAGAGAGAGAGAGAGAGAGAATCAGAGTCAGAGTCTGTCTGTCTTGCTCAAGACAATCTGTGGCATCTATGGCTGTAATATATGTGGTGACCGTACGACCTGAATTGGTTACAGGACACGTTTACCAAACAGTCGAGGAGAAGGAAAACCCTGTAATTAAACCAGCCTGGAGGGGTTTGGACCCTATCAGGTTATTTTGCCCAGGACACACCACTGCTGTTACGACTGAAGTACATGTGATGCCGCTACAACTCTAATGGGATAACAGACTCGTGATCATGGTTATTTAGTAACCAGTCTAGGAGAAGGAAGACTCTCTATTTAAACCAGACTGAAGCGGTTTGGACCCCGTCAGGCTATTTTCTCCCAAGACGCCATTTCTGCTATGACTGCAGGATACATGTTGCTGCTACGAGACTAAGGAATAAAAGACTCCTGATCATGACTATTTTGCACCCAGCCTAGATGAAGGAAAAGATTCGTGCCCCTATAACCCAAAATGATCTACAGGAATATCAGCTAAAATAACACAGATAAACAAATGTCTACAACGAGGAAAGTAAATTAATTCTGAAACAATCGACTTAAAGCAGGAATGTTTTGAAAATGATTTTGCAGATATTTTAATCTTTTAAATCAAATTGATAAAGATATCAATGTATCGATTGCATTCACTTCATAACTGAAAATGTATTCATGTTTAGTGTGTTAGTTACTTGAAAAATAAATATGTAAGTTTTCTTACGAGAATATTTCATATGAAATAATGGTGGTAAAAATGGTACGTGCAAAAAATGTACAGAGACAGATTGACTTGAAATGCAAGATAAAATTTATTAAACAAAATTAATAAAAGCAAAGTTTAACTCAAGAGTTTCTTTTCCTGGAAGTAATACACAACGAAATGTTAATGAACATATTGAGTCTGGCTTGTGCGTGTTGGTGCGTTATAGTGCGAAGCGTTCACAGCCCTTTTAGGTTCAGCGTGAAAAGTTCACGTCACACACTTCGAAAGGAGGAAAACCGGAAGAGAGTTACTCTAAGGGTTTGCGTTGTTTCTATATCCCCAGGTCTACTGCTGATACTATGTTTATTAAGGCACTACATATGGATGTGGGTGTATCGATCCAGCTGCCATTCTATTATTCGCAAACTATACATATGAAATAAAGCCTCTTTCATTCATCATGTGAGTGCGCGAGCGCGCATGCGTCTGTGTATGTGTGCGGAGATAACCGAAACTATTTATTTGTCTTTGTTCTCCCTGTTTTCTTGTTTGATGATTACATTTAGTGTTGGGCAGAAGAGAAAACTTATGAGAGAACATGAAGGAGAATCGTTCCTCTCTGCTGATTGTTAGGGGAACGCTGATCTCCCGGCAAGAGACATGTGATTTAGCGGGGGGGGGCGTAAAGAGATAAGGCGGATACGATTTGTTCTGCAGACACTTGAGCAGTTCTAACGCCTTCAAATATTTACCCCTTTTTCTTTATATCGGATTCATTTGAGGAAGCAAATGAATACAGCGCAGAAAGCGGGGGGGGGGTGGAAACATCACAAATAGAATCGCAAAAAGATACGTTGGAAATGAGCGCTGCTTGATTTTCCTCGCCATCATCATAGTTTTTAATAAACTGGCTTCGTTGAAACGTACGCTATCTGAAAATAAACACACACACACACACATATATATATATATATATATATATATATATAGAGAGAGAGAGAGAGAGAGAGAGAGAGAGAGAATGAGAGAGAGAGAAAGATAGAAAGATATGAGGAGATTAAAATAGATAGACATACATAGATAGTTATGAAGAAAACTGAGATATATAGTTAGATAGATAGATAGATAGATATGAAGAGATTGAAGTAGATAGACAAAGATAGATAGATAGATATGAAGAGATTGAAGTAGATAGATAAAGATAGATAGATAGATAGATATGAAGAGATTGAAGTAGATAGATAGATAGATAGATAGATAGATATGAAGAAAACTGAGATATATAGTTAGATAGATATGAAGAAAAGAGCTAGATAGATAGATAGATAGATATGAAGAGATTGAAGTAGATAGACAAAGATAGATAGATAGATAGATAGATAGATAGATAGATAGATAGATAGATAGATATGAAGAAAACTGAGATATATAGTTAGATAGATATGAAGAGAAGAGCTAGATAGATAGATATGAAGAGATTGAAGTAGATAGACAAAGATAGATAGATAGATAGATAGATAGATAGATAGATATGAAGATATCGAAGTTGATAGACAGAGATAGATGAATAGATAGATATGAACAGACTGAGATAGATAGATAGATAGATAGATAGATAGATAGATAGATAGATAGATAGATATTAACAGAAGCAGATTTATAGCTGTGGAGATATATGTACGGAAAGCTGAAAAGCTTCTTGCTGAAAAGTTCTCGCCAGAAATCATTTCAAAATTTTAAAAATCCTTTCTTGTTCGGCCTGGAACTTTTCATTTTGATATATATCTCTGAAATTAGAATAATTTTTACGCATAAACATACATAAACTTTATATTTACATAATTATATACCTACTTTTTAATAGATTAAAAACGTACCTGCATTTCTCTTCATGTATCCTATCTTTTCGAACATAGTTTTCTCCCTTCGCCTCTTATTTTATTTACCCTTATTTTTCTTTTTATTCGTATTTTTTCTTATAGGTTCTTTTTTCTCTTTGTTTTTTTTTCTCTTTTTTCTATTTTCTTTTATTTTCTTTATCTTTTTTCTATTTTCTCTTATTTTTTTATTTGTTATTTTTTCTATTTTCCCTTATTCTCTTTATCTTTTTTCTATTTTCTCTTATTTTTTGTTTTTTCTCTTTTTCCATATTCCCTTATTTTCTTTATCTTTTTTCTATTTTCTCTTATTTTCTTTATTTGTTATTTTTTCTATTTTCCCTTATTTCCTTTAACTTTTTTCTATTTTCCTTTTCTTCATCTTTTTCTCTATTTTCCCTTATTCTCTTTATTTTTTTTGTTTTCTCTTTTTCCATCTTCTCTTGTTTTCTTTATCTTTTTTCTCTTTTTCCCTCTTCTCTTATTCTCTCGTAGTCTTATATTTTTGTTTCCTTTTTTTCTACTTTTTCTTTTTCTGTACATATTTTTTGTTTCCCTTTCCGTTTTTATTTTTTTGTATTCTTCTCTTCTTTTTCCTTTTACTTCTTATTTTCTTTTTTCTTCTTCCTTCTTCTCTTCTTTTTCGATTTTCTTTTCCTTTTTGTTCTCTTTTTCTTGTCTATTTTTTCTCTTCTTTTCTTTTCTTTTCTTATTTTCTCTCCTCTTTCCAATTGTTGTCGTGACATTTCCTCCTTAGTGGATAATCTATTGTAAATCAAGGAAATGTTTATTTTTCAAAGGCAATTACATGGCTGATTATTGTTTAAGGCTTGAGACACGCAATTGGAAAGTGCTAATCTATGGAGGCATTTTAAGCATAAAAGTCCATTATCTAATTAGATTTACATCTTATGTCAATGCGGGGATTTAATAAAACCACTTCTCAGTTAATGACCTACCAGTTTAACGACCAGGTGATAAAATTAGGAATGAAACATATAAAACAGAACAAAAAATCAAATCAGTTGGTTTTTAACGCTAAAAAAATGGATTTTCTTAAATCCCAAAACTCAGAGAATTATCCAATTTAAATGGACTTTTCAGTATTTATTCATGAATAAATGGATTTCCTACTGAATGGTTTGTTTATATTAGAATATGCTGTTTTATATTATTTGTTTTAATTAAAAAAAATAATTTAATGAATAAAGTTAAAAATAAAGTTAAGGCTTCACTAGCACTCTATTTACAGCAAACAAAAGTAATGTACAGAATATAGAGTTGGTTTTCGAATTTGTTTATTACAAGACTCAAGAGCCACTCAAGATAGAGAGTTACCGTGTAAAAGGCTACCTTTATGTGGACATGTGGGGAAGATAACGGTTAACCATAAACTTGATCAGGTTAAGTTTATAGTGGTTGGAAAAGCATCCTCTTGGGAGCCATTTTCACAAAGCAACGATTCGTGGAAAGAAACTGCCCGGCTAGAACAATGGGGAAAAGTGGCATTACCGATATTGAAACCGATTGATGCAAAATATAATGCACACATAGCATGCCTTAAATAGTGTTCAATTACAACTTCTCGCTTAGCGGCCAACTCGATTAGCGACAAGTTGGTTGGAACTTAACTATGTCGTTAAATGAGGAGTAGATGTATTTATAAGGGACTGTTCCCTCGACAGGCAGAGGAAAAGACTGATTTTATAAAAAAAAAAAAAATTAGATTAATTTTTCTTTGTGCAGTTCCTAAATATCTTCAGCCATTTTTTTTTTCAGAGATCAAGTTTTCGAATGCTTGTTTGATTCGTTGCTTCTGGTTTCCCGTCCATCAGGGTTTTCTTTATGTCTGGCATTAATGACACGATCATTGGTTGAAAAATTGGTCAATAAAATGTCTGTACGTAGATAGGTCAGACGCTCACCCAATAAATTGTGATAGTGATGAGCTGGTCTTTGTCTTTTTTGGGCCTTAGCCAAAGATCTCAGGCGAGAAACCCAATTAAGACGCTCGAAAAGCCTTTGTTCGCGCAAATACTGCCGAATAGAATTCTGGGAAAGTAAAGCAGTCAGCCATCAGTTGTTGCATTTAATAGAGTCGTCCGTCTCCAATATGGGAGCGCTTCCTCAAGGTCGGGCAATAATATATGAACACGTTTTCTAACGTCGTATGTTTCAATAAAATCGATTTGATTTTCTTAAGGTTTCCTCTTATCATGTGACGCTACGGTATTACTTTTTGTGGAGATTTACGAAGTTTAGGTCATTTTTAGAATCGGAAAACAAAAGAGACCCTCAATCACTGAGAATCGTAATCACTGACAAAAAGTTGCGTCGGGGAATGGCAGGAGTTTCTTAATAGGTGTGTCAAGTTCCAATCTAAATTCCCACATATCTATCTCTATTTCATAATCTAATAATATATTATACGTACACGCACATATATATATATATATATATATATATATATATATATATATAGATAGATAGATAGATAGATAGATAGATAGATAGATAGATAGATCTGTCTTTTCTACAAATATTTTCACCGTAACTTCTCCGACGAGATACTTTCGCTAGTTCCCTAACTGCATGAATTTAAACGTGTCACTAGGTCGGCATTACATCCCCAACATTTCGCTGTCGAAACAGTTACATGTAACCGTCACTTCGACTCCGATAGCTTCATGTCACGCACTGCCCGTCTGTGGAACTCCCTTCCTCTTACTTGCTTCCCTGATAGCTATAATATCCAACTATTCAAATGCAATGTTATTCGATATGTCCAGATGCCTTGATCTATTCTCCGTCTCTCTCTACATCCTTTCCTCATTTACGCCTCTATACACTTGCTCCCACTCGCTGTAAACCCACGCATGCTAGTGGCACTCTCGCTTTGCTTGGGGTGAATAGATTATAAAAAAGGTATATATATATATATATATATATATATATATATATATATATATATATATATATAATTTAAAGGAAAAACACACCATTTTAAGGTTCCATTAGTTATAATTTATTTCACCAGAGATTTTATTTTTCTCTGGATCCTCAGACTTCACTTCCAAAGGCGAAAAAATCAATTTAAAATTTACACTTTTGAAGAACAGTATTAAGCTTATATAAGGTGACATAGAGGGTGGTGAGGAATAGTGTGAGAGACATGGTCGAGATTAGAGAGGGAAGGGAGAGTTTTAAAATTTATTTTTGTTTTTATTACAATAATTAATATTGAGGAAGTAAAGACATAAGAAATAAGAGATGGGCGTAGGGCTTTGGGGAAGGAGGGAGAAGGTTGGTATAGCTTTAGCAAATTAGATAAACACAGATCTTAACGTTTGATAGTAATTTCAATGTTTAAAAAACTTCACAAATAAATTAGATTTAATGCTCTCTTAACGCTGAGCTCTCCGTATTTAATTCTCCTTGGGATTATCCATACGGATTACCAAGATTTTCGTTATATATATATATATATATATATATATATATGTGTGTGTGTGTGTGTGTGTGTGTGTGTGTGTGTGTGTTTGTGTGTGTGTGTGTGTGTGTGTACAGTGTGTTCCGAAGGCCTTGTTACCCCCAAACAAAAAGTAATGACAATAAGAGAAGAATAAGTAAAACAGTAATACAATGCACATGTACTGGATTCGATTTATTCACTTTCATTGCCCTTGTCACACATCGTGAAGGTCTATAGGGACACCATCATTTTCGTGGCACAAAATGATGCGGGGCCATGTCTTCTGTGATATCTTACGAAGCTGTTCTTTGTTGATAGCAGCAAAGGCTCTCCGAACGTGGTCCTTCAACTGATGGATATTCCGGCATCGTTCATGTGAAACTCTCTCCTTGATAATTCCCGACAGAGCTTTGTTGCATGACGTGAGGTCTGAACACATTGGAGTGCAATCGACAGCTGCTGGAATTTGATATAGGGGTGTCCAGGCTAGTTCCAATCTGAATGCAAAAATATTATGTTGAATCATAAGTAATTTCCGTTTATATTAATCTACAAGGTGGTCAGAAAGTTATGTCGCCTCCTACCTAAAAGTAATGACAACAATAGAAGAACAAGTAATACAGTAATACAAAGGACATGGACTGGATTCGATTTATTCACTTTCATTGACGTTGTCACACATCATGAAGGTATCTAGGGAAAGCATCATTTTCGTGGCACAAAATGATACAGCACCATGTATTGTGCGATATTTTACGAAGATGTACTTTGTTGATTGTTGCAAAGGCTCTCCAAACACCGTCCTTCTACTGATGGGTATTTCGTGTTCCTTCACGTGAAACTCTCTCCTTGATAACACCCCACAGAGCAAGATGTGAGGTCTGGGAAGCTAATTGACAAGGCTTTCGGACCACTCTGTACTTTGAAGAGTAATATTAATAAACAAAAACGGTCCACCCTGTACATGAATAAATTCTATTGTTAATTTGAATAAAGTAATAGTAAATTTGATCTTATATAGTTTCATCTTTTGTGTATCAACTTAAATAAATGCTAGTTCCAATTTGAATGCAAAAATATTAGGTTGAATCATAAGTAATTTCCGTTTATATTAATCTACAAGGTGGTCAGAAAGTTATGTCGCCTCCTACATAAAACTAATGACAACAATAAAACAACAAGTAATACATTAATACAAAGCACATGTATTGGATTCACTTTCATTGACGTTGTCACACATTGTGAAGGTCTGTATGGACACCGTCATTTTCATGGCACAATACGATGTGGCTCCATGCCCTGTGTGATATTTTACGAAGCTGTGTTGATTGTTTCAAAGGCTCTCCGAACAGCTTTATTTAACAGATGTTTATTCTGGTATCGTTCAGGTCAAAATCTCTCCTTCATAAAAACACACACAGCGTTGAAATAAAAAATTATACTTTGTATGGGTGACAAGACTTTCAGACCTCCTTGTCTATGTACATACATACATACATACATACATACATACATACATACATACATACATATATATATATATATATATATATATATATATATATATATATGTATATGTATATATGTATGTATGTATATATATAAATATATATATATATATATACACACATATATATATATATATATATATATATATATTTGTAATGTATATATGAATTGTCATTCAGCTAATGCCTTCTTAATAGTGAGTTTACCATTAATTACATTAACTTTATTGATTTATTCTTTGGATCACTATTTTACAATGTTAATTAAGCTGTTACATATATATGTTACATATTTATATATATATATATATATATATATATATATATATATATATATATGACTAATACAAATGTGAAATTTTTCACTTAGCTGATTGATGTTGTATTCAGACACCCGCCTCCAGAGTTTCGAAGACGGAGCTTTTAGCAGTCGCTCTGTCCACTCGTCAGAATGTATCGGTAACTGACTGCTTACTTTCTCGTTTTCAGTATGTTTATAAATACATAAAGGAATTCTTGATTTTTTTTTATATGTATGTGTCTGTGAGCGCCCGTGTGTTTGTGTGTCTCTTTGTGTGTGTGTGTGTGGAATGCCGTGGTTATTTCTCGTTTCCTTTATTTTTTGGTCGTTTATACTTTCTGCTTATTTGTTTTATACACATTGGTCTCCTTCGTTTATGAGTGTAAAATATAGCGGTGTTATATCCTTTATCATAGAGAGCGTTTACTCTTAATTTCATTTTTTTCTCGAATTTTCTGGTGTTTTCTTAAGATTTAAATATATAAGTGTGTTCCATTTTGTACTCAAATGTATACTCCCTCCGTTCCGAAATAGTAGTACCAAAAAATAGTAGTTCGTGTTGTTCCAAAATTAATTGTTCCAGTAGATAAAAACACACCAAAAAGAACAAAACATATAATTTATTCCCATACTCAACAGAAAATGAGTAATATTAGTGAATTGTCATATAAATAAGTGTGAAATATATCGAAATTGATATACATAAACAGTTAAATTAATAACAAAAATAACTGAGGAAGTTTTACTTTAACAAAAGCAGTTTTTGTTGCAACTCGTCAGAAATAGAAATGGATGCTTCAAGTTTTCCTTCTCTTTCAAGCTTCTCTTTAGACATGTGCCGGAGTTTATAGTTGTTATCGCCGTCAACTAAAATAACTTGTTCCATTGCTAACTGCAAACTTAGAAAAGTATTGTTAAGCTTCGACTTCTGTAGTTTATTCAAGCTTTCTTCCACTGCTTCAATGAGCTGGTCAACATTATTTGGAGCTTGCTGGTGCTGAATTGATTGAATTGCATTAAAATAACCCAGATCAAGGACATTGAGATCAGGACTATTTGGAGGCTCGCAAACTAATTCAATTTGCAAACACAGACGTTCTGCAGCTACGTTTAATTCATCTGCAACCTGTTTTATTGCACCACGCTTCAGGACACGATCTGTGGATCTTTCTAGCAGTGCTTGCAACACAGCACTACGTTCATTATTTGTCAATTCGTGCTTCTTGCAATTTCGTTTAGCATTTCTGCCAATTGGCTTCTCTTCTCCCATCATAATCTCTTTCCAGCGGGTGGTCTGAAAAAAAAATACAATTTTAATGTGGTGAAAAAGTGATATAATTTGCGCTTCAAATTATTCTACCTGAATAAGCTAATATAAATACTTGAGGAACATCAAAGCTAACCTGTTAATATAAACGGGAAACAATTCGACTAAGAATTAGTATATTCCACATGAGATTTCCGGCTATGGAACAACTATTTCGGAACAGAGGGATTATTAAATAATGCCTAAGTGGCAAGGTAAATGTATATCTATATAGGTCTTCACTTACCCAATATTTCATTTTTCTTAGTTAACTTGGTGGTATCTTAAGTATTTGGGTATTAATTATAGAATTTAGGATTTATAATTAAAATATAATTATTTTTTTTTGTTTGAATATACATACATATACAGTGAGTCCATATAGTCTCTTTATAATTTAAACAAAGATATATTACAAAAGGCAATTAATGTGGCACCAAAGATAGATGACCTTCAGACTACCATAATTTTCCAGCAAGATGGTGCACCGCCACATTGAGGACAGCATGGTCGTGGGTTCCTAAATCAAACATTTACTGACCGGTGGATTGGAAGGAATGGCCCAATACACTGGCCCCCTCGTTCACCAGATATCACTCCCTTGGACTTCTTTCTGTAGGGATATACTAACGATATCGTGTATCGAGAATATATACGGGAACATTGATCTAATGCAAAAGATCACTGATGCCATTGCCACCATTGATGAGGTTATGCTACAGAGAATATGGCAAGAAATCGACTACCGTAGTTATGTATTTCGTGCAAATAATGGTGCCCGTATAGAGGTGTATTTAATTAGTTAAAAATACTTCAATATCTACTCTTCATTTTGTAACAATTTCCGCGTTATTTGTCTGTTCATGTCCATTTTCCTTTTGGAATAATTTTTTTAAGATGTAAAGAGACGTTATGGACGCTCCATATATATATATATATATATATATATATATATATATATATATATATATATATATATATATTTGTGTATTTAGGCAGCAAACTACAAATTGCTTAATACGCAGGCTAACTCTATACCTTTCTGACAATAGCTCAACTAGATTTCATTTAAATATTCATGGAGACCTACCGGACGCTATTCGGAATATACTTGTCGACAACACTAATATAATTGCATTATCCACTTGCAAAAAAGGCTAAATATAATGGAAGCCTTACTAATAAAAACAAACAAACCAACACTTAATAATATTAACTTTGAACATGGACATAATATCTTGACCGTGTTTTGAAACAAAAAATGAATCATTTTATAAAACATATAACAAATTATTTCTAATTCTAACATTTGAAATATAATCCTTGAAAATGGCTAAATGTATAGCCGAAAGCGCTCGGATACAAAGAACATTCGGACAGTTTTTATATAATTTATCATCTGAAAAGAAAAACTTTAATAGATCGCACGAGAAATTATATAAAAAAACTAAATAAAAGCACCTTGTCAGTCGTTTTTAATGGAATGTGCATATATATATATATATATATATATATATATATATATATATATATATATATATATATATATATATATATATAGTCACTGTGCGTTTCTCTAAAAATAAATACGCTTAAATGCACCTTCATCCCTGCCTAATCCCTGGCTGACGCCAATTCATTCGGGTTTCGTTCCTAGCGAGAGCCAACCGGACGTCTAGCCACACTGATGAGCTGTGATACAGATGACAGATGACAATACACACACACACCTACACACACACACACACATATATATATATATATATATATATATATATATATATATATATATATATATATATATAATGTGTGTGTGTGTGTGTGTGTGTGTGTGTGTTATGCACAAATATATATCTGAGATTAAGTGAAGGCGTCATGGTTTATTGAAACAAAATCGGATACGCAGACTAAGTGAAACTACACAACTTCTATTTATGGGTTTATGTTAAAGATATCGTGTATCGAACACAGATACAGGACATCATTGATCTAAAGCAAAAGATCATTGATGCCATTGCCACCATTGATGAGGTTATGCTACAGCGAATATGGCAAGAAATCGGGTACCGTCTTGATGTGCTTAGTGCACATATCGAGGTGTATTCAGTCAGTTGCCATACGTGATACACGTTTAGGCGATCATGTATCTTTCGATACGTGACTGAGGAGTTAGATTTTTGTTCCTGCAGTAGGTTGCCATTTCTTTCTGCGGTAGACCAGTTGCCATCCAAGGCTATAGAACCCGGTCCGTTCTACTATTTACCCATAGCTGAAGAGAGAAGTAGAGGATTCATACTTTCCCAATGTATTAACACGTAAGTGACTGTAAAGTGTTCGACTGGAATTCGAACTCGGCTCTCCGATTCCTCAATCTAAGCCGCTATCGTTTAATCCACTGTAAACTTCAATATTTAAAGTAAAACTTACACACACGCGAACACACACACACACACACACACACACACACATACACACACACACACACACACACACACACATATATATATATATATATATATATATATATATATATATATATATATATATATATATATATATATATAAAGTGTACATTGAAGTCAACACTCAGAGGCGACAGGCTGTTTCATGCTAGACGCAATCGACAGTCCACGGGTGTTGAATTTTTCTCGACTAATTATAAATATGTGTCAGTGGTGCATACAGACCCATATATATAAATAGTCGAAAAAAAAAACAACAATTCGTTGCCTGATGATTGCGTCTAGCATGAAACAGCCTGTCGTTTCTGAGTGTTGACTTTAATGTTCACGTTTATATTTACATACGCTCTATCTCTGATATTCAACACTTTGTCCCATAAATATAGCATACTTTAAAACTATATATATATATATATATATATATATATATATATATATATATATATATATATATAAGGGATTTTTACTGTATTATTCCGATAGATTTTGTTACTTACATGTAAATGGTAATGGATAAAATTTAGACATTTCTTCTTTATGTTAGGATGCGAAACTGGGCAGATAATAATGTTTTGAGAGTAGGAATAAGATTTCCGTTCATAAGCCAATATTTAACTTAGTTTTTTCAATGAAAAAAGTGCTATATATTATAAGTCAGATTATATCGGCAAAACTAGTGCTAGGTGAATTAGCATCACTGGCACAGGGCTACATCGGCAGCTATGAAGTTTATATTGTACTAAATGGCCAAGTTGAAAGTCGTTGTTCATTTGATTTGAAAATTGAAGCCAGTATTGAAAATCTAAGCATTTTCTGTGGCCGTTCCTAAGAAATATAATACTCCAAGTTCTTGGAGATTTACTTCTACACATTTTTTTTTCCTGAAATAAAGAACTTTCTCGACAACTTATCGAGAGACAGGGAGATTTAAAAGATAATATTTTCCTTTTCTCCGATTTCAAAAGCAGCTATATATAGAAAGATTACTGTATGCGTGCACGCGTATGTAAATGTGATTCTTGCGTGTATATATGTCTGTCGATATGAATGTGTAGCAGAATCGAAATTAAAAGTCCTATGTATTTGTTAAAACACATTTGTGCGCATGCATTGTACAAGCGTATACACTAACCATATACAAAGGATTTGTTCCATTTGATATGATGTTGACATTTCAAAACATGAGACGGAAAATCTCTCAGGAATTTAAAGCAGAGAATAAGCTGCAAACTATTTTCAAAGACAATGGGGTCGTATAATGCAGAACCAAAAATGTATGGAGCCCCAATAAAGGCGTTAGTACAATACATGCACATATACATATCTACATTTACACGATAGCACATTACATAACCACGTTTTGTACAATTCGACGTGGTGTCATAGTTAGCAATCTTGTCCCGCTAGATCAATTACGACGGAATAGTGAGTCCGGTCTTCACGAGGTTTGCCATAGTTCCGGCTTTGGGTCCCAGGGAAGCTACTCTTAGAAAATCGATTTTGGTCACTTCGACGTGATGTAATTGTTAGCAAGCTTGTCCCGCTCGGTCAATTACGATTGAATAGTGAGTCCGGTCCTCACGAGGTTCGCCATTGTTTCGACTTTGGGCCTCATAGAAGCTGCGCTTAGAAAATCCATTTCACTCACTTCGACGTGTGTAATTGTTAGCAAGCTTGTCCCGCTCGGTCAATTACGATTGAATAGTGAGATCGGTCCTCACGAGATTCGCCATAGTTCCGGCTTTGGGTCTCATAGAAGGTACGCTTAGAAAATCCATTTTTGTCACTTTGACGTGGAGTATCGTTAGGAATCTTCTCCGCACAAGTTCAATTACGAATGAATAATGATTACGCTCCTCACTGTGTGCGCCGTAGTTCCGGCCTTGTGTCTCGGAGAAGCTACGCTTAGAAGATCCATTTTTGCCACTTCTACAAGGTGAAATATTTGGCAAGCTTGTCCAGCTCGGCCAGTTATGACTGTATCGTAAGTTCGCTTGTCACCGGGTGCGTTATAGTTTCGCCTTTGTGTCTCACAGAAGATACGCTTAGAAAATCGGTTTTGGCCACTTCAACATGGTGTAATGTTTAGCTAGCTTTTCCCGCCTCGGTCAATTACAACTGATTTTTGAGTTCGATGCTTACTGGGTGCTCCACACTTTTGGCTTTGTGCCACTTATAAAGTATGCTGAAAACATCCCTCAGATTTCGATCTGTAGTAATGGTTAACAAGCTTGTC
>OZ038512.1:35707640-35717640 GCA_964036315.1 Acanthosepion esculentum
GTGGTGGAAGGAAAATAAAAGAAAGAAAGAAAGAAAAAAGAGAAAGAAAGAAAAAAGAAAAAAGAAAGGAAGAAGAAAGAAAGAAAGAAAGATTGAGAGAAAGAAAGTGAAAGGTGGTGGAAAGAAAATAAAAGAAACTAAGAAAGAAAGAAAGTTAAAGATGGTGGAAGGAAAATAAAAGAAAGAAAGAAAGTGAAAGATGGTGGAAGGAAAATAAAAGAAAGAAAGAAAGTGAATGGTCGTGGAAGGAAAATAAAAGAAAGAACGAAAGAAAGTGAAAGGTGGTGGAAGGAAAATAAAAGAAAGAAAGAAATCTCAGAGAGGCAAGATGAAATGCGCAACTTCAGTTGGCATATAAAGTTGCAAATGACTAAAGGAATTATCTTAATGATGTCGGAGGATTTTTACTGAAACCAAGAATTATTACAAGTAATCGACCATGATGGTTACACAGTACAGCAGTCATTATTTTCATAAATGATTCTGTTAATGAACACTGTGCCATTGCATGCAAACGAAAAGCAACGGTCTTTGTTTCGCCATGGTGTCTCAAAGAGAATATCATAATTATTCAGAAAGAGAAGAAGGCAGTGACAGATTTACAAGCAAAAGACGACAGAGAGGGACATCTGAGTATATAAATATTGTTTACCTTCTACCATTTGGTATCTGTATCATACGAAATTCCTGGAAAAGGGAATTATTCGGGGTTTTGTACGAAAGAACCGAATCTCATCATCTACAGTCGTCGTAATGTCTGTGCTGTGCGTGTGCAACGTGAAACGCCCGCAGATATAAGCTTAACAGCAGAACTACTCAATGTTGTACAATGAATCTCGCGTATGATACCGGAATGCTTAAAGAAAGATACACCGAAACGAATAGATTTATACGCGTCTCAACTTGATGCAAAATGCAGCTGTTGGTTATAGATAGGCAGGAGTGGGAAAACCGCGGCTCGCGATTCACATGCGGTTCTTTGACGTTTTAATATGCGGCCCGTTTAAATATGTTGGCTAAGGTCCTCTTTTCATTACGCTTAATATAAACGTTTAATATGAAAAATATTTCAAGCTTTATCATTTTTTACTGGGTATGAACCAAGAATTTTAATGTTCATGGGTAGTAAAATAATGTTTAAGAATTCAAATACTAAGTTACAAAAATAATCTATCCTGAACTGGAGAAAACTAGTGTGCAACTCATCTCAATTTTTAGTACAACATACTACTGTTAATCACTGCAATGAAGTTTGTGAAATTGGAAAATCGTGCAACCCTTCCAAACCAAGACCTAACGGAGCCAATTCGTACAAACTTGTCAATATATCAGCCAGAATTTCCACAACTAGCAGCCAAGATGCAAACCCACAAAACCTCTACTAGCAGTAAATCAGTTAGTTATGTGCCATGCGTAAAACACGTTTAGGCGATCATGTGTCTTTTGATACATGACAGACGAGGCAGATTTTTTCCCGCAGTAGGTTGCTATTTCTTTCTGCGGTAGACCAGTTGCCATCCAAGGCCTGTCGCTCGATCTGGAGAAGGAGAAGAGGATTCATACCTTTCCCGTAAGTGAATGTAATGGATTCGACTGGAATTCGAACTCGGCTCCCTAATTCGTCAACCCGAGCCGCTACCCATTTACTCCACCGTGCCTCCTGCAGTAAATAGCGGCTTTAGTAAACTGATATTTGTTTGATTTCGTTTGGTTTGTTTTATGGAATATCAACCTCAATGGGTTATTTAATGCCGAAAAGATTTTTCTTGCTGGTAATATGTTTTATCTATCTATCTATCTATCTATCTATCTATCTATGCATATATATGTATATATATATGTATATATATATATATGCATATATATGTATATATATATATGTATATATATATGTATATATATATGTATATATATATGTATATATATATATGTGTATATATATATATGTATATATATATGTATATATATATGTATATATATATATGTATATATATATATATGCATATATATATATATGTATATATATATATGTATATATATATGTATATATATATATGTATATATATATATGTATATATATATGTGTATATATATATATGTATATATATATGTATATATATATGTATATATATATATATATATACATAGCAATTTTTATTGCTGGTAATATGTTTTAACTATCTTGTCAATAAACTATGTTTTGCGTTAGGCACTATCGTCACCTCTTATGATATACGATCTCTAATTGGGAACCTCGACGTTGTGTAGCGGTTAGGAAACTTGACTTGTTAGATCATTTACGACTGAATAGTGAGTTCAATCCTCACTAGATACGTTCGGCCTTGTGCCACATCAAGCTTAGAAAATCAATGTGTTTGGGCACCTTGAGGCGGTGTAATAGTTTGCAAGCTTGTCTGGCTAGCACATTTACGACTAAGTAGTGAATTAGATCCATACTGGGTGCCCCATTCTTTCAGCCTTCTCCCACATCTAAGCTACGCTTGGAAAATCACTGTACGATCTCTGATAAAAAATATTGAGACTGTTGCTAGGGTAAAGCACGCAAAGTGAAGCCTCTTGGAATTGATTGGTCTTGAACCTTGAGAGACACACTTCAGTTATAACGTTCTCGCTCACTTTCCTTGTTTATAGCAGTGTTTGGAAGGAAAGTGTACAGTAACCTGTGGCCGTCTCAATAACACCAGAGATGTTTCATCCGTAACTATGGCTTATGCAGCAGTTGTCTCCCATAGACAGCATTCCCGCCTTTGACGACCACCATATTCTCAAGATCTCGCTCCCTTGGAATGTATTCATTTTCCAAAAATTAAAATCCTACTTGATAGGAATTAGATTTCAAAACGTTTAGGAAGTCAAAGAGAATGCAACGAGGTCGCTGATCGCTATATCCAAAAAAAAAAAAAAAAAAAAAAGAAAAGATTTTCCGGAATGTATAATGTATAAAATTTTCCGGAATGTATAATGTATAAAATGCGTGACTTCAGAATGCGATTTATTCGAAGGTGATTAAATGCCGAATTTATATGTTTTGTAGTTTCCTTTTTATTGCACCAATCCCGATTTTTTTCGATCAGCACTCGGATATAAGGAAGGCTTTGTTAGGACAAATTCATCATTGGAGTTACTCCGGAAAACAGAAATTTCAACTCAGCCTAATATATACGATAATGTGATTGATTACAGACTGATTAGAAAATATTTAAACATTTGACATGTCTCGCTATTTTTCTAGCTTCATCAGAAATTTTGAAATCGGAATGATTCGGAATTATATGCCCATTTTACGAATCTATGCGTCCTGAGTAAGATAAGTTACATCCGACAGTAAGGAGCTTTTGAGGAGCGTGGAACCACCTCTTAATTGCTGGCGTTCCAAGTTCCACCCCACTCGGAATGGTAGCACCTGTTAGGGTCCCAGATATGGTCAAATAGTTAAAGCCCAAACTATAATACATTTTTGAAAAAAATCTGATCAGGAGGTTTTGAGGAGCGTGGAACCACCTCTTAATCGCTGGTGTTCCCAGGTCAACCATGACCCGGAGTGGTAGTACCAGTTAGTTAAGTTTTTTTTGTTGTGAGGTCTCTTTTGTGCTTAAACACAATAGCAATATTTCTGAAGTAGGCGTTTATAAAATAAATTGCCGAAACTGTTTTTCTCAATATATTGGAGAAACAAGCAGATTTTTTTTAAAAAAAGCATTTATGAGCACAAAAGAGACCTCACAAAAACAACTTACCTAATGCACTAGTTATACATAGACATAAATTCAGCCACAATTTTAATTTAAAAAAATGCTACACTCATAAAAAAAGAAAATATCTCACTAAGAAGGAAAATCCTGGAGAGTGCCGCCATTGAATATTATCTAAATATTAATCTACGCCCAGGATTTTTCCCAATATAACCATTACTAACAGAATTACTACTATCACAAGCCAACGTACACAACAGTATCAAGAAATCAAAAGAAAATAGTTGAATCCATCAACACAACTATAAAAACAATATGAATACAATAGCGCTTTCTAAAGTCTTCTAGTTGCTAAGGACATTTTGTTTTGTTGTTAATAGTTACTTTGTTTTTAATAAATTCATTTCGTTTTTGCCTTCAAGAAGTCCACATTGGACGAAACACGTCGGCTAATAATATATTTTTCCTATTGTCATTTACCATTATACATACACACACACACACACAGACACACACACACATATATATATATATATATATATATATATACATATATATATATATATATATATATATATATATATATATATATATATATATGTATGTGTGTGTGTGTATAGGTAGCATATTTTCATTCAAACAGGTTTGGTTAAATAATTTAGATATTTCCATTAGTTTACGTTGTGATTTTCGCGAATTAATTTATTGGTAGCCTTAGAAAAGAAATTAAGATTTACTACGACGATGGTAACTAAAAGGCTTACGTATCATTTGGCTGAGTATACTTTAATATCTCAGCATTTAAAGTAACGCTCATGCCCATACTCACAGACTAGTCGTATATTGATTGAAAATACATCTATATTACATAAAAACACAATAATGAGCAAAAACTAAAACTCTTTGAATCGCTTTTAAGAGAATTAAGGCCCCAAATAAATAAAGTCAAGTATGAGTATAGCAACAAACTATTTACATGCCTATAAAAATGAAAATAAAAAATATATATGTATGGGCAAAAATGGAAATGTTACTTGCCTTATGCTAGAAAAAAGAAATACGTGAACTTTGAAATTTGAAATCTAAAACGCCGCATAATCAGTAAAAACGAGCATTTGAAATGTTTTGAGTTTACATAAACATATACATTCTCAAAAACAATTTAACCCCATGAAGATGGTCTCAGATGAAATTGAAAGTACTTGGGATAATAAAAACTATTTGAAAGAAAATTTTGATATTTTTCTTAATCAATTTTCTAAGGCTACCAAGAAATTCATTCGTGAAATTGAAAGGATCACAATGAAAACTAATTGACATAAACATATCTAAATTATTTAACCAAACCTGTTTATATATATATATATATATATATATATATATATATATGTGTGTGTGTGTGTGTGTGTGTGTGTGTGTGTGTGTGTGTGTGTGTGTGTGAACATTGAAGTCAACACTCAGAGGCGACAGGCTGTTTCATGCTGGACGCAATCGATTTCTAGGAGAACGACAACTCCAAATTCAAAACAAGTTGGGCATGGGCTTAGTAACTAAAAATTAAAATCAGCATGCTATGGAAACACACCAACAGCGACCTGCATGTTGAAGAAAGTTGTCCCTTATTCCTCTGTGTACGACACTTGGGTGAGTGTCTTTAAGATACAGCAGATATTTACTAAGTTTAGTTAAGTCTGGCGCGAATAACAGAATGCCTACTAAATCGAACGCATAGCAAAGACATAATGCATTTTCCGTTGTTTTCTTCGATTAGCGATTCACTGATAAAATATCGTGCTAATTTTTCGATTATAGTATTCTCGGTACTCTAATAACACTACATATAAACGCACACGCTATGTTATATATATATTAAGTGAACATTGAAGTGAACACTCAGAGGGGACAGGCTGTTTCATGCTGGACGAAATCGATTGCGTCCAGCATGAAATAAGCCTGTCGCCTCTGAGTGTTCACTTCAATGTTCACTTTTATATTTATATTTACATACGCTCTATCTCTGATATTGAGCACTTTATCCCATAAATATAGCACACCTTTAAACTATACTTCTTCATATATATATATATATATATATATATATATATATATATATTGCAAAATAAAATAAAAATCCTAAAAGTTTATATACATGGGTAAAAAAGGCTGAAAGTCCCCGGAAATACAGAAGATTCTGACGATGTTTGTATACTTAATGGCCAGAAGAGTATATAATAATATACGAACAAAAGAATAATTAAATAAAAAACTTAATCCCTGTACTGTGTGTCGTTTTTAATGAAACCTGTACAAAAGAGGGTTTGCTGCCCAAATACACTATTATACGCGCGCACACACACACGCACACACAGACAGACAGACACACACACACAGACATACACACACAAACATATATATATATATATATGAAGTGTAGGAGAGAGATGAGGAAAATGAGTATTTACTAAAGCGACAAACAGGATGATTTGATATATTAGAAATATTAATTATTCATAACATCTGAAAAGACAATCGCTGGTGCCATTCTGTAGGTTTCGAAAACGAACTTCCCACCTCATCTTAACCAAAATTTACGACATTTCGAAGAGAATGAATATTCAGTCGATTAGAAGGACGTCAAAGGAATTCGCACAAAATCCACAAAGCCGTATGTTACCCAAATACAACGATTTTCGACAGTTATAACCTTTGTGGAACTAATATCAAATATTATACGAGTCCATACGACAGAACATACGCACCATGTATATATATATATATATATATATATATATATATATATATATATATATATATATATATATATATATATATTATATATATATATATATGCATGTGTGTGTATATATATATATATATATATATATACATTCATATTTATATATATATATACATATATATATATACGTATATATCTGCATACATGTATATATATATATATTTATGCATATATATATATGTGTGTGTGTGTGTATAATTCAAATTTGATATAACACGAAACATCATTTCTTATGCTTACACAGACAATTTTAAACCAATCGATTTTCTCAAGCCTTTAATACACAATGCTTCCTGGATATTTTTTTTTATTCTTTTAACTAAATAGTTTTCTTTCTTATATTTTTTAATCGACATTCTTTCTGCTTCTTATTCAAATATCTGAATATTTTACGTTAATCTCTTCATTTTTTTTTTACATTTAAACAATAATTTCAATCCTATTCGTGAATCTAATCCCCTTTCTCTCTCTCTCCCATATATATATATATATATATATATATATATATATATATATATATATATATATGAATGTGTGTGTGCGCGCGTGTGTGTGCGCGCGTGTGTGTGTTACTGTTAATATATTCATTTGTGCGCATGCTCGTGCGCCACAATTATAATCGTGTCAACTTTTTTATTTTTTTTATTTAAATACATTTATTATTGTCCCCTAATAATATATAAAAATAATTTCCATGAGACAACGCCTATGTGTTCGTTAATCTTTTCACTCTCTTGCGTGATACTGTACCATAATTCAGTAGATAGCGTTTAGGAAAATAATGAATCCATCATCTCACGCAGATATGGCGATTTTCCATGCGTAGCTTAGATGTGGCGCTAGGCCGAAAGTCAGGGGCACCTAGTGAGGATAGAACTCACTACTCGGTCGTAATTGTTCTAGCGAGACAAGCTTGCTGAAGATTACACCACCTCGAGGTGCCCCTCGCGCAGATATGGCTTACATAGTAGAACGTGCGTCTAGGAAAACTATTGTTAATCGAGAAAAATCGTTAATGTAATATTCACCCTCAACAAATAAAAAAAAGAATTGTTCTTCCAATCCATAATATGTTTGGGCTTTAAATAACCCACAGAGGGTTGATAAAACATAAAAATTAATCAATCAAATAAATGGACATAGGACCAACTCTATCTATAATCGAAGTGTTTTTCTTTGGGTTTTTTTACATGGATTTTCTTACTAGGCTCACCACTGTTTACTTTCAAATGTTTCTTCTGTTCCGTCAAATCGGTCAGAATTGTTTTTTTTTTCTTGGTTCTGATATATAGTTTCATTTAACCAGAACTAGATTTCTCAGTATTTTAATAGTATTTCTGTTTCGGCATGAAAGCATGTATTACAGCCGTAGCAACCAAAACCACGCCCGAGCAATATTCGATTCATTTACAATCTTCTGTGCTCCGCATACAACATAACAAATACAATACAAAATAGCACTGTTGCTACGACGACATGTGGAATCGATATGTTCAGCATCTTGATTGAGCAAATGCAGAGTGTTTTCTTTTGTTTTGTTTTTTTGTGGTGTAATCAGTGCTGTCGCTTTTGTTTGCGACAATTTTAGGATTTGTATTCATTTCTATTAGAGAGACTTATGGGGGGAGCTCGCTTTCAGAATCTTACAATCGAGATGAATCTGAACGGTTTCATGTCGAAAATAAAGACACGGTTTAGTTATTAGTGTTCAGGATCTAATTAGCAAGTAGCTCACAATGGATGTTTCAAACCTTGGCCTTGTGTCAGGAGAAACTTACTAAATAATTTATATACAAAAAAAAAAATGCAGGCCTAGAATGGTTTGGTTGGTTTCATGCCTTTAACCAATGTTCTTAATATTCTGCATCTTTTCTCTCTGTTAACATTTGAAACACCGGCTTCCCAAATACGTTCTTCCTAGTTAATCTTTATTTTTTACTCTTAGTTTAACCAGTACACGTTTAACAAGTACATGACCCAAGGTTCACTCTAGGTAGAGGAAATTGTTGTAAGCGAGGAGGGAAGGAAGATAGTATTATGTTGACGAGTAGAATAGATATCGGTTGACCCAGGACATAAAGAAAACAAAGAGTGTAGTCTCAGAGAAGCATTCTCTCGGGAAGAAGCTCTTTGAGTGTAACTTCCTTTTTATCAAATCAACCTGAAGGGAATGTAGATGGCTTGCCACTGTGCCGGGTCCTAGATCTGAAATTATGAACAGGTGGAACATTCTTAAAAAACAGTTTTTTATTGTTTCTTTTCAGCCTTCATTTGTCATACGCTACGAGAGACTCCACCATATATATAATATGAATCAGGCTTTATCAGATATATATATATATATATATATATATATATATATATATATATATATATATATATACGATGCGATGAGAACGAAAGTAATATATAAATTCCAACGTTCACAGCATTAATCCAAAAGAGAGCTCGATACCTATAGTAGAGCGATAATTATTAGTGAAAAAAATTTCCACAGACCAATAAACATTAAACACCCAATCCATTCATCACCAAACTGCTATCAACAAACATTATTGTTTCACTCCTACAACTATATATATATATATATATATATATATATATATATATATATATATATATATATATATATTATATGCATATTTTTCTTCTCAAACAAATGGAAAAAAAGGATGTGACGTTTCAAATACTGCTTGTCTACAAGCAATATTGTTCATAACCATTTTCGACCCTCACCCGTCGAAGTGCAGTTGAAATGCACTGAAACCAAGTTGCATCTTTGTAGTGAGTAAAATGGTTTTGTCTATATGATAAAATTCTAATAAATAAATAAATATATATATATACGTGTGTGTGTGTGTGTGTGTGTGTGGCCGAGTGCGCATAAAACGTTCGCATTCTGACCATGAGACTCGGGTTCAAATCTCAACAGGGTCGATTTGTTAGGAAGGAAAATTTCCTGATGGTATCGGACTGGAGGGGTCGATCAGAGCCTGCGGCACCCTTGGAAAGTGCCTTAAAACCATAACACGGGTTGACATGTGAAATTGTGTGCACGGAACACTTGGGTGCCATCGGTAGCTGTTCTATCACGAAGTCACAAGTCATCATGGCCGAGATCTTGAGCGTTCTGGCCTTGTTTAAATTGTTGATCACGCTATATAACACGCTCTTTCCCAGAAACTGTAACTAAGGTCTGTTCAGCATAGTTGCAGTATAAACCACAGGTGGGATATGTGGATGTTAAATGAACACAAATGCGCCTGAACAAGCGTGTGTAAGAGGGATTCGCTAGCCGCCATAGTAGATGAGAATCTTCAAATACGAGTGGCCAGCTACACACGCACACACACACACACACACACACACACAAACACACACATACATATATATATATATATATACATATATATATATAGATATATATATATATATATATAATTTCAGCTTTTTTCCAGCGGTCTGCCCTCGGGATATTGTTTTTCCTTAT
>OZ038512.1:35727640-35857640 GCA_964036315.1 Acanthosepion esculentum
GAGATCATGCATACTGATGAGATAACCTGAATCGGGTGGGGGATAGTAATGGGATAAACATTCCGTACAGTTAAAAAGGGTAGGATGTTGTGGAGAGTCATGATCGCTCCTGTCATGAAGATACTTCTTTTTCTATGTGACTTGCACCGACAGAAAGTAGATGTACACGCTTCTTCATATTTTACTATTCATCTAGCTCTTTGTAAAGTTTGTCTTTTTACCATCCCAACCACACCTCCTTCTGTCATTCCGTTGTAACCTAGGGAAGGTTACTGAATAGAATAATCACACGAAGGTTGGTAATGAACGATAATACTTAAGACAAGAACAACGCATATAAGATTCGCCAGCGGCGCGTAGAAGTAGTAGTGAACTGATAGAAGGGAGTCAAGTGAATTCCGCAATGAATCTCCAACTCTCGGATATCTACCAACCGCCCCACGCTGTCAGATGTGGCACAAGGTTGAATTTAATGTGGGGTATCCGAGCCCGTAAGCCAGGCCAGAATTTCCCCGTAGACGCTGTATAAAACGGGGTCGGGTAGCAGTTTCCCAAGATGAGACTGTGCCTTTCGACATACCCTCGTCTGGGGATCATCTCTGCCCGGAGGCAGAGAGTTTGACCAGCGCAGCTGGAGACGAATTTTCAGCTCTAGTTCACGTGCAGTATTCACTACTGTATTTATGGGAATGGAGGCATACCCATTATCGTCCATAGGTATGCTACAACACATTCACTACCCACAAGCTCATCTTTTAGTTAATTCACTACTCTTCACGTCCCACATGCTTTCCATATGTCCTGTGAGTGTCAAGTTCTTCAAGCCCTCCTTCCTCGTCATGCGCTCAAGACATCTAAAGTCTCTTTCTGATTCTAAGTGATCTTTCAGTTTCCATTTTCCTTCTTTACTCATGCGTTCTGTCCATGATATGCTCAGCATCCTTCTGTAGAAGCAAACATTTTTTTCACCTGTGAGGAAATTGTCCAGCATTCACTGACATATAGAAGGATTTATACTTCACAGAATTTTTTCTGTTTACTTTTATTTTTTCTTGCCTTTTGGAATGCATTTTCGCTCTTCAAATACGTGTTTGGATTTCGGTGTTACGTCTTACATCTGTTTTACATCCATTTCCTGGATATTTAAACTTCTGTACTTGAACGGGCGGGCATAAAGGAAGCCCGCCAATCGGCTCTTCACGCAAACTCGTCAAACGAGACATACCTGAGCGTTTTCATATCTATTTTGCATGTGCTTGTTTGGTATTTTCAAATGATGTGTCGTGAAAACACTTTCTTTAACGACAAGTGCCAATCTTTCTTCAGGGAAAATCGCCAGAATTATTAATCAAAATGAATTACTCTGCAAAGACTTAACACTTAATATTACCGAACACTATTTACATTATTCGGACTATTGTCCTCATATTTGTCACCATATTTATTACAAGGTTTCGGCCGTTGTACGCTCCGGCCTTCTTCAGGTGGCTGGAATGTCGAACTGAACCCTTTATTTCGCTTACTGGGGTAAACTGTTCTAGTTCCAGGCGCCATGTTTAATGGATGTTAGTTATCAGTTATCTCCTGTTAAAAGCCCTCTCCAAGATTCTGCCGTAAGCGGGATTGAACTCACACACTTTGGGTCCTGTCACTGGATCTAACCAAAGCCTTTATCCACTGTGCCATATGTCCTTGAGGATCCAGTGACAGGACCCAAACAGTGTGAGTTCAGTACCCGCTCAGTATATATATATATATATATATATATATATATATATATATATATATATATATATATATATATATATATATATATATATATATATATATATATATATATATATATATCCTTATGCAAAATAATTGAAACAAAATGAATAATTCCATTATTATTTACTTTTTATTATATTTTTCCAATGAAACATAACCCATTGCACATGTTATTCCTTCGTATGTCGATTCCTCGGAGTCGTTCCTTTCAGATTGTCACAGATTCTCGATTGGATTTAATTCAGGAGAATTTCCGGCCCGGCCTATAGTACTTTGATTTGCTCACTGATAAGCGCTGTCAGTGTGTTTGTGCAGCGTTACAATTTTCGTACGTTTCCTTGGAGTAACGTCTATCGCAGACAATGGCCGTAGGACAACTAATCGACAGTCGAGACAGTAGTGTTCGGGCGTGACAAAAATCTGACGCAATCATGGATGACGCAGTATTTTTCAAGGTCAGACAAATTTCCTCATACCCGCCGAAAATAGATTCATATTACTGCACACCACTGCAAATGACCTAAACTGAGAAAAAAATAGAAATCGATTACATCTTGTCACTCCAGTGGGGCTAAAATTGACTGTATGGTGAAAGAAAGAAAGCTAATTCGGTTGTTTCAATTAATTTGCACAATGGTGTACGTATTTGTGAAATGTTTCACGTTCTAAGCGTTTTAAAGATTTTTCGTGGAGAAATGGAAGGTAATTTTTGCCTTTCATGATAACCAAAATGAAAATGAAAGAATCTTAGTTTGGTGTCTTTGTTTAACGGCATATCAAATCCTCATGGTTCATTTCCTGCCAAAGTTTTATTTTCTTGTAACTTTGGTAATTTGGTAATTTTTTCCCCAAAATGTGAGTCCTGGACATGACATGCAGCAGCAAGGCATCCCTTAATTGTTCACTCTGACCTGGGATGGTATCACATGCCGGGGTTCTACCTATGGGAAAATAGTTCCCCCCCCCCAAACAAAAATAAACACTATGAAAATATAAAAACACATATTCATAGTAAAAATACCAGCAATATATATATTTTTATACGAATGAACAGCAATACGTATTTGTAGTAAAATGACCAAAAATGCATTTTAATGTAAAATGGCCGACAATAATTTTATCTGTAGTTGAAAGCATACAATTGCATTCAAAATATATTTAGCTGAAGCCATAAAATTGTGTTCACATTTAGATTTCGGCATTAAATAACCCATAGAGGTGTCGATATACCACTAAACAAAATTAGTCAAACGACCAACTTGAAAGAACCTTTATGACATTAATACATATAATATCCGACAATTTCTTAAATCAAACTCAATTCCAGGATGTAACTTCAAGAAAACTACAACATAAAAAACACACATAACACCGCTTCTAATATTTATGTTCAATATATATATACAGAAAATCTGAGTATTATTTACCATGTATTCATGTGTGAAAGCAGAATAATATGTATCCTACTTTTATTAATTCAAAGCTCCCAAGAAAATTAAATTTCGTCTTAAGAGAGTTAATATGTCTTAAACAAACAAATCACTTGATCAATTTTCAAAGCATTTTTTTTTTTTTTTTTTTTACTATGAAGATATATTGCTGGTAATAATGACACCAGTTTGGGGGTTCGATATTTTCCCAAGGCTGGGGCTCTAACTGGTGTTACCACCGCGGCTCCAGGGTCTGGTTGGAACTGGGAACAACAGCAATTAAAAGGTGGTTCCACGCTCCGCAAAGCCTCCCAGTCAGAGGCCTTGCTGCCGGATGTAGTTTATCGTCATGCCCAGGACGATAAAGAATCTTATTTATATGAAAGATGCCTAAGCAATAAACGCTTCTAAAAACTGAACAATGTATTAAGAAACAGAAAGATATTGTTAAAACATACGTAGAGAATACTGAACTGCAATGTAATATCAATCTTTTTTATATGCCAGTGTATGGTGGACAATTTCCTCACGGATAAAGACGAAATTTAAGGCAACGGAGGTGTGTGCTTTCACAGAAATACACTGAGAATACCATGAACGTTACCGGTGATAAATAGCGACCTCTTTTGATTGTAGCGATGTGGAAAGCACCCTCTTGGGAGTCGGTTCCACAGGGCAGTCGTTCGCAGGAAGAAGCTGCTCCATTGTAACTTACATAGCACCAATGGAACACGAAGGGTATGAGACTGGTTCGCTAACGTGTACGTAGCATGGCGGTTCTTATACGTGGAACTAAGGAATGTAGCTCGTTTGAGCACTTTACATGGAAATATCGATAGAGCAGCGAGAGGCTTGCGACATTTTGTATGTTAGAAAACGAGAGGAAAATAATTCATCGCCCACAAAGAAGCGGAGACGTTTTAGAACTCTAGGACTGGAAAGTGAAATTGGGTAGATTTTCTCCATAAAATGGCAACAGCGCTCCATTTTAGACCTGATCTGTCTCTTGTGAAGGTAGAAGATTGCGCAAGGAGTAAGACACTTACTGGAGAGATAGAGGAATCTGAGCAGTATATTGAGGTCTGGGTTGATTTTAAGCCCCAATAGGCGCCCAAGACATGCGGTCTCCCTGAGGGACTTTCATTCATCGTAATTGGTGATAGTTCAACATCCGAATGTTTTAAGGAATATGGAAACAAAACACAATTATATTTAGAATAAAAAAGATGCAGATGGAATTACAGCAACATGTAAGGCTTGGCAAATTTGACACTCACAGACCAAAGCAGCCCACGCTTGAAAATACCCGTGCTTGTTCAGAATTATTTTTTATTGATTCAAAACAGAGATAAAAAAAATAGATAGGTTAAGCATACGTGCAAGGGAAACATTTTTTAATCATAAAGCTATCTTAATAACTACGTAAAGAGCGCATGCGTGATAATCTAGTTTAGTCACCGGAGTTCTGATACGACAAAGTCTGTAAACCAGATTTTCTATTTCGACCAAATACTCTTGACATCTCTTAAATGTCAGCGTGAGAAAGGAAGAAAATTTCTGTGATGCACATCATGAAACTTAACCCACGAACTCCATGCTATTCGAAATGACCTTCTTTTGAAGACCCTCATGCGAACACAATTATTTGCTAAAGTAGGAGACAGCTTGACCTAAAGTCAATTTGTTGTATCGTTTGAATTGGAAGATGGAAGCGAGAGAAAGACCAATGGGGATTAGCTAGAGCAGCTTAGCTATTAGAGATTATGCTAAGTTGTTGAGCTGTCTGTACATGTTTCAGTTGTTTTAAACCGAGACAAACTGACAAATTAAAAATGTTCTACCCTCCCCCCCCAACAAAAAGACACATATTTCCATATTTAGAAACAGATTTTTACATAGTAACAGAATCTCAAATTGAAAAACCGCCATTCTTGCCTATTTTCTTTTTTGAGAATTTAGTTGTAAGTATAAAATTTAAATATCTGAGAAATGAGCCGGAAACAGAGAAAAATGTGACAACGAAATCCGAAGTAGCATTGAAACGGTAAAAAAAAAATCATTCTAAAAACTAAAAAAAAAGTACGAAGAAACAGGAAAATGAAATTAGAAACGAAGAAAAGAGAGCTGGACTGTTATGTAATACCAAGGTTCTTATTTGGCTGTGAACCCTGGACAATTTCTCCGCAGATGAACAAGAGAAGTGACACAACATAGATATGGTTCTGCAGAAGGAATCTGAGAATACCATGGACGAAGCAACGGGGATTATTAAGTAAAATAAAAACCAAAAGGACATTTATACTTAGAATCAGAGACAGTGGAAATTTATCTACTAAAAAAAAAAAAAAAAAAAGACTGGGAAAATCTGAGACTCACAAAACGTATGGATGGTAAAAGGTATGGAGAAATGAACGAAAAGAACTATTTAACCAGCGTGTGTAATTAAATAGTACAAAAGCATCTTCGCGTCCTTGGGGTTCATGAAATATTTTCCATTCTGCAACCCCCTTTTTTTTTCAAAGACCAAACTTCGCAAGCCCCTTGTTGCTCTATAGCTATGTCCATGAAAAGTGCTACTTCCTTAATTCAGCCAAAAGTAACCTTGAAGGCAATGACCGGGCATGCCACCCACACAAATTGTATCGAACCGCCATCATTCTCTTCGTATTCTTACAAACCGCTGCATTACGGAACCGACTCCCAAGAGCCTGCTTCCCCAGTCAATACAATCTTAGCCTGTTCAAGTCTAGGGTTAACCATTATCTTCATCACATATCCCCATAAACACTGCCTCTTATTCTGTATATCTCTACCTTGAGTGGCCCTTGGGGTTTGGATAGGACGAACATCATTCAATAAAAAAAAAACGACTAGAATGTATAATGAAAAAACAATTATGGTAAAAATCAAATAATTGTCGGATTTTAATGAAAATTTCAACACTTATTCACAAATGAATTAAATTATTTTAGAATTGTTTATTTTGAGAAAGTCATGTTACCCTCCCCGAAGCACATTCACTTATTTCATTTTATGCAATTTCGAGAAATTAATTTTTGTACCGCTTAATGTTTATAATAGCTATACGCAGAATTCGTTGGAGAGTTTAAATTATCAACATCTTGTTTGTAAATGAGCTCCCCACCTGCCGAATTTATGCTCTAATTCTAAAAAAAATACAATAAAACTAAGATATATTTAATTAGAAAAAGCTTTGGATAATTTATTTTCTTAAAAAAAAAAAAATTCAGTGTATAATGTATATTTTACCAGAATTGTTACATTTTTTAAATATTAATTAGAATAATTTATTACGTTTTAAATTTCTGCATTAATATATACCGGTTATGTAATATTGCTGTTAAGTAAAAACTATATTTACTAATCATAAATGGAAAAGCTTAATAGAATTCATCAAACAACAATATTTTAATTGATGGAGGGGGGGGGGTAGTGTATAAACGTGCCGACTTTTTTTAGATAAAATGTCCATAGACGACATTATCAGAAAATAAGAGCGATAACTATAGTAAATTTAAAGCCAAAGTACCTAAAATTCATTACATTAGATTATGGAGAATATTTTCCTAAATTTTCAAGATTACTGGGTCTTCCTTATTAAACAAATGCTTCTAAGTCATAATAGAATTATTATCTGAATTACTAAATACTAATACGCAATTAATAAATCTACGCACCTAATTTGTAAATACATATAGACACAGACACAGACACAGACATACATGCACACACACACACACACACACAGACACACAAAAACACACACATACACACAGACACACAGACACACACACACACACACACACACACATATATATATATATATATATATATATATATATGAAGAAACATAGTCTTAAGATGTGCTATATTTATGGGATAAAGTGCTCAATATCAGAGATAGAGCGTGTGTAAATATAAAAGTGAACATAGAAGTCAACACTTAGAGGCGACAGTCTGTTTCATGCTAGACGCATGTTGACTTCTATGTTCACTTTCATATATATATATATATATATATATATATATATATATATATATATATATCAAGGACAAGCTTAACACATCAGGAACACATCGGTTAAAAATAGCGTTGAACGAGTTAAGCCTATACAAAAATTATATAATAAAAAGGCGTCCACGTGATATCCGTCAAGTAACTTTTAAAGATATGCCAACCGTAGAAAAAAAAAAGAACAGATAAACTTCCGTCTGCCAAGCAAGCTGTCAAGCTGTCAACACCTGAAATAAACACCTACCGCAGTGTTGATAAAATGCATTTCTACGATATTTTTCAGTTTAAAGTAAGTAACATTCGTTTCAGATCATTTTTCTAAAAATCATTTCAGACCTTATGTAGCGCGTTTCTGTGAAGGTAGCTATAAACAAATATTATAATAAATTCAGTATAAGAGATGAGGAAATTGAACATATAATACGCTGTGCTAAGGGATGTTTTAACTGATACCGCAAAAATGCTTCAAGACCATAAAATTCAACTAAGAACTCAAATCATATGCTTAAATAAGCACGACATACCTAGACTTTCATATGTATGACTAGCAGCATGGCCCGGCGTTGCCCGGGCTTGATTCAAAAATCGTACGACTCATACAGCAATCGTTATCACTTGACTTAAAATATTTTTGCCCTTCCTTGCCTTTAAAGGAGAGCCCTTTACCGTGCTGATGTTGCTATATGCCTTACTTCTTGCCTATCACACACTGCGAATTTTTTCTAAGCTCTATACTAAACATTAAATCTGTTACGAAAAAAGAACTAAACAAAATGAACACAAAACGATCAGCTTTCAAAAAGGACTCGTAACTGGAAAAACCGAATGAAAAAAGATTGATAACAACAAATACTTTTTCACACCCAACACAGTTCTGCGGAATCAGAATCACCGTTGACTTTAAGCAAGCGAATGAGCCAATTGGAGTAAAGAGCCATGCAGATTTAAATTTTTCCCAATTGTGACGAATGCAGCTATCGATTTTTTTTTGCATGCTAGCATGCTAGTTAACATTCACGTCAGTCAGCTCTTGGCTCTCACTCTGGCCAATAGAATCTTCCTGCCTATTCGTGGCAGCCAGCTATAGGCTCTCACTCTGGCCAGTAGAAAATGGCCGCAAGCTATATGAGAACTGCGGTAGAAGCATGAAAAAATCGATTATTTCCACTATCGATGGGAGTTAGGAAATGCAAAGTCGGTCTTGGTTTTTCAACTCACTTGGAGCAAGTGCATGTAAATGTTGGTGCAAATCTGTCGAAAATTGCGGCCGTTCATTCGTTACACACGCACACACACACACACACACACACACACACACACACACACACATCCTGCCTTTTATAGATAGAGATATGCACAGCGCTATGCGCGTTCAGAAATGTCGAAATTGTCAACTGTATACAACAGCATTTTAGATCAATGATTGCAAATGACTTTGAGTGAATGAAGACTGGAGGTCTTAGAGTGGACTATTCTTCCTCGAATCTCATTATCAGGCGCTACATAATCAGAAACAAATCGCATCAAACCCGCTCAGAAAAATCTGAACTATCGGTCGTATACAACCATTTCTATGATAAACGGTTAAAAATAGCTTTCAACGAGTGAAGCCTTTGTAGACTTTGTGACAACCACGCTTCTTCGAACCCCGTGGACTGGCGCTACAGAATCACAAAGAACTGTAGCAGATAACATAAATCATATCAGTTGACAACTTTCAACAGCAGCAACAAAGTAAACGGATAGCGCATGTAACTGGAAGAGAAGATAACCGCCATAAATAGAGGAAAGGGTGATAACAGGTACTGGGCTTCAGGAATCTGTTTTACTGGAAGATTGTTTTTCATGAGAAATTTCGTAAATTTCGGCCTAAAGTAACAATAGCTTCTCCGTCAATGAATTCCGAATGTTTCCTCATGAGGAAACAGCTAATAAAACTATTACCATACGCATCTGTTTTCCACTATTTATAGATATTTTTTAATGTAGTTTTCTGCGTATTTATTGTAATGTTAACCCTTTTCTATCAGCCTGAACATTTCAAATCACTTATCATTAAGTGGAATGAGATATTTGAGTGGTGTGATTAAGAAACCCACACAAATCGTAGGGAAAAATCACTAATGTTGAACCTCACTTGAATCTAAATTTAATTTAAAAACAATCGTTTAAAATCCATGAAATGATGCCTTAAAAATGTTCGTTTTTGATTCCAAAAAACTATTTCATGTTTTGTTTTGTTCTTCTTTTTAAAAACTGATTCATTTTGATTTCTTTTTCCATTCATGTATTTCGACAAATATCTTTTCCTGAATCGATTGTTTGATTCGTCTTTGACAAATCAAATAGTCTTTATTTTGGTGAGACTTTTCCTTTCAATTCATTGCATTTGGATGATTTCAGTTTTCCACGAAAACTTGATTACCTTAACGGGAATCTCGTCGTTTTTTAAACGAATCGGTGAATTCATTCAACTTCGACTTGGCGTTCGAAAGGTTGAACGTAATCCGCCGCACTGAGCAAGTCAGTATTTTTCGTTTGACAAATTTCGATGCAAAAAGGTGAGAAGAATCTGAGTTTTTGATTTATATTAAATTTGAAAGCAAAGACAATATCCTTAAACCTCAGCCTATGTAAATAAATAAATTCATTTTTTTTTTATCTGCTGTTCAGAAAGTGGTCTGATGTTCGCTTAGGGCGGGAAAACAACATTCAACACGCAGTAGTGATTTCTGCTTCAACATTCCAGATAGATAGATAGATAGATAGATAGATAGATAGATAGATAGACGTGGAAAAGGGAGATAGAGATGGTCATTTAAATAGAGAGATAGAAAGGTGGCTAAAAGAGATAGAAATGAACTGTCATAGATAGATAGATAGATAGATAGATAGATAGATAGATAGATAGATAGGGAAGCGAGCAGAGATGGATATACAAATAGAAAGTTGTCTAAAACATATAGAGATGAACAGTCATAGATAGTTATGTACAGACTGAGACAGACCGGCAGACGGATAAAATAGACAGATATATAGACAGATAGATAGACAGATAGATAGGCAGAAAGAAAGAAATAAGCCGGTCATTATATAAACCTTATGATAAACTGATAATTGTTTAAGACGTGCAACTGGCCTGATGAACCTTAATCAAAGAAAACCTCGAGTAGCCAAGATGTTTTATAATGTTACGTTTTATTTAAGCGCTCCATACTATTGGCCCTGTGGAGTAATGGATAGCGGCTGAGTTTGAGGTATCGGAGAACCGAGTTCGAATTCCAGTCAAATTCATTACATTCACTTGCGTGCTCATACACTAAGTAAGGTATAAATAATCTTCTCCCCCTCAGCTATTGGTAAATAGCAGGACAGACCGGGTTCTACCGCAGAAAGAAATAGCAACCGGCTGAGTCAGTCATGTATCGAAAGATACATGATCGCCTAAGCGTGTATCACACATGTCACATAACTGACATAGTATTGAACACTTTTACTGAAAAAGTAATTACTAAATACAAGTGTGTGTGTGTATATATATATATATATATATATATATATATATATATATATATATATATATATATTATTGAACAATTTAATTCATGCCACCTTTCTTCAGTACAAGAACGCACAATTTTCAAATTTAAAAAAATTTCAACCTCAGCGTCGCGACTGCACGCTCCAAAATTATTCTTACATTTAACAATATCACATTGCTAAAAAAACACTCTTTCGGTCTGCACTATCTTTCGATGTCTCATTATTACCTGGAATTTAACAAAAACACACTGAAATGTCTACCTGATGATGGTCGTTCTAAACGATTGAAAGCCCGGCTAGTAGAAAAAATAAGACCTGATAAAACCGGAATTTATAAACAAAGATCATACCATTCATTAACGGATTCGAAGTTGATTGTATTTTATTATTAAATATTGTTTGCGAGAGTGATTCTTGCCATATAATTAGCTTCAGTATTTGTTTTTCGTATGAATGATTTACGTTATATATATATATATATAAAAGAAATTGTTAGGAAGATTTGAGATAATGATAATTAAGTTATTCATCGAGTTTTTTTTAGAAGAAACCTCAAAACAAAAGCAGAAAGCACTGGACGGCCGTCTCGTTCTATATTTGGGACTCATCACCAGGAATTGAAACCCAGAGAGTTACGTTATTAAGCAAACGTCATACCAACTGTACCACGGTCTCCGGTGACGAAGTGGTAACGAATTAAACTCGTCATAGCGTCGCTCATTCACATATTCCGTGGTGGAACTCATCCAAGTTCCTTAAACCAAGGATTGTGCCCCCGAGAGCCACGACTACTATCACCAAGCCGCTCCATTCAGAGCATTAGAAGCCAGTTCAACTCAAATGTCTGGGTTTCAATTCCTGGTAGTGAATGCGCACTGCTGATGAGTCCCAAATATAGGACGAAACGGCCGTCCAGTGCTTTCTGCATTCTGTTTTTTGTTTTAAAACAAAAAAAACTCGATGAATAACTTAATTATGATATATATATATATATATATATATATATATATATATATATATATATATATATATCCAAGTAAAGCATTGGTGTATACGGAATAAATTCCAATAACCAAGAAATACTATTCTTAAAAGAGGGTTCAATACAGAGTAGAGCAAATATAATTATTTATTCGAAAATTATAGCATAAATATGTTATAAAATCACTAGAAAAATAGCCATTTTGTTTCAACACTTCTGGTGTCTTATCAAGTGATGGCGCTGATTCAACACCATCACTTGATAATACACCAGAAGTGTTGAAAAAAATGACTATTCTTGTAGTGATTTTATAATATATTTATATTATAATTTTCAAATAAATAATTATATATACAGGGTGTCCATAAATTTCGTGTGCAGGATAAACTAGTAATTGTATTTGCGCCTGACGATTGCAGCAACTGCATGAAACTCCTAGTTGTGCTATCGACATTGTACAGGGTGTCCATAAAGTTCGTGTGCACATTAAAAAATTTATAACTTTATTTGTATTTGCGATAGAAATAATCCGTAAAAAATGTAATAAAGTTTAATGTACCCAGTTTTAAGTATAGTATATTTAATGTACCTAGTTTTAAGTATAGCTAAAATAACTAATGTTATTTCAGGCATTACTGTAAATCAGTTGGCAAATGTTTTCGGTGAAAAAGCAAAATCGTATTACCCTTTGTATTGCTAATGATGGAGGACATGTGGAAACTTAAATAAAATTTCAATAAAACCTTAAAGAATATAGATTTACTTCTTTCTAATCCTTTTTACAAATCATTTCTATCGCAAATACAAATAAAGTTATAAATTTTTTAAAGTGCACACGAACTTTATGGAAAACCATGTACACACTGTTGAGTGATAAGCTAATTCTATAAACAACAGCCACCTGCACTAATGCAAAGCTCTTCACTAAAATGAATGGAGCACTTTGGCTGATTGGCATTTGTTTACATTTGTAAAAACAATACGCTAGATTTAGTTGTGTAACACTACCGAATGAAGATAGCTTTGGCTGACACCAAATTAGTTGAGTTTCAATCCTCGCTTGAGGCATTCGGAAGTCTAGTCACACTGAGGAGCTGTGATACAGCAATTTTTCCTAATTAAACTATAAAATATGCTTTAAACGACACACTGTCAGAAGACATCAATTCTACATTTGGGTCGCTAACATTCAACTTTAGTTCTGCTTTGTTTAATCGACTCACTTTATAGCAGTGATATATGTAATTACGTTTCGGACACCCTAATAATGTAAACATAGGACGAAACCCTCACCCAAGATCTCCATCGTCTGGCAAATAATACCCCCAGACAATTACACACACAGCCACGTTGCATACCGATCTTCAATTTCGTGCATCGAAAGCTGGGAAAAGGGCCGATTCATGCTCACAAGATAAAATGATGGATGACAAATGCCACCTCCGACAAATAAGAATATGAACCCTATTTCCCAAACTATATGTGAATGTTTTATTCAGAGCTTAGCCTGATCCTTCGGGTGGGTAGGTAGTAGGTGATAAATCGGACAACTTCTGGTAAGTTAGTTCCTCTCTCTTCCCAAATCCTAGCCCATGTAGTTATATCGAAATCGTGGCTGGCAAATATGAAATGGCGTTTTCGGAACCGCGAAACAGAGATGACATCCCTATCCAAATCATGCCTGTTAAATTAACCAGCAACCGGATATACCTTATTTCCGGTTTTGTTGCCACTTTATCTCCAAAAGTCCTTCGCTCACATCCTTAGTTCTCATTCCGCTTTGGTTAAAATGGATACGGCTTAGAAGAGCGAACCTCAAAGAGAACCAACCGCTGGTTTACCAAACCAATAAAACCATATCTTCCCTTTCAACATAGTATCACTATATTTTATCACAGAAAAATGTTTATTTTCCTTTTCTTTTCCAAGCAAATACAATGAACCAAAATAGCTATCTTTGATTTTTTAGACAAAATCTCTATTTTCATTCATTAGAATTACCTGCTGCTGATAACATTTTAAAAAGTCTCCAATTATCACATTCTCTCATCTGACGACAATATTCAAAGAAAAAAACACCCATCTCAATTTCTCTATTTTGGATTTTTTTCATCTTTTAACTGAAAATCTCTTCTTGTTTGAATTACAACAGGAGGTGCTTCTTTCCCATTAGAGACGTCACTGATGAAACTGAAAAGAAAAAAAAACCAAAAAACTTGCCACTTTCGAGGCTTATTTTTTAATTTCTATTTTTGTCTACTGGCGATATTTTGTTTGAACGTTAATCTTTTAGTTAATTGGTGAATCAGAGAAGAAGAGAAGAGAAGACATGTTTAAGATTGTTTGATTAAATGATCGTAGTTCTGTAGAAGGATGCTGAGGATATAACGGAACGAAATGTGAGCAAAGACAAATTTTGGAAAAATTTCAAGCAAAAAGGAAACTTTCATTTAACATTTCTATGGTACATAATGAGGAAAGACGGCTTTGAAAATCGGATACTCACAGGACTGCTTGACGACAAGAGGGGACCAACACATAACGTAGTAATTAGTAAATGGATGGCGGAAAACGGTTTAGGTTAAATAATGAAAAGACAACATTTATTATGAACTACGAAGGACAGAACATTGTGGAAAGACATGATCGCCGACGTCCTGAACGGACACGGCACAAGAAGAAGAAGAAGAAGAGGGGAGGAGGAGAAGAAGAAGAAGAAAAAAAAGGAGGAAGAGGAGGAGGAGAAGAAGAAGATGAAGGAGGAGGAGGAGAAGAGGTAGTAGTAGAAGAAGAAGAAAAAGGAGGAAGAGGAGGAGGAGAAGAAGAAGATGAAGGAGGAGGAGGAAAGAGGTAGTAGTAGAAGAAGAAGAAGAAGAAGAAGAAGAAGAAGAAGAAGAAGAAGGAGGAGAATAATAATAATAATAATAATAATAATAATAATAATAATAATAATAATAATAATTAACGAATTCTGGAAGATTTTATTTCTTACTCATGATTCGATGTTCATGGCTGTAACGTATTTGAGTTGACACAAAATCGAGATGGCTTCAGAATTTGAATATAAGAAATGTCATGGAAAAGCGTTGTCACTTCATTAAGTTTAGCCATATATATATATATATATATATATATATATATATATATATATATATATATATATATATATATATATATATATCAAATTCAGACGGTAAAGCAAAACTCAAATCATTTAAATCAAAAATAAGATAAAATATATTAAAATTCATTTTTTTTTTAATGGCGCTTCAGCCATTATGCTCCCCCTTTTCTGCAAGTGTTTATCATATACATTAAAGTGCCGAATGTAACTTTTAATTAGAACATCCTATCAGTTCCATGTTTATACAGGGTGTATCGAAGATAGGTTTACAAATTTTTGGGGCGGATTACTCACACAAAAAAGGTACAATTGACGTGTGCAAATAACTAGATCGTCTCCGACAGCCTCTAGAATGAGTTCTTCAAGGTCAGGTATATGAGCGCCTCTAGGTCTTTCTTGGTCCATAGTTTGTGGTGCCACAGATCCTGGCTCACCAAAGCGAACATAAATAGTTTGGATGACTCGCTCTGAAAACGCAACCTGATGCACAGCGTGCAGAGTCGCGTCCATTACCATTCGCGCGTTCGTATGTCAAAATCATACCTATCAGCTCACTATATGAATAGCTTGCCATTGTTAAACGGAACACTTCTCAGTTAACTTACTATTACATACGTTAAATGATGAAGACAGACTATCCATAAATGTACACGAATGACAAATGTAACCTAGTATACATTACAACACATCGCCACCTACCTTAAACATTTTTTTTTTAAATTAATGATTCAAAAACGAAGGATTTGCGGGCATATGTTTACATGGACTTTTGTTCTTTTTTGGTGTGTGAAACCCCCCTAAAGTTTGCAAAAGTATTTTTGATACACCCTATATATATATATATATATATATATATATATAGTTTGCAAAAAACTAGGTAATCCGTATGGGTAGACTCAAGGAGGATAAAATCCAGAGAGCTCAATGTAAATCAGAGCTAATAATTGAAATAAAAACAGACCACTTTAATGTTCCATGTTTATTATATAGAACATTAAAGTGGTCTGTTTTTATTTAATATATATATATATATATATATATATATATATATATGTATATTAATATATATATATATATATATATATATATATATATATATATATATATATATATGTGTGTGTGTGTGTGTGTGTGCGTGTGTGTGTGTGTGTGAGATAGAGAGAGAGAAAGAAATAGTATATATAAATATATAAGTGTGCGTGTGTGTGTAGAGATAGATAGATAGATAGATAGATGCAAGGTAATGATAAAAATGAAAAAGTCAACTAATATCAACAATGAAGACGGCTAGAATATGCTGACCGTGTTTGAAAAAAAAAACATTTTCATCATTATAGATACATATTTATAAAATCTACATATACAGTAATAAAAATAATTATGCTAGATAATAATAATTATGCTACGAAAATAACCGAAAGCATTTGGATATATAAAATATTTTGTCAGTTTTTATATACTTTCTATCCAGAAAAGAAAACACCTTCACAAACACAAGAAAAACTTGAATGAATAAAGCTTAATAACAGTAGCTTGGAAGTCGTCGTTAATGGAAATTGTATAAAATGTAATTGCTGGCAAAAAAGTCAGTTTTCAAGATCGTTTTATACATGAACAATGAATAGGATATTTATCTAAATTTAAATGTACATGTATGTATTCGAATCCTATTGCTTTTGATTATAAGATGTGACCAATATGCATGCCGGTAAACGCAAATAAATAAATATACTGTGTAATCATTAAACGGGACGTCTACTCAAATATCGATATCCATTAAAATAAGTTTTAACGTTGCAAAATCTGTCGGATTAATGAAAAATCCATTTCTTCTTTAGAAATATATATATATATATATATATATATATGTGTGTGTGTGTGTGTGTGTGTGTGTGTGTGTGTGTTTTAGCGTAATTTTCATTATTGCGTAATTTAGACGATAATTTATCCATCGCATCCATATATATGCATATGTGTCTGGTTGTGTGTGTGTGTGTGTGTGTGTGTGTGTGTGTGTGTGTGAGAGAGAGAGAGAGAGAGAGAGAGAGAGAGAGAAATTTTGTACTCTATTTTCTTTTCATGAAATCGAATATATTCTGTGATAAATCATAATCCCTCTGTTCCGAAATAGTTGTTCCATTGCCGGAAATCTCATGTGGAATATACTAATTCTTCGTCGAATTGTTTACCGTTTCCATTAACAGGTTAGCATTGATTTAGTATTTATATTAGTTTATTCAGGTAGAATAATTTGAACGGCAAATTATATCACTTTTTCACCACATTCAAATTGTATTTTTTCTGACCACCCGCTGGCAAGAGATTATTATGGGAGAAGAGAAGCTAATTGGCAGAAATGCTAAACGAAATTGCAAGAAGCACGAATTGACAAATAATGAACGTAGTGCTGTGTCGCAAGTACTGCCAGAAAGATCCACAGATCGTGTCCTGAAGCGTGGTGCAATAAAACAGGTTGAATTAAATGTAGCTGCAGAACGCCTGGGTTTGCAAATTGAATTAGTTTGCCAGCCTCCAAATAGTCCTGATCTCAATGTCCTTGATCTGGGTTATTCTAAAGCAATTCAATCAATTCAGCACCAGCAAGCTCCAAATAATGTTAACCAGCTGATTGAAGCATTGGAAGAAAGCTTCAATAAACTTCAGAAGTCGAAGCTTAACAATACTTTTCTAAGTTTGCAGTTAGCAATGGAACAAGTTATTTTAGTTGACGGCGATAACAACTATAAACTCCGGCACATGTCTAAAGAGAAGCTTGAAAGAGAAGGAAAACTTGAAGCATCCATTTCTATTTCTGACGAGTTGCAACAAAAACTGCTTTTGTTAAAGTAAACCTTCCCCTGTTATTTTTGTTATTAATTTAACTGTTTATGTATATCAGTTTCGATATATTTCACACTTATTTATATGAAAATTCACTAATATTACTCGTTTACGGTTGATTATGGTAATATATGATATTTTGTGTTCTTTTTGGTGTTATTTTATCTACCGAAACAATTAATTTTGGAACAACATGAACTTTTTTTTGGTACAATTATTTCGGAACGGAGGGAGTAATAAATAAAACATTATCTCCCCGAAAATTCTTGCAATCTAAAAATATTTTCTTACTTAAATAATTTGCAAAGGGTTGATAAACCGTAAAAAATAATCAATCAATTCTAGTAGGAAATTATGCAAGGCACATACGATAAATGGTTAAAACAATTCCAGGTGAATATTTGCAAACTCGAGTATAACCTGATCAGTGTTTATCTTTTGACTCAAGTACCTACACGATATATATATATATATATATATGTATACCAACACTATATATATATATATATATATATATATATATATATATATATATATATATATATATATATAAAATGACTCTCATGAGCCTACGTCCTCTGATATATTGTGTTTTTGTTTTCATCAGGGTGCCTAGACACCCACCTCACTATGTGTGTGTGTGTGTGTTAGAGGGAGCGAGTGAGAGAGACAGAGAGAAAAAAAGAAATGTTGTACTCTATTTTCTTTTCATAAAATCGAATATATTCTCTGATAAATCATATATTGCTTCTATAATATCAGACAAAAAGTCAGAGGCAAAGGCTAATAGAAGATTGATACCTATCACTCAATATGAATTGTCGCATCTACTTTTTTGACCCCAATGATCAACAATAACAATACTCAGATCTGAAAGGTAATAAATAATATGTCTTCGAGGATAAAGCAATGTTTTCGATGTCGGCTAATAACATGAGAAAGGTGCTTAAATCAATTTTGCCAATGTTGGAATGGATGAGACACGCTGAACTTAGAGATGTGTGTTTCTCGCAGGCCTCCGATAATCTCTAATTTCTAGGTTGAACGAAGCAAACACATGGCCACATTCGAATGTAAGAAAGACAGGCCTACAAATATAACTCGTTATATTTATTTACTTGAACATAGCAATAGTAAAGGCATCAATTGATAACTCAGCCTGGTTCTGTCCACCTCTTTCAATATAACACATAATATATGTGAATCAATGAATCGATATATTTCACTATATGAATATATACTTCAGTCTCTACATATCTATCTATCTTTCTAAATGTGTTAATGTCTAACAACTATATATATATATATGATGAAAATGTGGAAAAGACAAAGCAAAATCCGAATATATGAGTTTACTGTTTTTATTATGTTTTTGTTTTTGTTATTCTGTCGACGTCAGACGTTTCGGTCAAATAGACCTTCTTCGGGACATGGTTAATGGAGACATAATTATATTAGATTTAAGTTTGATGGAGAGACGATATATACAGGACTGGTCAGAAACAGAAAAACTGAAATTCTAAAGTCAAGTATTCTTTCTTAGAGTCGGATATGCTGGCGTCGCGTGGGCGGCAACTACGAAGACCTGCGCACAGGGAAGAAGATTGTGTCCTAAGTGGAGGGTGAGGGGGACTATTTAAAACTATAGCTTATCGGTACGTTTGTCACGCATTAATCTCGCCACCGAGGTCGCGATCTGAAAGAAACCAGGTCTATTATTTACTGTATGTGAGGTGGCTATCATGCCAGCCTCATAAATCTGTCTAAGGTTCTTATTGTGGATATATTTTAAGATCTTCACAGAGTCGAAATCAAAATTGTGATCAGATTTGGCTATGTGTATAACTAAAGCACTGCTTAGATTACCGAGGCGAATGTCACGTTTATGTTCGGAAATGCGAGATTTCAATGATCTACTTGTCTCGCCTATATAACTCAGGTTGCAGTCTCTGCAGGGCACCTGATAGACGCAAGCATCGGATGTAATATGTTGTCTGCTCGTATTACTCAATATGTTACGTATAGATTTAGTGGGTAATGTAGTAGTTTTAATTTTTAGCGCGTTTAGATTGTTGGAGATGTGTTCGGTCAGAGGGTTATTCGGTAGAAAGATGCGGCCAATGGGATTATCAGGGGCAGCTGAGAGTGTGCCTCTCTCCACCTTTGATGTAGTAGTAGTAGTCGGTATGTTGTTATGTACTGATGGACGAACTCTGTGGATTTTCAAGGCTTTATGTTTAGCGCCGAGTATTAGTTGTCTCGGATACGAAAGGCTGGAGAAGGTATCCTCGATATAACCAAATTCGTCATCTAAATATTTTGCTGAACAGATTCGCAGAGCTCTCAAGTAAAATCCGATAATAACACCTCTCTTAGTCCTAGTATCATTGTGAGAGTAAAAGTGTAAGTAGTCGTTTTTGCATATGGGTTTACGATATACTGTGAATTCTAGTTTGTTATTATTTCTGGTGAGTAGTATGTCTAGAAAAGGTAGAGAATTATTCGATTCAAGTTCGTGGGTAAATTTTATAGTAGGTTCTACTCTATTCAATCTATCGGTGATTTTGTTTAGATCATGTTTCTGTGGGTAAATGAATAAAATGTCATCTATGTAACGGAAATAATGTGTATCATCAGGGATTATATATTTGAAAGGTCCAGACTCGAGAAATTCTAGAAATATGCATGCTAGGAACCCAGAGAGAGGACTACCCATAGGTAAGCCAAACTTTTGTTTATAGTAGATGTCGTTATGCTGGAAGTAACAGTGAGATGTGCATAGGATGCATAGTTTGATGCATATTGAGATGGGGATAGGTAGCTTAAAGTCAGTTTTCTTAAGGTGGTTATCTAGCCGTTTAATACATTTATCCACCGGTACATTGGTGAATAGAGATTTAACGTCTAAGCTGGCTAGGGATTTGTTTCCTATGTCGATATTGCTTAGCTTATGCATCCTATGCACATCTCACTGTTACTTCCAGCATAACGACATCTACTATAAACAAAAGTTTGGCTTACCTATGGGTAGTCCTCTCTCTGGGTTCCTAGCATGCATATTTCTAGAATTTCTCGAGTCTGGACCTTTCAAATATATAATCCCTGATGATACACATTATTTCCGTTACATAGATGACATTTTATTCATTTACCCACAGAAACATGATCTAAACAAAATCACCGATAGATTGAATAGAGTAGAACCTACTATAAAATTTACCCACGAACTTGAATCGAATAATTCTCTACCTTTTCTAGACATACTACTCACCAGAAATAATAACAAACTAGAATTCACAGTATATCGTAAACCCATATGCAAAAACGACTACTTACACTTTTACTCTCACAATGATACTAGGACTAAGAGAGGTGTTATTATCGGATTTTACTTGAGAGCTCTGCGAATCTGTTCAGCAAAATATTTAGATGACGAATTTGGTTATATCGAGGATACCTTCTCCAGCCTTTCGTATCCGAGACAACTAATACTCGGCGCTAAACATAAAGCCTTGAAAATCCACAGAGTTCGTCCATCAGTACATAACAACATACCGACTACTACTACTACATCAAAGGTGGAGAGAGGCACACTCTCAGCTGCCCCTGATAATCCCATTGGCCGCATCTTTCTACCGAATAACCCTCTGACCGAACACATCTCCAACAATCTAAACGCGCTAAAAATTAAAACTACTACATTACCCACTAAATCTATACGTAACATATTGAGTAATACGAGCAGACAACATATTACATCCGATGCTTGCGTCTATCAGGTGCCCTGCAGAGACTGCAACCTGAGTTATATAGGCGAGACAAGTAGATCATTGAAATCTCGCATTTCCGAACATAAACGTGACATTCGCCTCGGTAATCTAAGCAGTGCTTTAGTTATACACATAGCCAAATCTGATCACAATTTTGATTTCGACTCTGTGAAGATCTTAAAATATATCCACAATAAGAACCTTAGACAGATTTATGAGGCTGGCATGATAGCCACCTCACATACAGTAAATAATAGACCTGGTTTCTTTCAGATCGCGACCTCGGTGGCGAGATTAATGCGTGACAAACGTACCGATAAGCTATAGTTTTAAATAGTCCCCCTCACCCTCCACTTAGGACACAATCTTCTTCCCTGTGCGCAGGTCTTCGTAGTTGCCGCCCACGCGACGCCAGCATATCCGACTCTAAGAAAGAATACTTGACTTTAGAATTTCAGTTTTTCTGTTTCTGACCAGTCCTGTATATATCGTCTCTCCATCAAACTTAAATCTAATATAATTATGTCTCCATTAACCATGTCCCGAAGAAGGTCTATTTGACCGAAACGTCTGACGTCGACAGAATAACAAAAACAAAAACATAATAAAAACAGTAAACTCATATATTCGGATTTTGCTTTGTCTTTTCCACATTTTCATCATACCGTCGGATCTACATCCACACATTTGCTTACATATATATATATATATATATATAGTTAAGTCATACATTTTAGATGCATCAAGGGTGGTCTTCAGTGATGCACTGTTCTCATCGCCGATTTCGGGTTTCGCATCATATCGGCTCCAACAGCAACCCGGACCTGATTCTAGGTGAAACAGGCCGCCTCCTTGAAAGCGTCGTGCTACGCACCGCGACATTGCAAATATATATATATATATTATGAAATGGACAAAGTCCGACAATTATTTTAAGACATTTTTATGTTTATACATTCTTTTTATAGATACAAATATTTAAGTAAATGCTCTGTTTTATAATAAACAGTATTAAACAACATTTACCGGCCTGAATGTCCGAGAAATTTTCATAGAAAATATTCGTCCTATGAACGAACCGAAAGATCCTCTGTGGCACGTCAAGCTAAATGATGGTTCCGTATAGGATACAGGTTCGAATCCTGTCTGAGGATGAATATTTTCTATGAAAATGTTTCGGACATTCAGACCGGTAAATGTTGTTTAATTTTTTTTTTTTATTTTTTTTTAAAGAGTATCACCCCAAGCAAGGCTGGAGGCCACTATCACGCATGGGGTTACAGAAGGGTTGGGGGAAGAGCAGATAGGAGTGGTAAAGGAGAGAAAGACGGAGGGTCGATCAAGGCAAGGGGGTTACAGAAGATTTTGAGCGAGAGCAGATAGGAATGAAAGATGAAAAGATGTGGAGAAGGGAAGTGGATAGATCAAGGCAACTGGAGATGTCGATTGACGTTACACTTAAACCGTTGGAGATTGTATTTGTCAGGGAAACAGTAATAGGGAAGGGAGTTCCATAGGCGAGATGTGCGAGACATGAAGCTATTGGAGTAGAAGAGACGTCTACATCTAACAGTTTCAACGGTGAAGGGGTGGGAACGGGATGCCAGCCTCGTAGGACGTTTAAATTCATGAGGCCTAGGAACCAGCGAAAGCAGCTCCTCGGAGCAATTACCGTGAAAGTACTTGTAGAAAAGGCAGAGTGATGCAACATTGCGTCTGTGAGAGAGCGACTGCAGACGAGATGACAGATCAGGGCCAATCACATTGCATATCCGTCTCTGGATCTTATCAAGAACCCTGAGGCAACCAGCAGGGGCCCCAGACCATATATGGCAGCAATATTCCATGCAAGGGCGAATGGTCGATTTAGACTTGGAGGATCGATTCCCGGGAGAAAAATATTATAAACAGAGCATTTACTTAAATATTTGTATCTATAAAAAAGAATGTTAAACATAAAAATGTCTTCATATATATATATATATATATATATATATATATATATATATATATATATATATATATATATATATATATATTAATATTATTAAAGAGCGGCAACGCACACCGTCTGATTTCATTTACGGGTCTCAATATTGCTTGTATGGAATATAGTAGTGGTAATTATCTATCTATCTCAGCCTCTTAATATATACCTGTCTATATATGTCTGTCTCAGGTGTTTCATGTGTATGTATGTATCTCTAGTAATCTTTTATCGCTATCTACACATCTGTAGCAGTCTTTTATCTCTCTATCTATATATAATGATTTTCCAAGCGTAGCTTAGATGTGGCCGAAAGTATGGGGCACCCAGTGAGAATCGAACTCACTACTCAGTTGTAATTGTTCTAGCAAGACAAGCTTGCTAACATTGACATTGCCTCGAGGTGCCTCTCTATCTACATATATGAAGTAGTCACTTATATCTCTCTTACTCTGTCTATCTATCCATCTGTGGAAGTATTATATCTATCTATCTATCTATCTATTTCAGTCTCTTTGCATCTATCAATCTATCTATCTATCTATCTATCTATCTATTTCAGTCTCTTTGCATCTATCTATCTATCTATCTATCTATCTATCTATCTATTTCAGTCTCTTTGCATCTATCTATCTATCTATTTCAGTCTCTTTGCATCTATCTATCTATCTATGTATTTCAGTCTCTTTGCATCTATCTATCTATCTATCTATCTATCTATCTATCTTTCTATCTATCTATCTATCTATCTATCTATTTCAGTCTCTTTGCATCTATCTATCTATCTATGTATTTCAGTCTCTTTGCATCTATCTATCTATCTTTCTATCTATCTATCTATCTATCTATCTATTTCAGTCACTTTTCATCTATCTATCTATTTCAGTCTCTTTGCATCTATCTATCTATCTATCTTTCTATCTATCTATCTATCTATCTATCTATTTCAGTCTCTTTGCATCTATCTATCTATGCATTTCAGTCTCTTTGCATCTATCTATCTATCTATCTATCTTTCTATCTATCTATCTATCTATCTATCTATCTATCTATCTATCTATCTATTTCAGTCTCTTTGCATCTATCTATCTATCTATGTATTTCAGTCTCTTTGCATCTATCTATCTATCTTTCTATCTATCTACCTATCTATCTATCTATCTATCTATCTATCTATCTATTTCAGTCTCTTTGCATCTATCTATCTATCTATCTATCTATTTCAGTCGCTTTGCATCTATCTATCTTTCTATCTATCTATCTATCTATCTATCTATTTCAGTCTATTTGCATATATCTATCTATCTATCAATCTATCTATCTATCTATCTATCTATCTATCTATCTATCTATCTATCTATCTATCTATTTCAGTCTCTTTGCATCTATCTATCTATCTATCTATCTATCTATCTATCTATCTATCTATCTATCTATTACTTGCATTGTTTACATTATTTGGACTTTTATCCTTATTTTCATTGGCATATTCACAACGTTTCGGCCGTTTTACGCTCCGGCCTACTTCAGGTGATTGGAATTTCGATTCGAACCCTTTATTTCGTCCACAAGGGTAGATTGTTCTGGTTCCACGCGCCATGCATCTTCCGGGTGTTATTTTCCCTTAACTCAACTCTCCAAGTAATGAACTCATATCACTTTGGGTCTAGTCACTGGATCTAACCAACGTATTTAACCACTGGGCCTATCTATCTATCTATCTATCTATCTATCTATCTATCTATCTATCTATCTATCTATCTTTATCTCTATCTATCTATCGATCTAGTGAGATTAAGTGTTTAACTAGATTAAAACTAAACGAAAAGAATAATTAGCTGGAACATTTTGAAAAAATGGAAGAAAATAATTTTATTTGGATTTTGCCTTCTAAGTGGTCTAAACAGTTACGAAAATTTTGAAAAGTTACTCATCAATCCACCTACGATAAAGCGATTGACTGATATACATACATATATTTATATTTATATATATATATATACATATATATATATATATATAGATAGATAGATAGATAGATAGATAGATAGATAGATACAGACATAGGTAGATATGAACACAATGAGATACGCAGATAATGAACATACTAAAATAGCTAGATGGCTAGCGATATATATATATATATATATATATATATATATGTGTGTGTGTGTGTGTGTGTGTATATATATATATATATGTGTGTGTGTGTGTGTGTGTGTCAATCGCTATATCTAAGGTGGATTGATGAGTAACATTTCAAACCTTTCATAACGTTTAAGAATACTTAGATGTCAGGATCAAAATAAAATCATTTTCTTCCATTTTTTCAAAATGTTTTAGCTAATTTTTTCTTCCTTTCGTTTTAATCCTTTTAAACACATAATCTCACTAGATTGACAGATAGATAGATAGATAGATAGATAGATAGATAATGAATAGACTGAGATTCATAATGAAGAATCTGACATAACTAAATAGATAGATAGCAAAAAGGCTTAGATAGATGGATAGATAATTAACATGCTTAGATAGATAGATAGATAGATAGATAGATAGATAGATATATAGATAGATAGACAGATAGATCAATTTATATAGAACAGAGTGATCAATCTATCTTTATATATGGATTTAAATCTGTTGACTCAAAAGATCCGATGTATCTGGGGAGCATCAATATAATTGGCATTTTAACTGATATAACAGATATGTGCAGGAGAAAGCATTCGGCCAGTTCCACCAGATTTGCAACTAACAACCTCTGTTACAACGTTAAACAACAATAGCATATGCACATGATGGTCTCATCTGTCTCTTTTGATATACAAAGACTCATCAGTTCCAATTTTAGTCTTCTTACTTATGTCTAAGTTAACGTTGTAGGTCAGCTACTGTCTTGCAAGTTGAGCTGCATTGGCAGCAGATGGCTGGACTTTTGAACGACTGATCTATTAGATCTTCACTCATGAGAATGTTTAAGACTTGAAATACTCGGGAGACCGTTCAGTGCGATTATAATCTAGTATCCCAAAAATGGATACTGACATATGTCACCTTTTATTTGAGTTTGACTTTGAATCGGATTAAATGTCTACGTTACGTATGCGTTCTTAGAGCTATCCATACATGAAGATTTTTATTATATATATATATATATATATATATATATATATATATATATATATATATATATATATATATATATATATATATATATATATGCCGAGTGTAACAGCAAAATTGATCAAAACGTGTAAGAGCAAAATTGTCCATTTTTAGATTATGCTTTGAACCGTTGTATGTTAGAAATTATTAAAGACATCTTAACTTGTCGTTAACCAATTTAGACAATTTGGCTGTTACACTTATATATATATATATATATATATATATATATATATATATATATATATATATATATATATATATATATATACTTCGACATGCTGGTTGAAATATATATATACTTTCGACATACAAATCATTCGAAATAAATCATGTTCTATTACTGTATTTTCCTTTTCCTTGCCATTCACATATATATATATATATATATATATATATATATATATATATATATATATATATAGGTGTGTGTGTGTGTGTGTGTGTGTGTGCGTGTGTATGTGTGCGTGTGTGTGCGTGTGTGTGTGTGAATTACAATTAAGGAATTCGAAGCAATTTACCTTATACAGATTATCAGTTCGCCATGGGAAAGTAGTTTTTCCCTGGACATGGAAATATATATATATATATATATATATATATATATATATATATATATATATATATATATATATATATATCCAATGCGATGAGAACGAAAGTAATATATAAATTCCAACATTCAGAGAATTCATTCAAAAGAGGGCTCGATACCGATACTAGAGCGATAGTTATTTATTTATTATAATTTTATCATATAGACAAAACTATTTTACTCATTACAAAGATGCAACTTCGTTTCAGTGCATTTCAACTGCACTTCGACGGGTGAGAGTCGAAAATGGTAACCATTTCAACTATATCTATATCTATATATCTATATATCTATATATATATACATATATATATATATATATATATATATATATATATATATATATATATATATATATATATATATATATATATATATATATATATGGGGGGTGCAAATATACAGAAAAATAGAAAAGAACCTTTAAGTTAATAATCCGACGTAGTTTTTTTATTTTTAAATTAAAGATTAGAGAGGGATAAGATCATCTTGAATAAGTTGAAAATGATCCTGGAATTCTTTATATATATATATATATATTTCAATCATTCATGAGCTTCTGATTCTTAATTATGATTAATTAATGATGAAAAATATCATTTTCGTTTAGGATTGATATCAGCACGATATTTCTATTAATCCTGAAGAGTAATTATGTATTCGTATTGCTCAAAGTAGAGTCCACTAGTGTTATAAAAATCTCGTAGGATTCAAAAAAGATATCTATAATCATTTCTAAGATACAACGGTTCAGAACTTAATCCAAAAATTGGACAATTTTCCTGTTACACCCGGTATGCATGTGGGGGACTCAATCGTCGTTTTTCAACATATGAGTCTCCTGCAGCTCAGTTCTCAACACTGACCAGACGGACCACGCCCATCTATCAGTTGCTTATAGTGGTGATGGCTTGTACAGAATCAAGTACACTTTTTGCAATTGCCGAATACAGATAACTGGTACAGATCCCACCACAAGTTCCCCAAACGGCTCTCCTCGGGTTTTGAGTTCAGAGTTGTCCTTCTTCTAGTATGCAGTCTGCTCTGCCATTTACCCACAGCTGGGGTAGAAGAGATGGATTGATACTATACTAAACCGTGAGTGAATGTAATGAACTCGACTGGAATTCGATCTCGGCTCTCCCTTCCTTCATCTGACCCGTAACCATTACTCCATCGTGCCTATATCTACCTTCCTAGCTACATACATACATACATACGTACGTACACAACATACATGCATATATATGTGTGTGTGTGTGTGTGTGTGTGTGTGTGTGTGTGTGTGTGTATGTGTGTGTGTATGTGTGTGTGTGTGGAAACACTTGAGTTCATTTTTCCATCTTCGGGGCTGTATGCATACAATAATATATACATCCAAAATTAGCAAATTTATATCATCCGACTGAATAATGAATGCGGATGATATCAACGCATTGGATCGACTGACAAAGATACTCGTAATTCAAGCAAAAAATTCGATAAGAAATGATTGAAAAGCCGTACTTGCGCGAAGTCAGATAAGTGAAAATGTTATCAACACATCATCCCTACCAAAAGAATATTCGCTCCGTTGGTTATTTCTTCTTTGCAGAAGAAAGCGCCTTGAAGCCAACTTGGCTGTTTCTTCTCTTTGACAATCAATAACAAACCAGCCAATGTCCGCCTGAATCTTGCGAATAAGTTCAGTTTCCAGGGTCGTATTTCATACTTCCATACTGGGAATACCGGCACAATTACTCTGTCGGCAGTATTTTATTTCCCTTGCTTTCATTAAGAACTTTACAATGTGAAGGCTATTCATAAATCTGGAAGCATTTCAACGGATTATAGTCATTTATAATATTATTTTGTAAATTCTGAATCCCTACGATTTACGTTATTTACAATACTATATGACCAACTATATGACAATACAATACTATATGATCAACTATATGTCAATACAATACTATGTGACCAACTATATGACAATACAATTCTATATGTCTAACTATCTGACAATAAAATACTATATGACCAACTATATGACAATAAAATACTATATGACCAACTATATGACAATACAATACTATGTGACCAACTATATGACAATACAATACTATGTGACCAACTATATGACAATACAATACTATATGACCAACTATATGACAATAAAATACTATGTGACCAACTATATGACAATACAATACTATGTGACCAACTATATGACAATAAAATACTATATGACCAACTATATGACAATACAATACTATGTGACCAACTATATGACAATACAATACTATGTGACCAACTATATGACAATACAATACTATATGACCAACTATATGACAATAAAATACTATGTGACCAACTATATGACAATACAATACTATGTGACCAACTATATGACAATAAAATACTATATGACCAACTATATGACAATACAATACTATGTGACCAACTATATGACAATACAATACTATATGACGAATTATGACAATAAAATACTATGACCAACTATATGACAATACAATACTATGTGACCAACTATATGACAATACAATTCTATATGACTAACTATATGACAATACAATACTATATGACCAACTATATGACAATAAAATACTATATGACCAACTATATGACAATACAATACTATGTGACCAACTATATGACAATACAATACTATATGACGAATTATGACAATAAAATACTATATGACCAACTATATGACAATACAATACTATGTGACCAACTATATGACAATAAAATACTATATGACCATCTATATGACAATACAATACTATGTGACCAACTATATGACAATACAATACTATATGACCAACTATATGACAATAAAATACTATATGACCAACTATATGACAATACAATACCATGTGACCAACACCAATGTCCTGGAAAGAGCCAACAGTCAAATCGCTGATCATGAAACACCGTCTTCGATGATCAGGATATTTAGGGAGAAGTCTACGTATTATTCAGTGAGCTCACATCAGCAAAAAGATCACGGTGTTGCCCTCTTGGAAGATGCAAAGACCAACTCAAAAAAGTACTGATGGGCCACTGGATTTGAGCTTAAATCGTTTTGAAACACATCACCTGAACCTTACCAACTAGCGGTGTTCCGTCACCATCTAAACCAAACATTTCGAAACCATTAGAGAAAAGGAAGACAAACATCAAGAGAAAGGTCTGATAAAATCATTCTCTTCATCCAGTAACGTTACTATACACTCAATTACCATTCCGTCAATGCCATCGACTCTTCCTTGCAAGAATTAGTCTACTTCGTCACGAACGACACCATCATAACATTAGTGGTCAGCACAGAAGAGATTAAATTCTCGGATACTGGGTAAAGCCAACGACATTATTTTCATGACGACTACTATCCTTATCTTAACGTTTTCACTCTGTCTTATTACCAGGTATCTGAATGAAATCTCACTATACAACAGGTTTATCTGCGAGTCTAAAAGTTGATATCGGTCAAATATACAAGAGAATCAGAAAGGTAATCATTGGTCAAGTCTGCAAGTACCAACTCGGAACACGGCCCTTTGAGTGGGTACTTATTATTTTGCAGGGCAAGGTAACCAATGATATACTGAGTTTTTCATGACATTACTTGAATAAGGGGTGTCTCTCACATTAAAGGTTTTTATTTTAGTATAACAAGACTTCAGTTTTCGCGTCTGAAGAATTTCAGTCACTGTGTGATTTCATGGACTGAAGCATAGCAATGGCCCAGACTTGCTGGGAGAATGGTTGCCGACCAAGGCTACATAACCTAGTCTATACAGTTATTTAATTCATAAGTTGGGGTGAGGTTATGGATTAATACCTTTCCCATGGGTATTTGCGCGTAAGTGAATTTAACGAGTTGGGTTGGAATTCGAACTCGGATCTCCGGTTTCATATTCTGAATCACAATCCATGAGACCACACATACTTCCATTATGTTTCTTTTGCAAATGATTTATTGATTCTACTGTTTTTGGTGTTGTTTTATTTCACTTTTCGCGTCTTAAGATTCTAAGTCACTGTGCATCTTATGGGCCGATGCTTCCCCACGTGTGGCCCAATCTTGCTGGGAGGTGAGTGATTTTTACCTATCTCTAGAATTGTTGTCGACTAAGGCTACAGAACACTGACTGTCCTGTTATTTAACCCATAGGTGAGCGAGAAGAGATGAAGTCTGAAGCATAAAAAAAAATAAAATTATTATATTTCTGAGAACGGTCCTTTAAAAGTCCACGCACAAATGATGGCTTCGGAAACATTTGTATCTTCCGAGTAATAAATTGAAAAAGGAAAGAACGTTGACATTTAGTGATCGATCGAGCGTAAGGATGTTATTTCAAGCGAAACGGAAGATGTTTCTTTCACGACGAACATTTAGCAATATTTTACCTTGCAATCACTTATTTACCCTGTTTTTAGATATTTTTAGAAATCATAATTTTAAAAAACATTCCACCACACCCACCGCATTACTGTCATGTTCCAAGCAGCTATTATAAGACCTCGATGCAAATAAACAACTTAAAAATATTGCGATCTTGTTAGTTCTTTAAATAAGATCTAAAAATGGATACATATTTAATAACATATCGACTTAAGCAGAAGGCTCGCTGTGAAGTCGTTGATGGCAATCTTGTACACAGATCACGTTTACTTAGTGCGTTGGTTACTTATGAAGATCTCAAAAACAGAAAGCGCTTAGAGACTTATAAGCTTAACATCGGATGACCTCATGTCAAATAGAAAGAAGACGTTTATAGATAGGTATATAGGAAAACGAGGACTAACTATTAATTGTCAAAAAGACACAATGAATGGCTGTCGACAAGAAAAAAAAACAACTATAGATTCGTGCTCGGATTGGAGATATCAAAGGATATAGAATTTCTGAGAAATATTTTAACTGAAGACGAAAAATGTGGCACAGAAAGTTTGAGGTACATTAGAACACACCGTCCTGGGTATAATGATAAACTGCATCCACGTCCTGGGTAAACGATAAACTACCTCCGACAGCAAGACCTCTGATCAGGAGGTTTTGAGGAGCATGGAACCACCTCTTAATTGCTAGTGTTCCCAGGTTCACCCAGACACGGGATGTCGCACTTGTTAGGGTCTCAGCTATGGGTAAATAGTTAACGCCTAAACTGGGTTCAATGAGAAAGTGAAAGTAAGAAGGGAAGGTAGAAGTTTTTAATTTCCATTTCAGTAAAAGGAAAAGTTGTCAATTTCAAATCTTTTCACGTGTACCCCTTTACTTCCTAAAATAACGACCAGAATTCATTTTTAAACTTTATTTTATTTCTAAATGTTATTTTTAGGGGATACCCATTGTTCTCGTGAATTTTACAGAGTGCCTGGCCTATTTTTTTAAGTGCCCATATAATTTGAGATTAAATAAAGATCAAATACGGCTCAAATCCGAAAAACTAATACGGAACTTTTATCAATCAAACATGTTTCAGAAACTGTCTATATTTCTAAGATGAGGACCCAAACAGTGTGAGTTCAATACCCGGTTAAGCCAGTAGAGAACTTTCAGAGGGAAAATTAATAGGAAATAACTGATAACTAACGTCCATTATACACGGCACGTGGAACTAGAACAGTCTACCCCAGTGAGCGAAATAATGGGTTCAGTTCGTCATTCCAACCACCTGAAGAAGCCTGAGCGTACAACGGCCGAAACGTTGTAATAAATATGGCGACAAAGATGAGGACAATAGTCCGAATAATGTAAATAATGTACATAAATATTTGTAAAGTTATTTTAGTGGACACCCATATTTAAGGAAACGATGCGTCTATTTATTTATTTATTTATTTTCGTCTAACGGTCTGAATATTCGAGAAATATAATTAAAAATACGTTCTCCGTTAGGAATCGGCGTATTTTAACCATCTCGGCCACTGAGTGCGTCGACGAGTAGGCAGGGTTGAATAGTGCCTTATGAACGCAATTTTTTCTCAAATATTTATGATTATTATTGTAATATTTTGCAAAAAAAAAAAATCTGCTCAAATATTTAACGATACTATAAGGGAATATCTACGGATATTTTACTGTCGTATAACTCACCATGAGCTTATTCAATCATCAAATGACGATATGAATATACAATAGCGTTTCTAAATTCTTTTGATGCTAACGAAACTTTGTTTGTTGCTTATAGATACTTTAATTCAATAAATTCATTTCGTTTTTTTTTTTGCCTTGAAGAAGTCCACATTGGACCAAACGCGTCGGCTAAAACTAGTTTTCTCATTGTCTTTTTCTTTATACATATTGTCTTTTTGTACAGGTTAATTATAAGAAATTTTACATATCCATATTTATGTATATAGATTCAGAAGTTACATATATATATATATATATATATATATATATATATATATATGTAAAATGAGAACAAATGAAGTATAATTTCACTACCCGTAGCATTTAATTTAAAAGAGGACTCAATACAGATTAAAGCTAAATATTACTTATTTTAGGATATTAAAACAAAAACATGTGAAAAATCGCTACCCAATTAATTAACATACATCAAATAATTCCAATAGGAACATGAAATTTTAATGAAAATTTCCAGTGAAACGAAAACATGAATTTTAAAAAATGTAGTAATTCTTTTCCTAATGTCTACGAGATTTTTCTTTGACTCTCACTTCAGCAATAAAACCAAAGATAATTTTCTTGATCTCTAATAATAAGATATTGTTCCTTTCTTTCATATTATTATTTTATTGGATAAAATCAGGTCCACGAGATGTACAGCTGATATTTTGACTTCTATTATTAACTACACAACTGCTTAAATAAAAAATGACTCGACAAAGCCCATCACAAATCTGTAGAATGTCCTAGGATTTTAAAAGCAAACATTGATTGATTCTTAATGCTTTCCTTTTAAAACGGGGAACTTTATTATTCAGACATCATTCCAAGAAAACAATTTAAACGTAGAATTTGTGCGCTTGCGCACTGACGGTAAATAGCTCAGAATAAGGTTAACGTTTCCATAATGGAAGAAATGAAACAACATGGCGCCTGCTTCTATCTTTTTATCATAATTGGATAGTGACTAATAGAAGTTAAATTTTAGCTGTAAACCTTAAATATTCTAAGGAACGGACACAGGCATGTAGATACACACACACACATACACACACACACACACATATATATATATATATATATATATATATATATATATATATACGCGCATACGCACACATGCATACACACACACACACACACACACATATATATATATATATATATATATATATATATATATATATATATATATATATGGACGTGCAGACACACACATGCACATATACACACACACATATATATATATATATATATATACACGCATGCACGCACATGCGCATACACACACACACACACATATATATATATATACATACACGCGCATACACACTCAGGCACATACACACACATATATATATATATATATATATATATATATATATATATATATACACACGCGCATACACACACATGCACACACACACACACACACATATATATACACACGCGCATACACACACATGCACACACATACACACACACACATGCATATATATATATACATGTGTGTGTGTGTGTGTGTGTGTGTGTGTGTGTGTGTGTGTGTGTGTGTGTGTAGTAAAGCGGGGGATTATAGTAGTTCCAACGAGAGAGAAAAGTGTATATTTTAAAGGGAAAAGAGAAGTCGCAAACGTTTTCGGTTATAATGTGGATTTTTAAAATAAATATATATATATATATTATACTTTATTTTACATATTTTTTTGCTACATTCATTTCGGGTCTTGCGACCTTCATCAGGCGAAGAATTGTTATTTCGACATATTATTTAAAGAAATTATTTTTTCTCATGTTTCTTCATGTCGAACTATTGTCTTATGTGTGTAGTAGTAATCCAAATTTTCTTGGATTTGTGGAGAATATCTTCTGTTTAAGGGGTAATAAGACAATTACACTTGGTTAGAAAAAGGGGGAAAGAAGGAGGCCTTTTTTCTTATATTTTTATGACCTCTGTATCTTTTAAAACTATTTCTCTCTCTCTCTCTCTCTCTCTCTCTCTCTGTGTGTGTGTGTGTGTTTTGTTAGTATGTGTATACATATTTGTTACGGTAATTTATCTAGATCCATACATTCCATTAAAAGCAAAAATTAAGTCATCCTTGATAATGGCTAAGACTATAACCGTAAACTCATCTACTGTGTCAACTTTGTTATTACGAACACGCTTGTCCATTATCGCCAAAACTTTTACAATTGGGTTAGGGTCAGGATTCTGACGAGGCCAATGGAAGAATTATTAAAACAAAATGTTACCCAGCAAACTACTATAACATATTTTGACTTGTATAATGTATATATCTAAACCTGTATGAATATCCTGTATTAATAAAAGAACTTTAATACTCACTTGTCTTGAACATATATATATATATATATATATATATATATATATATATATATATATGCATATATATATATATATATATATATATATATATATATATTATAGGTTCCTGAAAAGTTTATTTCGGTTGAGCTCTCTGAGGAAGGAAGTTTGCGTTTGTAAAGAATGTCTATTAAGGCTAATATAGCGTGACTCTTTGGCAAATGCGAATTGAGTCCTGTCGGTCGCTGTGTGTTTATCTAAAAAGAAAAACGCTAAAATTCACCTTCTTCCATGCCTAGCGCCGACGGCTCAGTAGTAGAATTTCAGACTGTCGCCAATTCAGTCGAGTTTCGATCCTAGCTAAAGGCAACCGGGCGTCTGTGATACAGCGAAACAGTCTCTCTGTGGATGACAATAATATATATATATATATATATATATATATATATATATATATATATATATATATATATATATATATATATATATATATATATATATATATATATATATATATATGTATTGACACAAGAAGAAATATTAATGAAATATTATGCCTACTTTGATATGAAGTGTTTGGGTTTAGAAACAAATAAATAGAAACGAATTGAAATAATCAATTTATAGAAGGAAATAGGTAATAAATAAACGTATCTGTATTCTGTTATATAAGAAGATTTTCTTTGCCGTCTCTTTTAATAGGTTTATTTGCTTTTTTGTCCTATAAAAATCGTGTATGAACACCCCATAATATTTTTTATTCGTTCTCTTTTTTAGGCAACCGACCGCACTGAAAGCGAAGACCGAACAATAGCGCGTTCCTTCCCGAATCTCAAGGTAATAAATATTTTCTTACTAGACTGAAACCTGAGATGAAGATAGAAATTGTTTTTGTTTTTTTTTCTCATAAGAAGTTCTATGAAGTGTTTCTCTTTTCATAAATTCTTTTCGAGCATGTAAACTTTCTTTAAATGAGTTCAACCAGGTGCAATAGCAAAATTGTCCAAATCGGGTACATCATTATTTGTCATACCACAAAATATTTAAAACTAAAAAAAAAATTAAAAAAAAAAAAAATACACTAAAGTAATTGAGTTTCTTTTTCGGGGTTTTCAGATAAGAAGTTTAGCCATCTTGACACCATTTGTCGTAAGAATCAGTGAAAACCCGTTTGAGTTATTCAGCTAGAAAGAGAACAGGTTAAAATCGTTTTGTGTCAGCCCCATTTTTGTCTCAACTGAGCATTGGTGAGAGGAAAAAGATTATTCAGGTCTTCAGTAATGTTACCAACATTCATACTTTGGCTTCCATCTACAGTGTCCATTCAAGACCCAGCACGAGAACGGTGAATAAGTTTTAAAAGGAGGAAACAGTAGAGAGGAAAAGTGGATCAGAATACCACAACAGGAAGAGGGATCCTCATTCATTTTAGAGATAATTACATACAAGAACCATCAAGAGAGCGGATAATTAAACAGATGGAATATTTAGAGAGGAAAAATGGATCAGGAGATCACAACAGGAAGAGGAATCATTTCAACCTAATGCTAAAGAGATCAATTAGAAAAGATCCAACTCAATCCATAAGACACTTGGCACAGGAAAGAGGAGTTTCAGCTACGACAGTCCAAAGAGCAGTTTTAAAAAGCCTTGAAAATAAAATCATTCGTGAAACGTGTGAGGCACCTTGATATTCCAAGGAAGTTAGAACGTTAGAGAAGGCGAAGATCATTTTGAATAAGTTGAAAAATGATCCTGGCATATTATATATATATATATATATATATATATATATATATATATATATGCAGAAATATAGTCTTAAAGTGTGCTATATTTATGGGGTAAAGTGCTCAATATCAGAGATAGAGCGTGTGTAAATATAAAAGTGGACATGGAAGTCAGCACTTAGAGGCCTCTAAGTGCTGACTTCCATGTCCACTTTTATATTTATATATATATATATATATATATATATATATATATATATATATATATATATATATATATATATATAAGTGAACTTAATTTCAGTCCGTCATGAGCTTCCGCTACTTAGCTATGATTAATTAATGATGAACATGTTATTTTCGCTTATGATCGATTTCATCACGATTCTTCTGTTAAGCTTGGAGATTTATTATATATTCTTATTGCTCAAAGTAGAATCGAATCGTTTTATAAAATCCCAGAGAATTCCAGTAAGATATGTTTAATCATTTCTAATATACAACTGTTCAAAGCTTAATCTAACAAAGTGACAATTCTACTTTTATGCCACTTGGGCAAGCTTACTGCTACACTCGGTATAACTAATGAATTCAACATCCAAGAAACTGTTTGAGATACAATGTTTCAGATATATAGGCCACTTCACTTAGCTCACGGTGTTACAATAAAATGGTTTAGAAATTAGGATAAAAGTATAAAGGGAATATTTGTCAAAACGTAATGATTGACAATTCTACATATTTTTTTAATCATTTCACCCCGAATAAGGCAGTAAAGTTAATATGACACAAGGTGTGACCGAGTTTGTAAGAATAAGAAAAAGGGAAGTATTTTAAAAGAACGAGAACAGTAGAAGAAGAGTAATCAAGAAAACAGTAGATAACGCCGTTCTGGATAAGACGATAAACTCCATCCGCGCCCTGGGTAAGACGATAAACTACATCCGCGCCCTGGGTAAGACGATAAACTACATCCGCGCCCTGGGTAAGACGATAAACTACATCCGCGCCCTGGGTAAGACGATAAACTACATCCGCGCCCTGGGTAAGACGATAAACTACATCCGCGTCCAGAGTAAGACGATGAATTTCATCCAACAGCAAGGCCTCTGATCAGTAGGATTTCAAGAGCGCGGAAACACCTCTTAATTGCTGGTGTTCCCAGGTCCACTATGATACGTGGTGGTAGCACCTGTTAGAGTCCCAATTATGGGCAAATATTTAACCCCTAAACTGGGGTCAAGAACACTATGAAAATGTAAAAATATGTTTTAATAACAGCAATATATATTTTTTGAAAACAATATTACCAACAATACATTTTTGAAGAAAAATGTATCAGCATCAATACATTTTTGAAAAGCAATAAAAATCTTGTCGTCATTAAATAACTCACTGAGGTTGATATGCGATAAAACAAACCAAAGCTAACCAAGTAGATAACGATTGACATGGCATTTAAATTTTTAAAGATCAAATTTGATAGGTTCGCCACTTGTCCTGTTCACACACACCCCGGTCTTTTGAGCAGGAGTAGACGTTTATCCTTTTCTTCCTGTTTAGGATTGTGTTTCCGGTTCCTTCGAAAGTCTACTTCAATAAACCTCTGGTGTCTCCTCCTAGACACTGTCATTTTATTTACTATTTATTTTTCCTCAACAGGAGTAGATAGGTTCCCCTATCATCCGGTACACCACCCACTCTTCACGTCTTTTGAACAACAGTAAAGGTTATTCCTTCTTTTCCCGTTTAGGATTGGCTTTCGGCTTCCTTCTAAACACTTTTCATTCTATTTACATTCACTAGACATTTGTGTCTTCGAGACATTATCGCCTTGCTTGGGGTGATGTGATTAAAAAAGGGCATGAAACCTGAAATAAGCGGCAAATGTAAGAAAATAAACTGTTAGCATAGAACTTACCGTTACATCTGATAAGAAATCTAGAGAATTTTATTAATGTTGATAATACCAAATAAAATTAGGATAAAAGTCAATATTTAATTGCAATTGACAATGCTTTATGTAATTAAAATCATGAATTTATAATTACGACTAACGTAAAAAAAAGTCCATATTCTCTTTAAATTAACATTTTCTTTTTGAATAATATTTGGCTTAGTTTGTAATCGTTTCATTTATGATGAAAGCATGGATGTTTCCAAACATATTTCAATGAAATTTTCACTCTCCAAAATTATAGTTCACTAGATTTAACCCGATAAAATTTAAAGGTTTTTCCAATTTTAATTTTCTGATGAATCTTAATTCTCAAGTTTTGAGTGACTAAGCTCATGGTATGTTCTTCGACAATACCATATACGTGGAATTCCCGTCTCGTATCATTAAATATTTGAAGTTAATAACGTGGAAAAAATATTGCAATGGCAATCATAAATATTAATTCTTGTCGTTATTTTAAGAAGTGGGTACAAAAGAAAAGATTTGAAATTGAGAATTTTTTCCATTTCACTGAAACACTGTTAAAATCTTCCCGTCTTCCTTTCTTTATTTCATTCATTTTCTCACGGAAATTAAGTAGTCTTTTCCGCTGTTCCCACGCGATCAAAACGGTATAGTCCATTATTTATGAGGTATTGGCAAGAGATGTCAAACAATTGTGTCTTTCTTTCTTTTTTCTTTTTCTTTCTTTCTTTTTTCGTTTTCTTTCTTTCTTTCTTTCTTTTATTTTTCTCATTAAAACTATTGCAGTGCCTTTTCCCTTCTTTCTACGCAATCAAAATAGAAGAGCCCATTATTCATGCGCTATTGGTAAGAGATGTTAAACACTTATATCTTTCTTTCTTTCTTATTTATGAGATATTGACAGATGTTAGACAATTCTATCTTCTTTCCTTCTTTCTTTCTTCTTTCATCCTTTCTTTTTTCTTTCCTTCCTTCTTTCTTTCTCCCCTTCCTTCCTTCCTTCTTTCTTTCTTTCTTTTTTTTTATAGCGAAGTCGTGTCTTTTTTTCTCTTACCACGTGATGAAAACGGATGAGTTCATTCTTTATGAGATATTAATACAATTCTATTTTCCCTTCTTTCTTTCTTTCTTTCTTTTCTTTCTTTCTTTCTTTCGTTCATTCTTTCTTTTTTTTCTTTCTTTCATTTTCTCATTGAAACTAATTAGCGTCTTTTCTCCTCTTACCATGTGATCAAAACGTAAGTTCATTATTTTATGCGGCATTGACAGGAGATCTTAAACAATTCTATCTTCCCTTCTTTCTTTAATTTACTTACTGAAACAAAGTAGTAACTTCTCTTTCCACTCGATCAAAATGGAATAGTTCATTATTACAACATTCAAGGAAGGGTCTGTAATGTAATCGATCCTGACCTGGCATCTCGGCTTCAGTCACTTTCGCACCGATGAGTTGTGGCTTCCGTTATTCTTTACTGCGAATATTTTCCTGATAAGTGTTCTGAGGAGCTTGTACCACGATTGCATACATTTTAGCGTGCTACTGGATTGGCAATTAGGTCTCATCGATTTACTCTTGAAATCGCTAGATGCAACCGCCTTTTCTTTTCTAACCGTTTCTTTTCTCGCACTTTTAGAAGTCCCTTCCGATTTCTTGCCTCCCTTACAATTACAATCTTCAAACTTTTAAATTCAACCTCAGTCGCCATTATCTGTCTTCATTAATTCCTGTTCCATTACTACACCTTCTCCTCACCCCCAACTAAATTCCTCTCATTGTAACCCCTGCTTCCTAGTAGCATTTCGCCTTGCTTGGAGTGTCAAGATATTAGCAATTTTCTACCTATTTCAATCTGAAACTATCGATGTCGCTACCTATTTTGCTTTAATGTATTCATATCTATATTTCTACATTTGATTTTCTCTATTCTATGACAGTTGCGTCTCGGACAGTTGCGTACCAGACAATTGCATCTCTGGACATTTGCGTCCTGGGACAAATGCGTACCTCTGATAATTTTTTGAAGCTTTTTAAGGCAACTGAAATAAATTTTGAAAAAAGTATAGGTAGTAATCATAAAATTTTAAAAAGGAATAATAGTAAAAAAAAATTAAAGTTCATTTTTGTTTAAAATGCAATGACAAATTAATAGTGATGCAAGATCGTTCTTCACTTCACCAGTATGATTTTGTTTTAATTATGATAGTGGTAGCTGTAATTTTCCTCGTCCAAAAATATTTTTCCACCAGTGTTTGATTTTCGGAACTTAGCCATGGGTCCCTAATAAAAATATAATCTATAAAATCCAGAATCTATTAGATGTTTGAGGTACGCACTGCTGGAGTGAACAGAAACTGCTTGATTATTTTTTCTTGCTTTAAAAAAGAAAATTTTCTCTCTTTTTTTATTCATGGCAACAACCTTTCTGCTTGCTTAGAGTAATTAAAGCTATTGGTGTGATCCAGAGACAGAATTGTCTGGTACGAAATTGTCCAGTACGCAACTGTCCGTCCACCGAATTTCTCCACCAAGAATATATCCTGGCAAAACTTCTAGTTATTTTTATCAGCTTGACTACCGTATATTTCCGCGTATAAGGCGAGGTAAAAAAAAAATATATATTTAGCTAATTTTCATGAATTTATCCTATACCTGTAGTATAAGACGACTGCTTATTGATTATATGAAGATGATGTTATTGGAAATGATGTTACTTATGTATCTTTAGATATTCAAAACGAGCGAAATAACACAACCAATTCTATATCATGTTTTTCCTACACACATCCCTTAAAAGGAAACCACTTTTTTGTTTACGTTTTATCACGTGATCTCTCACGAATACTGATTATTATTATTATCATTATTATTATTATTATTATTATTCATTTTACCCTATATCTAAACAGTTACAAACATCCTGGTGTACTAATTGCCATTTACTTATACTTCATCGAAAATCGCAAATTACCGCTAAAAAAACAGTACGATAATAGTACATTCACTTTCAACATCCGTAAAAGGATTTTTATTTGAAAAATTAAGGTTGTATGTAATCCTAAATTGTTATTAGTTAACACCAAAATGCTAATGATTTTTAAGGAGAACTCAATATTATGTTATCCTAAATGTTACTATTGCCGTAATTAACAAACTACCATGATGATTATTGAAAATTTAGCAAAAGATAAAGGTTGCAGTGAACGCAGTCATAATTAGATGTTTACATTTTCTCAGCTGAGCTTGCATGGATACAAGATGATTTCATTGATATGGAATTATTCATCGAATAGGTAATTTGTTATGAAGTTACGCCAGTAACGTATAAGGTAGAAATGGTTACATTACATTTATTATCAGTTTATTTGATAATGTGAATGTTTTCATGTACGTTATTGGTTATCGCACCAAGGACGAGGTTAGCCTTACCGACAAACATCAATCAGAATTTATGTTTTTTTTTAGAATTGTAGTATAAGACGACCGCCAATTTTTAAGTGTGATTTTAAGGATTTAAAGGTCGACTTATACGCAGAAATATACGCTAGGTATTTTTTTCTGATGGCCGAATCCATAACAAAACTCAAGAAATCGTGTAACTATAAAATGATAATCGGAAGAATACTGGAGAATCATAAACTTGTAATTATAACAAGAGGATATTTATCCGAATAGTTTTTGAGTAATACTAAACTTCAAACTTTTAATACTTTTTCTCATTCTACATCTGTTCTTATCTATCTATCTAGCTAGCTTGTGTGTTCAATACCTGACTACAGAAGAGGTTGAAACAAAAACTTGGAGAGTTGAGCTAAAGGGAGATAACTGATACTGAGACATCCAGAAGAGGCATGACATGTGAAACTAGAACAATCTAACTCGTGGACGAAATAAGGGGTTCAGTTCGAAAATCCAATCACCTGATGAAGGCCAACTGCCGAAACGTCGTGAATATGAAAAAACGAAAATAAGGACAAATGTTCGAACAACGTAAATAGTACAGTGTAACCCGGATATAAGAGAGTTTTCGGGACAGGATAAGTATCTTATATCCGGGTTTCTCTTATATCCGGGTTTGGTCTATTTTGTTTTATTATTACAGGCTCTAATTTGGGACCAGAGTAAATAGTTCTTATATCCGGGTTTCTCTTATATCCGGGTTACACCGTTTATCTAATTATAATACCTGATCTCAGAAATATAGACATACATTGTTAAAGGCTTGCAAACGTTCGGAGAGTAAATTTACTCATCGTTGGAGTGTTTTATATAAGCATTACTCATTTCTTCGTCTTCAATGACACTATTTTTTTTTTAAATGTTAGGAAGCGCATTTAATGTTACAACATAAAAATAGCAATGTTCAAAAGTGTCTCATTCTCAATTTGACGTCGGCGCCTGTCGCATTGCTGGAGCAAAAATTCTGATTGAATTTCAACATCAAAAAAGTTGGTTCTTTTCTCTTCGTTTTCTACCTGCTTCGCCCACTGTGTTCTTTGTTATCAGTCCTTTGTTGTCAATCTTGCTGTAGCTTTGACGAAAATCTATTGATGGAAAACAGAAAGCTACGAATTTGTTTCGACTTTTCATCTGCCTTTTCGTAGTTGGGGAGCGTCCATATTTGCAATTCTTCCCAAAGTCGGCAAATCGCCCAAGCATCTGACAGCGACGTCACAAATTGATGCTTCAATGAAAATACGGGATCAATTTAAAATGTGAGAAAAAAAAAAATCAGGCAGATTTGAATAAAACATTCCATAAAGCTTGAAAATTTCTCTTGAGGTTTACTGAGAAAAACATTGCGGATAACATTGCAAGCTCGAATTTAAAAGTTATTACATAACTTTTAAATTCCAGCTTTAACCACACGTTCGCTTTTTGACCATGTGACCCGGGTTCGAATCTCAGCATAGTCGATTGTTCAGGAAGGTGACTTTCTGTTATCGAGGTGGCGGTCCAAGCGAGAGGCACCTTTGGAAAAAAATACCAAGCCTTGTGAGCGAAATTAGGAAGAAAGAACTATTGAGACCCGTCGGTGGTTGTGCTAGCACGAAGTGACAAGCCATCGTGACCGAGGTTTTGAGCATGCTGGCCTTTTTCAGACTGTTGATAACATTAGATAACGCGCATTTTTTCAGAAACTGTAATTAAGGACCAATAATATTACTGAGTCTTCTTTGGAATCTGTCAAGGAACTCAAGGTAAATAGATAGGCACCCTTACGGCGGAGGGAAAGTAGAAATATATTGAATCAGTTGATAGGTCTACAGCTAGGTAAATTGGTTCTGTGGGCCGTACTAGACAATGTTTCACACCCAAATTTATCTTACTTATTGATAACCCTACCATTCGTTCATGCTTAGAATATTACTACAACACATAGTCTTGTGCTCCTGTTAAATTTGATCTTCAAAAATGTAAATGCAATGCCAACCGTTATCTTGTTCTTTTAATGCTCTTATGCCATAATACCGTTTACTTTTTTCATATCTTTCACATTTAGTAAACCCATCCCTAGCATATTAGTAACTTTGTTGCCTTCCTTAAGGGCGAAATAACGAAAAATAGTGATAATTCCTTATTTTAAATATAAATAATTATTGATTAATGAGGAAATCGATTGACTCTGTACTTTGTGGATGTTGAAGAAACACAAATGTACCTGAGAAGGTGTGTTCAACAGGGATTAGCAAACCGATCTCGTAGACTAGCGTCTTCGGATAGAATTAGTTGCACCATTTTAAACAATGCGAAATTTCGACCACAGCTTACAAGAATTCGAATTACATTAATCAAATTTTCAAACTAAGACAGAGCGAAATACATTTTTCTAAATAATAAAATTCTGTTTTTTTTTCGAGTTTACTGTTTATACTGGGTTGATGTCCAATTTTCTTCCTATTTCAAGCTTTAAATAATAGTTCAATCCAGTTACATACGAAAAATTTATTCTTCAGAATATATCCAACAATATTTTATTGTATGTTGCCATCATTGCTCCAGAAGCTCAATTCAAATCTTATAACATCTTGCTGGTTTAGAGGGAAAAATCTCCCTACACCAGTTTCCAATATTATCCACATAGTTGAAGCCCCGTTTGTTTGGTTTGGTTTGATTTGTTTTACAGCATATCAACCTCAATGGGTTATGTAATGCCGACAACATTTTTATTGCTGGCAATAATATTTTTTCTTTTCAAAAAATTATTGCTGGAAATAGTTTTTTACTTCAAAAATTTATTGCGGGTAATAATTTTTTATAAAGTATTTCTGGTATTAAAACCTATTTTTACACTTTTATAGTGTTTTTACCCCAGTTTTGGGGTTAACTATTTGTCCATACCTGGGACCATAACAGGTGGTACCACCGCGAGTCAGGGTGGACCTGAGAACATCAGCAATTAAGAGGTGGTTTCACGCTCCTCAAAACATCCAGATCAGTGTCCTTGCTGCTGGGCGGAGTTTATCGTCTTACCCAGGACGCGGATTTAGTTTATCGTCATACCCAGGACGGCCCCGTTTGTGCAAGATTGTGAACCATAAATCCGAAAATATGTTAATCTAATGGTGCAATACGTTAATCCAATGGTGCAATATGTTAATCTAATGGTGCAATATGTTAATCCAATGGTGCAATATGTTAATCTAATGGTACAATATGTTAATCCAATGGTGCAATATGTTAATCTAATGGTGCAATATGTTAATCCAATGGTGCAATATGTTAATCCAATTGTGCAATATGTTAATCTAATGGAGCAATATGTTAATCCAATGGTGCAATATGTTAATCTAATGGTGCAATATGTTAATCCAATGGTGCAATATGTTAATCTAATGGTACAATATGTTAATCCAATGGTGCAATATGTTAATCTAATGGTGCAATATGTTAATCCAATGGTGCAATATGTTAATTCAATGGTGCAATATGTTAATCTAATGGTGCAATATGTTAATCCAATGGTGCAATATGTTAATCCAATTGTGCAATATGTTAATCTAATGGTACAATATGTTAATCCAATGGTGCAATATGTTAATATAATGGTGCAATATGTTAATCCAATGGTGCAATATGTTAATCCAATTGTGCAATATGTTAATCTAATGGTACAATATGTTAATCCAATGGTGCAATATGTTAATCCAATGGTGCAATATGTTAATCTAATGGTGCCATAAGTATGTAAAAATGCGAATATTGTTGAAAATTCCTTTTTCCACAATATACCTATTTCTACGATGTTATAATGCTTATTACTTAAACAATAATAATACGGAATATTTTTTTGAGCATTAAAGTTTATTTAAACACGTCTCCCTAATAGCTGTTGCGATCTGTTAGCTACAAAATAAAATGGGGGGGTGTAAGTCACTGATTATATAGCCCTCGAGGGGTACAACGTGAGCGTAGGGTACCACACTTCTCACTAAAGTCATCTGATTCTCTTTCACTTTCAGTAACTCCATGTGCCGTAGTGACATTATCGCCTTGAAAAGAAAAATTAATAGAAAATAAAAAAAAACTTGTAGATTTTCGAATACTACTCTTAAATCATTTAAGGAAATCTATTTGAAATATACCACCTTTTTTTTTGTAAACCATATCGTAATGCTTTGTTAAATTAATGTTTCCAATAGTAGAAGGCAAAACGATTATCACTATTTAGCTAATCTCTTGCTGTCTGTTTTAGTCTGTTAAATTCAGTATCTGCAATCTCAATATTTTATTTGGATTCGAACACTGCCCTCAACTGGAGAAAATCTAAATATGTCTCAAAGAAGACGAAGACAAAGTGATACAATTTGTAAAACTTATCACCGCTCTGATCACCAGTAAAGAAAAAAAAGTTTCCCACCTGGTTCATAACTTTTTGATGAAGTCTGAATTATTCGTCTCTGAATGTCTACAATTCTTTGTCTTGCTTGATGGACGGATTCAACAAGAATGGTGTTGTCCAAACATTCATAGAATCTGGTGTTTTCCCTTCCGCCCGCCATCCTCGGATTGAGGTCATCACGCAGCGTTAATTTCAGTTGCTGCAAGAAACGATCACTGTATCAGTATACACTAGATTGTTATCGGGGAAACTGCGGCGAGAGGAAAAAGGATAAATCTTTGATGAATCAAGCAAACCAGACAAAAATGTCAATATTACGGCATTTCACTTATTCGCCGTTTTATTACGTTACTTCTTTTTTTTTTCAATTTGATTTGATATTAACCAAAGATTAAGGAAATCTAATTAATTGAGTAATGTTTTCCGAAAACCCTGCACTAGTCGCCGATAACTGTTTGACGCCGCTTCAAAAAGTAGGCCATGCCCGTAAAAAAACATCTTTTACAATGATGCTCACCCTGTACAAGGCATAAGAGCCACTCAGGGTAGATAGTTGCGTTAATAATTCAAAGTTCTTTAGTATTTTTGTTTTTATTTTCAAAAACTGTGCTCAATGCATAAGTAGAGCTTAAATTGTAATTATTTTTAAAAAAATATGATTCCACCGCTACATAAGTGTTCCCATGTTTCAAAAACAAAAGCAAAAAAACTGGCTCTGTTTCATCCTCCAGCGAATTCTGGAATAACTAATCTTGAAATTTTTAATGTATATGCTTATAAAATCCATAAATTTCAGGATAGGTTATTCCGAAGTTCGCTTAAGGATGAAACAGAGCCGTTTTTTTAGCTTTTGTTTTTGAAACATGAGAACTCTTTTGTAGCGATGGAATCATATTTTTAAAAAAGTAATTATATATATATATATATATATATATATATATATATATATATATATATATATATAGTCATTTAACCCCAAGTAAGGCAGTAAAGCCACTAAGACGCAAGGAGTTGCCGAGTTTTAGAACATATTAAGAGAGGGAAAGATATAAAGAGAGAGAGAGAGAGAGAGAGAGAAATAAAAAAAAATCATATATTAAGAAGACGGACTATAACGATTAAAATTTATTTAAGTTCAAAGTTGACTCGAAAACAAAAAACCGGAAGAGAGTTCCGCAAGCGGGAAATGTGAGTGAAGAAACTGTTAGCATAGAACTTACGGTTACATTTAATCATTTCAACTGTAAAATGATGAGATCATACCGCCAGTTGTAGTAATACACTTAAATTCATAAAGTTCATGTATAATAGACAAAAGTTCATCTGAACAATTACCATGAAAGTATTTATAGAATATATATATATATATATATATTTATAGTATTTATAGAATATATATATATATATATATTATAAATTAATTGATTTAAAATATGTTTTTTTCGCTACACAGTGATAACCCCCTAGTCTAGATGAATGGATTTTTCGGTATCCTTGGAAACACTCAATTATGAATCTTTGTCGTGCCTTTAAAACTGTAAATTTAAAAAAATAAGTTACTCCAAAATTCGCTTGACGAGGAAATGGAACTAATATCTTTAATTTAATAACAAAATTAAATTCGAAGGCTTTAGCTTCCATTTTTGAAACATGGTTATCACTGTGTAGCGAAAAAAAACATTTTAAATCAATTAATTTATAATATTAATGCTCTGTAAATATACATTGAGCACTATTGTGTAAAAATAAAAATATCTATAAGAACACCGGATTTTATGTCTTACTGTTCTGTCTTTTTATATATATATATATATATATATATATATATATATATATATATATATATATATATATATATATATATAATAAAAACTGTTATTTAAACCGTCACTTAACTCCTCTCTTTAAAACTTATCTCTGTTAAATTGTAATCCCCACCTTCACCTTTAGGCCTACCTGTTCTTCTTTCTTCTGTTACACCTCCCTCTAGAGCTTTCATACATTTCCCTCACACTATTGTTTCCCACTCCCAAACATACACTCTCACTAAAATTTTGTTTTTTCTACCCGGAGGTATTTAAAAATTAATCAGTTTATCTGACGATCGCAAAGGGTGTGAAACGCAGTGTCACAAACTCACATCAATCCAAATAAATATGCTAGCTCTATCACTGATGTTGAGCGCCACACAGTAAGTACCGCGCATATATGATATATATATATATATATATATATATATATATATATATATATATATATATATCTACTCCAATAGCTTCATGTCTCGCACATCTCGCCTATGGAACTCCCTTCCCTATTACTGTTTCCCTGACAAATACAATCTCCAACGGTTTAAGTGTAGCGTCAATCGTCATCTCCAATTGCTTTGATCTATCCACTTCCTGACATCTTTCATTCCTATCTGCTCTCGCTCTATATCTCCCGTAACCTCCCTACCTCGATCGGCCCTCCGTCCTTCTCTTTCTACACATCCCTTCCTTTACCACTCCTATCTGCTCTTCCTCCAACCCTTCTGTAACCCCTTGCGTGATAGTGGCCACCGGCCTTGCTTGGGGTGATACGCTTAAAAAAAAAAAAACTATATATATATATATATATATATATATATATATATATATATATATATATATATATATAGTGTTTGGGTGTTTGCGTGTTTACACAATATATGGCTCGAGACCCACTCAAGGCCGAGGGTTACTATGAAAGGATAATGAGGAATGAGGTATATAATATGAATGAAAGAGGATCTGAAGTTTCAGTTCTGGGTTGAAATGTCGCAAGCCTGAGCTAATCTCGTGGAATAGATATTTCACGCTGACGGATTTGATTGCAAACTTCAAACAATGTTGATGTGAAGTATAATAGCTTAGAGAAATCGGTATTTTTAAAATGCCGTTTATTGTAGTTACTGAGTCCATAACTTTTGCTCGTACGCTGCAGTGATTATGGAAGAACACAAATGGTCTTTATCGGTAAGTGCACTTTGCGTGTGGGGAATTCGTTTTGCTGCAATGATCTAGCATTCCCCGTTCGTTTCGCATCTGCCTTTCTGCTTGCTTGTTCTCCTATTCTACAAAGGATGAGGGCGTAATCTGGTGACCTGTTCTTGTGGTCGCTGTTACATTTTAATTCATGTCTGTGTTCTGGCTGCACCTAATGGGGTACTTACCTCTGGAAACTAAGTGATTACTCTCCCCACCTCCGTCTCTGTCGGATGGTTTTGAGCTGATTGCCTATTTAGTCGTCTTACGTTGTTTCTCCAGATGTCCAAGCCGCCGGCTTGTCACCAATGATATATTGGTACAGTATTCATTTTTCTTCATCGAATTGTTCGTAACTGACTTCCTGATAACTTTTCTTCCTATAAGAGCACCGGCAAATATGCTGTGCAATCTTCCACGACAGCCAGTTTAAACTCCGCTGGGAGATGCACTCTTCCTGTTGTAATTTTCACCACCATCATACTTACGAATATGTAACAAGCCTTCCTTGGTTAATCACCTTCAATCTCGCTCGCTGATTGGTCAGTTTCAACCAATCAAATCACCCCCACGCGACAGATCTGTTTTTGGCGACAACTCAGTCTGATCTAGTCACGTAGTACAACATACTATAAAACCAAACACGATTAATTATCGTTCTCTTTTTACTCACTCTCGCGTCTCAACTCCGCTGCCAAAATGCGACTCTTAAAGAACTCCCGTCTTGACCAATGCAGTCAGACGTAAAAGAACTTTACAACATTTCATGCAAGTATAATTCTGAACTATTACCAACTTGTACAATACACAATTCCAAACATTCAACACATACTCATTCTTCTAAACTACATTTTAATAATAAACTTATTCGTTATGAGCTTCGGTACAAATATTACCTAGTCTAAGAGACACAACTCTGGCTAACCATTTCAGTTCACATGCATGTACATCAAATACTTAATAAATTCAATTGTTATGTTTTAAAACATTATTTTTATCTTTTATTAATTGTTGTGGATGGAAGATTATTGAACACGCACAATTTTAAGCCTTCTGATCATTCAAACCTTCTGATATCTCTTCACACAACCACAGCAATGCCTCCATGTAAACAAACCACACAGACGTCGTTGTTTTATTTTCTTAGGTCTTGTTCTGCGTTATTAATTTGATTGAGAATCCATTCTCATCCAATGGTGAGATCCTTACGTAAACAAATTATTTTCAAGCTATTTGTAGAGAGATTTTTTTTTTATATATTTCTCTGAGAGGAAGTAATTTTTTAATTGCTATTGTTTGCATCCGACTTGGCAAGTGCAGCGAATCGGTACATTGTACATTACTATACTCTTTTGTATGAAGTTATCTCCAACTTACAATTCCCTTCGTTTATCTAACATTACCACAACAGATATAATCTCTTAAAACTAAATACTTTTTTATTATGTTCTTTTTCTATTTGAAGTGATATAATAAATAAAATAAAACTTGATTGCTTTCACGTTTTTCCTCGGTTCTATAACGTAATACCTGACCTTTTGATATTTAACAGTCCCAAAGAGTCTTGGCACTGCTTGACCAGTATCAAACCTCTTTGCGGTTCTATTCCGTATACACTGGTAAATTAGCCATCATTCACAATGTTACACAGGTAGAATCGAGGGATGAAATATTCGGAGAAAATAAGTCGACAGATTGTATGTCAGTCTATATGTCTGAGATAAGGTATTATGATTATTTCAATTATTTACATGATTCGGACTGTTACCCTCATCTTCACTGCCATATTCACAATGTTTCGGTCGTTTTACGCTCGGGCTTTCTTCAGGTGATTAGAATTCCGAACCAAACTCTTTATTTCGTCCACCGGGGTAGATTGCTCTAGTTCCATCTGCCATGCCTCTTACAGATGTCTCAGTTATTTCCCTTTAATTCAACATTCAAAGCTTTTTGCTTCACCACTGATGTAGCCTGGTATTGAACCCATGGCCCAGTTGATAATGACGTTGATTAGGTCCAGTGACTAGACCGAATTACATTATTTACATTATACAGACTGTTATCCTCATCTTCATTGCCATATTCACAGAGTTTCGACCATTGTACGCGCCGGCCTTCTTCAGGTGATTGGAATTTCGAACCGAACCCTTTATTTCGTCCACCTTCCCCAAGGACACATGGCCCAGTGGATAAAGTCGTTGGTTAGATCCAATGACTAGACCCAATGAGTTGTGTGTTTCATCCCTGGCTACAGCAGTGGCATATTAATCGCTATATGCTATTTAATGGCGAAATCTAAATATTATGTAAATGGCTTCAAAGAAATATAATTTTGAAGACAATTGTATTTTTTACATAATTTTACAGTTCAGTGTAAAAGGTTATTTAATATATATATATATATATATATATATATATATATATATATATATATGTTTGTTATGAAAACACTCCCATGAGTGCTCAGGATCGCCTCGTCAGTGATGTTATGACTTGAGGTCATGACAAGTTTCCGGTCTTACAACATCATACTTGCTCGCCCAAGAGACCCTACCTAAACAGTACTATTCCGGCAGACGATCCTGAAACAAAAAAAAAACGTGAAGCACGCAACAAATGGACTCCTCTAATAAATGCCACTGCTGACCAATCACCACCGACTTACGTCACTTCCTCCTCAGCTAAGACGATACAAAAAAAAGACTCGACGGCGAGCTCGTCTTTTTCCTTCATCTTAGGTTGACCACGCGGATCGACCCTCATCTTCAACGAGATCTAGTGTAGAAGTTATTTTGGTATAGATCTGTTTCTTTTAGCTGGGGCATTATTTTGACTCTTCCAGTAAAACGTATTGTTCACAATTCTTCTATAAGATATATATTTAATCATTTTACTATAAAATGTGCTGGTGGTCAGTTTTCTTTAAAAGTGTATTGTTAGGCATGTTTCTTTAAAAAAATGTATTGCTGGTCATTTTGCTAGAGAAATATATTGTTGGTAATTCTACTATAAAAGGTATTGCTTGCAATTTTACTAGAAAAATATATCGTTGGTAGTAACATGTGCTACCACCCCGGGTTTGGGTGTACCTGGTAACAACAGCAATTATGTGATTGTTCCAAGCTCCTCAAAAGTTCCACCCTTCCGATCAGAGGCCTTGCTGCCGGATGTAGTTTGACGTCATATCCAGAACTACTCACTGAAGGGGGGGTGTTACCACTCTGCACACGGTGCATTCTACAGTCACAAACGACAGGCTGGTTGATGACTTGCTGATAGCATCCAGGTATACTGGTTTTATCCATGATATTTTTGCAAATTTTTTTTGATATGTGCCAAATCGATATCACCTCCCACCGTAACAAAGACCCTAGCAAAATGTATTCTATGGACTCGAAGAATTGAAAATATCCACCGACCACTTGTAACGCTGATTTCTTCTTTTAAAAGTACATAGGAAATCATGGCTTTCCACAACTTATCTCGTGCGTTTTTCGAGTCGTTTTTTTTTTTTCACTCTTTCCTTTTCTCTTTTTTTCCCACCTCCGTTGCTCCACCCATTTACAAAAGCACGTCAGGTAAGTTGTTCGCTATCTTCCCCTATCTCCCCTGTCCTCGATATACCCCGTAACGGTTAAGTTTACCAAGCCCCTTTTTCCTCATTACGTGTCCAAGGAATTTCAGCTGACTTTTCTTGATTCGGAGTAGAAGTGTTCTTTCTGTTGACATTTTCTTTAAAGCTTCCTTGTTGCTTACTCGCTCCCTCCGTGGAATTTGGTACACTTTCTACAGAAACATTTCTCTTATGTGTAGTCTTTTTCCTCATCCCTGGGAAGATTGTGCAGCATTCACTGCTGTATTAAAGGGGGGATATCACACAAAAATCCAACGCCTTTCTTTTTGTTTCTTAAGATATCTTCCGTTACTCAGCACCTTGCTTAGCTTTTTGTTTGTTAATGCTGTGAATATTCCCTTCAAAAGAGAGTACGACTACTCGTCCAGACTACTAGATTGAGAAAGCGAGATTGAGTAGACTACTAGATTGAGAGTGAACGACAGTGAGAGAAAGAAAGACAGACAGACAGACAGATTGAGAAGAAAGTGAATGGAATAAGATTAACAAAATAATTTTCGGACCCTGAGACAATAGAGAAAGAGCAAGATTACAATACAGTCAGTCAGTGAACTTAACGATTGATGAGACCTGTCGCGGGCGTGTCACAAGGAGATATTATAACTGACTGACTTCGCTCGACTAGATGATTACCTTCGGTGAAAGTAGTCAGTCCTCACCCATCTATGATAGAAAATAGTAACGGTTCGAAGGATTGCAACTGATAATACTGGAACCAGTACAACAAGGTAATGTAGAAGATGACAGTGGTTATTGATGAACATCTATATGCCTTCATTGGTAAACTCTTTTATTAATGATTGACAATATTTCAGTTTCAATCAAAGGCCGTTGAAATAAAAGAAGATATTTTACTTCTTCAAATTTTATTTCTTAGCATTTTTTTTTTAGTATTAACTCGCGATTGATTTGGAACGGACTATCTCTCAATAACGCCGCCTTCAGAGGGGGGTGGGTGGACACTGCTCGACAGGAATCAGTTTCGTTCAGGTTCTAACTTTGTGCTCAGGTGCGCCCGTTCTGGGACTATGTCGACGAGTTGACAGCGTGTATTGATCCCAAACACCTTGTGTCAATCGATCTCGCAGACGCGTGTGACAAATATGTCACCACTGTTCTCTAGGGTGAAACAAATGCTGTTTCTAAAGTTGCTAAGAATGGCAAGAATGTTCGTATAATGCAATTAAACGAAAATCAAATAAGAATATTTTTATTTTATCCACTTATCTCAATGTATTTTGTCAATATTAATACAAAATTTTGTAACTTATCTAATTCACCCACGAATTTTCAAATCCATACAATATCGATTTTCTTTTCTTATGCACTTAGAAATTCATATTTAATTTTCCTTATAGATCCTGTTTATGTTTGCTATTCAGTTATTCTTCTTTTTGATGTATCGCTCCCGTTCTCTGTGATGAAACGAATGGCGTTTCTCACGTTACCAGAATGGTGGTATGGACGTCACGAATGGAGGGAATCTTGTGATACGAACACTATTCACATCACGTTCTGACCGGATTCTTTTGGCATCAGCTCAAGATGAAGAACGGAACTGATGGAAAGCGTTTGTTAAAGACAGATTTTAGCGAAAGGTGGATGAAAGTGGTGAGTTAGCTGCAAGTGAATGGGGCCAGACTTGATATTCGTTTTACGCAACGGGTCGATTTCATGTGAACCCTCTCCTGGTTAAGTTAGGAAATCTTTGTTTACCTAGTTAATGTGAGTAAATGGTGTTCTTGGACTGTACCCGGCTCGCTCTTTTGTTATGATGCATGTCGAAATCGCCAATCTCTCTTGATTGTTTTTTGTCCCCTTTGGTGTCAGCCTTTGTTTGTTTCCCTGCGTCTTTTATTTACGTTTATTTGTTTATCCTTCCCTCTCAGTCGATGATTATCATGTCTAAAGGCAGAATACAGCGACCACTCTTATTATTTTTTTTAAAGCAATTCAACCCAAGCAAGGCAGGAGTGTCACTACTACGTAAGGAGTTACACAAGGTTGAGAACAAGAGTCAAGAGGCGCGTTTGAGGAAAGGATAAAGAGAAGAACGGTGAACAAGATCAAAGTATCAGAAGTCGATTGACATTACTCTTGAATAATTGAAGATTATAGTTATCGGGGATGCGAGCAAGGAGAAGGGAGTTCCACAGGCGGGAAGTGCGAGAGAAGAAGCTGTTTGAGTAGAAGAGACGGTTACATTTAACCGTTTCGACAGAGAAAGTGTGGGACCGACATGCCACCCTAGTAGCTCGCTTAAATTCATGCCGTGTGGGAACCAGCGGAAGAAGCTCGTCGGAACAGCTCGCCGGAACAGTTGCTGTGAAAATACTTGTAGAAGAAACAGAGGAAAGTCACGGCACGTCTGTGAGGAAGAGACTGTAGACTAGATGCCGGATCAGGACCTATCATCTTGCATATTCGTCTCTGGATTTTGTCGAGGTGGTTGGATTCTATTAACATCTGGTATATTTCGTTTGAACGTTTTGTTATAATTCAGATACGTTTTCTGGGTTCATTCCCTCTGTTTTCATTTCATAAGCTCTCTCTCTCTCTCTCTCTCTCTCTCTCTCTATATATATATATATATATATATAAAGAGAGAGAGAGAGAGGGAGAGAGGTAAGGCACGGTGAAGTAGTGGATAGTGGCTCGGACTGTGGAATCGGAGTGACGAGTTCGTATTCCAGTCGAATCCATTATATTCACCTACGTGCTAATACCCTTGAGAAAAGTTATAATCCTCTTCTCCCTCTGGCTATCTAGGAAAGACTGGGTTCTATAGACTTGGATGGAGAACTCTGAATTCAAAACCTGCGGAGTGTTGTTTGGGGACATCGTGGCACAGGTCTCTGTATTCGGCCCTTCAAAAACGTGGTTGCTTTTAAACAAAACCTTCACCACTATAATCAAATCATATTTGGTGATGTCTGGGCTGTTGGTTCCCAAGAACTGAAATGCTTGACCCTCATACATAAAAAACGACGGGAGAGTCCACCATATATATATATATATATATATATATATATATATATATATATATATATATATATATATATATATTAATGTGTATAAATCAAAAACCTACACATTAGCAATCGTATATACTTACGTTAGCGTGTACACACAGGTAACCGAATAAATATTTACTTAATTTAATTTAAGGTGTAAACAAAAGAGTGCTCGATGTGGTTAGACAGAGCCTATCAGAGATTTTTTCCCTTATCTTTTTGTTTTTATTTCATTATGGCAAAACAAAATGGTTTGCCAACTTTTAGCTTTCTACTTTTTGATTTATTTTTTAAATAGTGAACTTTTTATTTTTCTGTCTCTACGCACTTTATAGAATAGTAAAAATCCATTTAAATATTTATCCTATCCAAAATGCATGCGTAATATTCTTTTATTTAATTTATTTTAAATTTAATATTTTATATTTTAATAATTTTTGTTACATTTATTTGTCCTACCAACTCATTACTTTTTTTTATCAAAGTAATAATTCGTGCCTGATGAGTTTATAGAACAACGAAACTTGCACTGCAATCATCGGTATATGTATATTTATTAATACATATATATATATATATATATATATATATATATATATATATATATATAAATGTTATATAAAGATAAAAAATGAATAAAAAATAATATACTGCGTTACTTAAAAATCGAAAACCAAAAAGAGAAAATATACAGTGTAATAAATAAATAACGAAAAATATAATAAATTGATCTAAATACATCCAAATATATAAATAAACTAACAACCGATACCGATAAACTAGCCGTTTAGAAAAAAAACAAATAAAGATAATCAATCCAAATAAATAAAATAAGAAACTGCTTTATCTTCCCAAACAAAAACAAAACTATTAAATAAGCTATATAAACAAATTTTTATTACGTTAATAAAAACACCGATCAAAATAAAAATAATAAATAAATAAATATATCAGATAAAGAATAAAAATAAATAAAAACAAGCAAAATAATTTGACCCAAATAAATAAACAAATAAACGACTTCCGGTAAAATAGCCGCCATAATAGACTACCCGATCAAAATAAAAAATAAAAATAAATATAAAGGATAAAAAACAAAAATAAATTAAATAAAAACAAGAAAATAATTTGAAACAAATAAACGACATACGGTAAAATATCTGCCAAAATAGACTACCCACAATGCACCACTGACCCGTATATATAAATAGCCGAGAAAAATAACAGCACTCGTGGCCTGACGATTGCATCTAGCATGAAACAGGCTGTCGCCTCTAAGTGTTGACTTCTATGTTCACTTTTATATTTACACACGCTCTATCTCTGATATTGAGCACTTTATCCCATAAATATAGCACACTTTAAGACTATATTTCTTCATATATATATATATATATATATATATATATATATATATATATATAATGAGAAAAAAGAAACATTTGAACTCTTTGTTCATATTTAAATTTTATGTCAAGGGTATTTTTTTAGGTTCTCTCTGAATTTGTGGTAATATGTATTATTGAATTTTGAGGGAAGGGATGAGTTTTGGGGTGAAGAAGCAAATTGTAATGAATGAATGTGTCGGGAATCAGATTAGCTTTGTCTATGATAGAAAGTGTCGATCAGCTTTGCGCAATTTTCCACTTTTTCTTGTGCCTCAATTGATTTATTTAAAACAATAAATATATATTTAAAGCGATTACTTTTTACAAATATTTATTAGTATAAAATTTAGCTTTGATATCTTATATATAGGAAATCCACTATAAGTCTCGTTCAAACTCCTCCCTCGACTTTTTGAACAGGAGTAGTATTTATTCCTTCTTTCTGTTTAATATTGGGTGTCCGGTTCCTTCTAAAATCTTCTTCAACTCTATACTTCTGAAGTCACCGCTTGGACTGCATTTACTAATTATTTATTCTCCTCCCCAATAAGAGTCGATAGGGTTGCCTATTGCCCGGTTCACATTCCTCCTCAGTTTTTTTTTTTAACAATAGCAGAGGTTTATGCTGTGTTTCCTGTTTAGGATTGTGTCACTCTAAAGTCTATTTCAACACTATACTTCGAACGTCTCCTTCTGAACTTTTATTTACTAATTATTTTTTTTAATCTTTTTAATTTATTTTTTTCCTTTCAATTGGAATAAGTAGGTTCACCTATCGCTCGGTTCAAAATCTACGTCAGTCTTTTGAAGTGAAGTAGATGTTTATGCCTTGTTTTCTGTTTAGGATGGGTTTTCCGGTTCCTTTTACAGTCTGTTTATTCTCTTACACTCCCAGTAGCCCCTTGCGTCGTAGTGGCATTATCGCATTGCTGGGGGTGAATTGATTAAAAAAGATAAGAGAACAAAAATTGAGAATTTTTTTCCATTTGAAATTGTCGATATGGAATATAAATTTAAAATCTCTTCCTTTTTTATTGTTTGTTGTTTTTATTTTAATTATTTTTTATTTATTCTAGTTTTTTTTTTAAATTTTATTTTTAACTTTTCTTGTATTCTATTTTATTTTCTTTATTTATATTTTGTAAATTGTTCAACCGCAAGGAAATTTGGTTCTCTGTGTCGTGCCAGAAAGTTTTTCCCGTCTGAGTCCATCCTTCAAATCTATAAATCAACCATCCGTCCTTGCATGGAATATTGCTGCCATATCTGGTCTGGTGCTCCCGCTGTACGTCTCGATGTCCTTCTCAAAATCCAGAGAGGAATATTCAAGATGATAGGTCCTGATCTAGCATCTAGTCTACAATCGCTCTCCTACAGACGTGCTGCGGCCTCCCTCTGTCTCTTCTACAAATATTTTCACGGCAATTGTTCCCACGAGCTACTGTCACTGGCTCCCCGACTACATGAATTTAAGCGAGCTACCAAGCTGGCATCTCGGTCTCACGTTTTCACTGTCAAAACGGTTAAATGTAACAGCTTATTCTCCCGCACTTCCCGTCTGAGGAACTCCCTTCCGCTTACTGACACCCTGAGCTTGTTCCCCGTCCTCCTCTGTGTTATTTCCTCAAACATGCCTCTTTGCTCTTGTTCTCAAAACTCTGTAAGCCGTTGCGCGCTCGTGGCACTCCAGCGTTACTTCGGGTGAATTGCCTTAAAGAAATTATTTTACGAGAACATTAAATTTTAACATCTGCTTGACCTGATGAAATGGCATTTGAAAGAAATTTGTCATACAATTGCTTTTACATTATAATATTTCCGCTAATTGTACATTACCATAGTTTTACATTATAATATAAATATATATAATATAATTTTACATTATAATAGTTTTACATTATAATATGAATATATATATAATATAATATTACATTATAATTGTTTTATATTATAATATAAATATATATAATATAATTTTACATTATAATAGTTTTACATTATAATATAAATATATATAATATAATTGTACATTATAATAGTTTTACATTATAATATAAATATATATAATATAATTTGATATCAAAATAGTTTTACATTATAATATAAATATAATATATTTTACATTATAATAGTTTTACATTATAATATAAATATATATAATATAATTTTACATTATAATAGTTTTACATTATGATATAAATATATATAATTTTACATTATAATAGTTTTACATTATAATATAAATATATATATATAATATAATTTTACATTATAATAATTTTACATTATAATACATATATATATATATACACACACACACACACACACACACACACACATATATATATATATATATATATATATATATATATATATATATATATATATATATATATATAGTATTACTTTACATTATAATAGTTTTGCATTATGATATACATATATAATATAATTTTATATTATAAAAGTTTTACATTATAATATTTCCGCTAACAGTTTTAGAAATAAATTAATTAATAACAATCATCTAGGCATGGATGAACATAAAACAATGTTTTTCTTTTTAATTCCATTTGTTTAATTTTTGTCGAATTTTAAAAGGCGGTTAATTTTTTTTCACAATTATTTTTTAACGTTTAAAGATATACACATATATATATATGAAATTGTACAATAGTGTCATTCTCGAAGTCTATTTTCATTTAACTTCATAAAAGCAAGTGAATATTTCCTCGTCCCATTATTTTCTACTTCTACCGGATTGACTTACAGTCAAAAAATGACTGCAATATTTAATGAATTATGTATTTGTATTGACTATATATAAGTATTTGTAAGGACACCTCGAGGTGGTGTAATGGTTAGCGAGACAATGAGGTATTATGGTGGCTGTCGTAAGAGTGGTTAGTTAGAATGAGTTGTTTCGGTGTTATGAATATTGTTTGTATATTTGGGTCAGTGCTTGTGGCTAGCTAAGTTTAAAATTAAGACAGATGAAGACCGTCCTTTTCCCCATCCCCTTTTTTAGGCCTTTCACAGAAATAAATATTGTAATGTTTAGGGAGCTTGTCCCGCTAGAATAATTACGACTGAGTAGTGAGTTCGATCCTCACTGGGTGCCCCCTACTTTCGGCCTTGCGCCACATCTAATCTACGCTTGGAAATTCATTATATAAGTATTTGTTATGATGGACTGGTTTGTTTTTTACAGCTTATCAACCTTTTAGTCAGCGCATATTTTTTATTAAAAACACTTTTAAGATAATAATAATTTATTTATAAAAATTCCATTATTTAACCCATAGTTTGGAGAGAAGAGATGCATCCATACCATTCCTTAGGGTATTTGCGCGTGAATATAAATGAACCTAACTGGAATTTGAACTCGGCTCTCCGATTTCCAATACATAGCCGTTATCCATTAGACAACGGGCACATTCAAAATTACAGCACCATGTATTTTTAAGCGGTCACCCATCAAGGTACTGGCCAGGCTCGATGTTGCTTAGGCTCTCTGATCGTACGAGAACCGATGTTTCAACGTGATATATCCGTAATCCGGTTTCAACTCAAAATCTAAAAGTAAAATGAAATTGGAATAATCTATTACAGCCCAGCGTCTCGTTTCATCATCCCCGTTCAGACACTGAGTTTTTTTTCTTTTTGCACTTACTGTGAATGGTTCGACTCTCAATGAGACTCCATTCTTTGACCATCTACTGGTTCACTCCACGCCTCAGGTGGAACTCATATATAGAATCAATAGGTGAAGATGCTAAGAAAAAGGTCGGCTTCTTCTATCGATCCAAGACGTACGTGACTGATTCTGTCATTCTTTATTTTTGAAATAATTATGTTAGACCAAATGGTTATAATATCAGAGCTACAACAGTTCAATTTTCAATCTCCAGCCTTGATAGAATCCCAAATCGTTCATGCGATCTCTTGAGGGAAGACATATTCTTCACTCAGTAGCCACTTTTCCACAGACGCAATATTGCAAGCCTGACGCGTATCTATCGCTATTTTAATGGCAAAAGTTTCAATGAGCTCCATTCTTTTACTTTCTCAGTTCAGAAGAAAACTAGAAAAACTCTTACAGAAGATACTGAAGGATAGCGTGAAGCAGATAAATAAAAAATCAACTGCAAGAAGACAGAATGAATGGTTGTTAACAAAAGGATGCACCCAAGGTGCTAATTAAAAATCGGAGATACGAAAATCAAACAAGTACAAAATTTAAATATCTGGGAGGACTTTTAACAGAGGACGTAAAGTACGACACTGAAGGCGCATTGGTGCAAGCAAAGATGCTTTTCAAAAGCTAAGCAGAGTATTAAAAAAGGAAACATTCGCTAGAAACAAGGAAAAGAGTACTAAACTCTTATGTGATATCTGTCCTCCTATATCAAATTGTGTGGTGGACAGACATTTCAAAGATAAAGAAGAGACTTGAAGCAACATGAATTTGGTTCTACAGAGGGATGATGATGATAGCATGAACTTATTATGTGAGCAAAAACGAAGGTTTAGAGAAATGGAAACAAAGAGGAAACAGACTTAACATCAGAAAGAGACAGTTGAAGTTTCTAGGGTGCATAATGAGGAAGGAGGGTTTGGGAGGAAAGAGGGTCAAAGGAAAACAACGCATAGCGTATTTAGTGAGGTAGAGTCAATGGATGGCGGCACAGAGTTTAGGAGAAATAAGAAAATGACGGTAGTCTTTGAATATAGAATCCAGATGTTGGCAGTGAATATTTCGAAGACAGTAGGGAGGCGTAGTTCAGGTTAGCAGTGGATATTGGTAGCAGAGCGTAGTTCTTCCTTCTGTCCTGGTCATCTTTGTTTCTGACAGGTTCACATTGTACATTCGGAGAGAGTAACCAAAATGGCCGCCTTTATATAAGACGGATTGAATATTTTACGCCTTCTGATTGGTTAACCTTCATTTGGGGGAACTATAAAGTGAGTCCAGTCATTTGAGTTTGCTCACTAGTATATAATGGTACACAAAAATTGTAAACATCGCAAGGATTGACGAGTCAAAACGCAACAGATAAACGAATAATACTGGTCGTACAGAAGCTGAAAACCTGTGATAAGAAAAACAAAAGAAAGATTAAATGAATCTGGATGAACTTCATATAATAAATAGCAGACTTCGCCCACACGCTATCTGTTAATTTTGATGATTGTAAAGACAGAAGAAATTAATTGGACGGATGTGGCGGCAGGATTCTTACGGTTAAGGAAAGTTTTACAAATAGATGCCAACTTGTTGAAATGCAAATTTCAAACACTTTGCTGCACTATGTAAGACAATATTCCTAAAGAGAACTATTTTTGATATGAAAATCAAAACAAGCATCGAATAAAAGAACAGCAATGAACGACAGTTAATTAGTGAAATACACGTTTTTTTAAACCAATATGCAAATTAGTTAAACCAGAAAAGTGATATCACCTAGAATTAGATAATATATAACTTAGATATTGATATTTTGGCGTGAAGTGAGGTACAATTTCGCATTTATTCATATAAATTCACTCAGACGCATACATAACCTAATACTTAATTAAAGATATATATTTAGTGGATACACGTATTGGAGTAGACATATCTGTCATTTAACCGTCGTTTGTTTGAAGATAAACTACGTGCGACAACTGGTGTTTCCCAGGTCCACCTTGATCCAGCGTGGTAGTACCTGTTAGGGTCCCAGATCGGGGTCAAAACACTATGAAAATGTAAAAACAGGCTTTAATACCAGAAATACATCTTTGTAAAAATTAGTACACGCAATACATTTTTGAAAAAATACTACTAGCTAGATATTTTTTTAATTATATATATATATATACGTATTTATATATGTACGACCGAACGCAAGGATATGCATCTGCCCCTAGCCTGGGATTGTTTATATGGATGTGTTTGTGGGAGCTAAAATGCGTACACCTGTGTGAATGTGTGTCGACACGTATGAGAGTGTCACGCCAAGCCTCGTCAATTTAAACGTCCTACGAGGCTGGCATCCCGTTCCCACCCATTCACAGTTGAAACTGTTAGATGTAGACGTCTCTTCTACTCCAATAGCTTCATGTCTCGCACATCTCGCCTATGGAACTCCCTTCCCTATTACTGTTTCCCTGACAAATGCAATCTCCAACGGTTTAAGTGTAGCGTCAATCGACATCTCTAGTTGCCTTGATCTATCCACTTCCCTTCTCCACATCCTTTCATCTTTCATTCCTATCTGCTCTCGCTCCAAATCTTCTGTAACCCCTTTGCCTTGATCGACCCACTGTCTTTCTCTTTCTCCACATCCTCTCCTTTACCACTCCTATCTGCTCTTCCTCCAACCCTTCTGTAACCCCATGCTTGATAGTGGCCTCCAGCCTTGCTTGGGGTGATACGCTTAAAAAAAACAAAAAACAAAAAACAAAAAAACAGAAAAGCAGATTCCCCCTCCCACCATCGATCATAGTCAAACAAGCATAAATAGATCCAATTGTAAAAAAACAAACCAGTTTGTCTGATGATCGCAAAATCGTGAAACACAGGACCACAAACTCATATCCATACAACTGAATATACATATATATATAGTGTAGCAGTAAGCTTGCCCAAGTCGCATAAAAGCAGAAATGTCAATTTGTTAGATTATACTCTGAACAGTTGTATATTAGAAATGATTAAATATATCTTACTGGAATTCTCCGGGATTTTATAAAACGATTGGATTCTACTTTGAGCAATAAGAATATATAATTAAACTCCAAGCTTAACAGAAGAATCGTGATGAAATCGATCATAAGCGAAAATAACATGTTCATCATTAATTAATCATAGCTAAGTTGCGGAAGCTCATGACGGACTGAAATTAAGTTCACTTATATATATATATATATATATATATATATATATATATATATATATATATATATATATATATATATATATAAACATCCATTTAGAGTATATATTTGTAAAGTAACAAATTACAACACTGAATAGACAGATAAAAACAACGAAATTAACATTTTCTCTAATAGTCGAATACACGCTAATTATAAGTAGGATGATATTTTTCAAGGAACATCATAAAAAAAATACACAACGCCCGTCGGTCAGAAAAAATAAAAAAATAATTAAACTCATACAGGGACAAAAAATAGGCAAGGCATTCCGGGGATGGCGCTAACTACTCTGTAAAATTCGCGTAAAACAATCCACGAAATTTTCGTGACAATAAAAGGTGGATATCTTCTTTTTTTTCTTTTTTTTTTTGTAAACAAAATATTCTCGCTGTTGTTATCGTTGAAATCTCGTGTAAAAATGTCGAGAGTGAGATGCGACCGGATCGATGAAAACAGCTTTTCCATAGGTCATGACGTTTTATTGTAGTTTTCGTACATCCGGTTTTTGCAGTTAAAGTTTTTCTTTTTCTTTACAGCGAGTTCCTATTGAATGAATGCTTCCAATTCCTCCTACCCGTCTATTCGCCCCCACTATTTCCATTTGACCAGACGCTTTATAATAAAGAAATCTTTATTCTTTCATCGCCGCCATTTTGTGCATGTACTGCATTGACCCCAATTACCGTTTTATGGACTTTTTATTTAATTTTTGTTTCTATTTTTCTTTTCTACGTCAAGTTTTTCTTGTTTCTTGTGTTTATTTGAGGCATGTTTTGTATTTTTTACCTTATTTTTTCCTGCTGTACCCTTACTTTTTTATATATATTTTCGTTCTCTGCGTTCTTTCCAGAATTCTGTTATTTCTTCCTTTTCCGAAGTATTTTTCCTGTTACGACTCTGTTTCTTTCCCTTTCAATTCTTGCTGTTTACTAGGCTTTGTTCAATTCGGTGCTCTGGTATATAGAGATAAATAAGTAGAGAAATATTTAGTTGCATAAACTTTTAAGTAGGAAGGTCTTACCTTTATTTATTTGTTTCCAGATATATATTTACATCAATGTTTTTTTTAAGTGGTGGTTGTTTTGTCGCATTATGGAAAACTTCTAAAATCAGTATTTTTATTTTCACTTCTTTGCTTCTAACAAATATTTTTGTTGGGTATTATTGTTTTATTTACAAAGAGCTGTGAAATGTTTTTGCATCGTGTGTCGCCGTTAACTTGGTCAGAATTAGGATATTTCAGTCTACGATAGATAGTTGTGGTTGTATACTCTATGTCAAGTGTTTTTTTTTTTGTTTTTTTTTCGCTTAATTTCATAGATACAAACCCAATATGGTAAAGGAATTTGTAAAATAATTCGGTTCCGTCTCCTTTTCAAAAAATATGTTTTTCTCAATTTATTTATCTTCTCCTTTTTTCGACCGTTTCAGCCTTTGGCAAGAATGCTTTTATGTAGGCGTTAACACCAAACGCTGGTGAGTTTTTTTTTTTAATTGTAGAATATCTAATCAAACAAGTCGACACTTATTTTTATTCCTTTTCATTATCCCTTCAAAGGTTTTTCGTCTCATTTCGTTGGGTTTGATTTTTTCTGGATAATTTTCGGATTTCAGGTAGGAGAAATTCAAATAAGAGGCGCAGTGAAAGTAGGATGTTACAATATACTATCTGCTTCACAACCAAGTAGTAGCGCCTGGCTCAACGTAGTGCCCTCCTCATCTACCGGTACCCTTCTAGATGATGAGTGCACTCGGGTCGGAGTCGCAATCCGTCTTGGACTCAAATTATGTGAGCGTCACAGATGCAGATGTGCAGCCTCCATCGATGAGTTTGGTTTGCATCCTCTCTCCTGTCGTCGTAGTGCCTGCCGCTTTCCACGGCATGCAGCAATTAACGACATCATCGAAAGAGGTTTGGATGCAGCTGGGTTCCCTTCCCAAATCGAACCCGTAGGCCTCGACCGTGGTGATGGAAAGCGGCCGGATGGCATTACTATCTTCCCTTTTAAAATGGGTAAGTCGTTGATTTGGGATGCGACCTGTGCTGATACATTCTCGGCCGGTAATTTGATCAGGTCCGCGGTTGAGCCGGGGTTCGTCGCCCGAGACGCAGAGATAAGAAAAATAGCTAAATATTCTTCTCTTGCTGATTTTTTTTTTTACTGTGTAGGTGAAGACTTCAGGGGTTATTGGCCCTCGTTCGATGGTGTTCCATCGGAGGATTGGCGCGATTGCGTCTTGATTGAGGAACGAGCCTCGCGAAACGGAGTGGCTCTTGCAGCGTGTCTCACTGGCGACGGTTCGAGGTAATGCTTTCTCCATCATAGCGGCTGGCAGAGGATAGAAAAAAACATTTGTTTATAGTTACGCTCTCATCATTGGCCGACTGAACTTGCTTTGTTTCAATTATTGTTTCCCTTAGATGAACTTACGATTTCTTTTTATACTATAATGTATTTCAGTGTATTCCAATAAACGTTGTATATATATATATATATATATATATATATATATGTATATATATATATATATATATATATATATATATATATATATATATATATATATATATATACTTCATCCCCCTGACTTTGTCCCTTAAACCTTGACTTAAAAATCAGTGTTTAAAACCTGGATTTTACCTTGGCTCAAACATCATTTCCAACCGATAATGAGAAATCTAACCGTTTAGGCGATTTTTTAAAACTCTATATCCCGTTTTTCTATTATATATGCATACTTTTCTCCATTTCATTTTGTTTTTATTTTTCATCTATCTTTTACCTTTTCCTTAGATTTCTATTTTTTTCCATATACTTCTTTTTCTTTTTCAATATTTTCATTTTATTTTCTTTCTTTTTTGTTCACCTTCTGTCCTTGCACAGAGAGATTATGCCGCACTTTCTCTCTCTCAATCGCCATTTTTAACTCTTCCCGTCATCCTTCCAATTTCCATTCGACACAAACTAATCTTTCCTCCCCAAACAAGTAATCCTGTTTTGAAGCTCCGTACGAGTGCAGGTTTTATTCTTTCACCCTAAACATTACTTTTTTTTATACAGATCTTGTATCCAATGCCCGTTGTATTTCCAAAGTTCAATCTGTTACATCCATTAAAAAATCGATTCTCTCCTAAGAGGACCAGTTATGAGTTTGAAAGCTCACAGGATTCTAAACACCCGTATGGTAGCAATAAAATGTACGAAACTCTAATAAATTTTATTGAATGGTTAAAGTATTCTCTGACCCGGTAGAGTATTTGAATACGTTTCTGGTCCTTTGTAGTATTTCTTGAGGCAATAGTTTCAGTGTTTCTCATTCACTCACAACCGCAAGTTTGTTTTTATTAAGTAATATCTATCTATAAAAGGCTGTGTGTGTGTGTGTGTGTGTGTCTGTGTGTGTGTGTGTGTGTGTGTGTGTGTGTGCGTGCGTGCGTGCGTGCGTGCGTGCGTGCGTGCGTGCGTGCGTGCGTGCGTGCGTGTGTAACGAATGCACGGCCGCAATTTTCGACGGATTTGCACCAAAATTTACATGCACATGCTCCAAGTTAGTGGAATGACCAAGACTGACTTTGAATTTCCCAACTCCCATCGATAGTGGAAATAATCGATTTTTTCATGTTTCTATGGTAGTTGTCATATAATTATATGAATTCAAAAGATAGATTTTAAAAGCAACACACAAGTTAGTCACCAGATTATCAATTGTTTCCATCAATTCAATTTCCCTATGTTTCAAGCTTTTGAAGGGACCTTCGGTGTTTCAAATTTCATTCAATATCAGATTACAATTCTAATTTTTTCACCAAGGTAGAAAATATAAATTTTCTAAAGTGATAGCGCAAAGGTTCCACAAAGAGAAAACATTTACAAGTAATACGCTGCATCGCTCCATCTGCTTTGTAAATGTAAACATTTGTCATCAACAAGGAAAAAGACAAACACCTCACCAGAAATAATCTCCTGAGTAACAAACATTATGTGTTTCCATACTGTGTGTCCTTCGCTGATGTTCTCACTGTAATTATTTACAGAAGTTCGATGTTAGCTCTGTTACCAGAACGATTGCTTTGCACACACCCACTGAGTGTGAATCGTGAAAAACGTAAAAATAAAAAAAAAATAATGAAACAAGGGCAACGTTTCATCCCTTTCATATAATCTGTCGCCAGGCAGTAATAAAAAATAATTTACCTTTCGTATAAGATTCTTACTGGAGAATAAAATCCGGGCCTACAATCATTATAAATCTCAAAAAATATTATAACTGGATCCAAAAGTTCCTGAAACTTCATCATTAAAAGACTATTTTTTTTTTCATAAGAAAAACATGGTTCTATATATGGTGGGATATGAAATCTTAAGAAATCTACAGCTGAGCGCTACAACTGTAGAAATGAACAAAGTCCACTTACAAAACAGAAAAGCCGGGAAGCTATTATATTGCACGATGGCATTCGTCCACCGTTCCTTTGAGCAACAAAAACAATATTCTTCATTATATGACACATTTAGCAGACATACCGTCGGGAGACCATTAACGCTTCAGCAACTTAGGGTTACCATATCTACTGCAGTTGTAACAGCAGTGGTGTGCCTGGGGCAATATATCCTGACGAAACCTATCCCTCTTCGGGCGGATTTTGAATTCAGAATGTTTCCTTCTAGACTGGTTGCATTTAAGGCTAGAGCGACGAGTCTACCCTGGTAACAACCTCTAGTTTGATTGGGAAAGAAAGTGAAAGCAACGGTCTCTGCTGGAATTTGAACTCGGCACGCCGAATTTCATTGCCGGCGGCGATAACCACGATGCATGCGCATAAGCATGCCTCTTACACCGTAGGCGTACCATCAGCAGAATTGCCATCCACGCAGCTTTATTTATTTGATCGGTCCCTTTGAAGATGTCCTCGATGTTCAAAATACTATGCGCAATTTTAATGCTTCGATGCAAGAGTCGTTTTGCTGCTTTTTTTTTTTCACGTTGGAATTCGAAAACTTCGAGGAGGATCAAAGAAAGTTGATAAACAATGGCTGTTTAATTATTTCCAGCCCGTCAATTATTTCCAGCTCGGTGCAAATTTAATCTTTCACGACGAACCTTCGATTAGGCAGAGTCATAAATATTTTCTGTCTTTTTATCCTTCAAAAAGTAAAGAAATTTTTTTTTCAGTTATATATCCGCCATTTCCTCATGAACGCATTTTTGCAGCGATCGGATAAGTCTGATCCAAGGACATGCGAATATAGCGAGAGGGAAATAGAACGGAGTTGTCTTAAAATGTCTTCCTGTTATTCATGCTGTATGAAGCCTTGCAACATAATTTAAGAAAAAAATTCTTACGGACTAGTGCTGGGCGGTTTTCGAACAAACTATTAAGGACACGTTGCGGCTGCCGGATATATAAATATGCATTTACAGTTTCACTGCGTTTTAAGAACTCTAAAGGAATGAAACCTCGACGATTCCACCATTCGTAGCTCATTAACTTTCTTCCATGAAACTTAGATTTTGGGGCCGTTGATGTAAGTTATCATTATCAATCCATTAGTGTTTACATCGGCCATTGATGTACAGTGGGCTATGATAGGTTTTTAGCCACCCTTGATTACAGCAATTTTGACTTGTTTAATAACATCTCTTTTTTCAGACAATACCGTGTTAGTATCAATCTACTCTCATCTATAAACGATAGCTGACTTATATCTTGCAATGAAAGTTCGAGGAAGTAAGGAAATAAGTGAATTTCAACAAGGGCAAATAATAGGATGGCATCAGTGTGGCAAGTCAAATAGAGAAATTGCTAGCTTTTCCAGATTAATCAAAAAACGGTTAATAATATTGTCAAGAAATTTAATGAAGAAGGCCATTGTCGTGTGGAACAAAGTGCAGGAAGACCAAGCATCGTGTCTGAGCGAACAAAAATGACACAGAATAGAGAAGTCATCAGAAACCGTCGTCAGAGCGTCAAACATGTTGCCAACAGCATGCAAATGTCGCCATATACAGTGAGAAAGACTCTGAAAGTGTGAGCTACCCACCTCTGCAACTCGTTGCACAAAGATATAGACCCCACGTCGTAGAATTTCTGTGCCGCGGATCGAGCGAGAGGCAGGCTCACAGGCAAAAGAAAAACACAACTACAAACTTGGGTAGGACGAAAAGAGGAGGGAAGGCGTGTGACCTTTTTGTGGATGATAACTCTGGGCTGATTCTCGGCTGGCGAAAAAAAAATATATATCTTAACTAACAATGTCCGGCTGCTAATGGGTCGCTCTTCGATGTTACGTGCTCCGGCCTAAATCAACCTTCCTCGAACCTAAACTAAGTCTAACTAACTGCCGTGACCCAAAGCGCTCCCGTATATATGCAGAATCCTCTTTCAGCATTTCCGGACAAGGGACACCCACGAATAAACCCATAACTTTTTCATGACCATTTCTCTCTTTGAAGAAAGTGGACATAAAAATATTTCTTAGCCTAGCTGACTCCGATTCAGGGACATTAAATTCAGACCCTTTTAAGTTTTGACCAGATCCGGTCTTTTTCCTATCTTCGTATTTTGACAAGTACTTAACACTTATCTATCCTTTTGGTCATATGTCCAAAACATGGTTTTATCTAGATTCCTAATCTAGTCATTGGGTCTTGAAGTTTGATACCCAGGTCAAATCTAACTAATCTTCTCGCACATATGTGTGCGCGCGCACGCACACACAGATGTTGGTGTGTATATATACACACACACAGATGTGCGGGCTCGCACACACACACGCGTGCGCATATATCCAACTCATAGTGTCACAAAAGAGCTAGGCTATCAAAGAATAGTTGCAAGAAAGAAGCCATTGATTTCGGAGGTTCCTTCGCATGGACTGGGGGAGAGAATTCCAGAGAAAAGCTTATGAATTTTGGCAGTCTGTAATTTGTTCAGATGGAAGTAAATACTACCAATATTCTAATTCGAGATTGGTTTATGTTTGCAGAAATCAGAATGAGACTTGGAACACTGAATGTCTGCAGGCGACCGTGAAACGTGGAGGGATTGGAGTAATGGTGTGGGGCACTGTCTGGTTTGAAGGGAAATCTGAGCTGATTCTTGTTGATGCGTAGCTTAATAGTCCAAACAAATGTCAAATATCAGAGAAAGGCCTGCACCTACAATTTAAAACCAATCAGATTGACAAGAATGTCTACCTTTTTCAAGAAGACGGAGCGCCATGTCATGCGAGCAAAAGCCTGGAAGTAATCGCAAGGAATCAAGTCACTACCATTGGTAGCCGAAAATCCTGACATGAATCTAATAGGTCACGTTTGGGAGCACCTTGACCGAAAACTTCAAGAGCGTGCAACCGAAATTACGTCAGTGGCAACCCTTAAAGAAACATTGCTAAAGGAGTGTCAGAATATGGCTCAGACGATTGTTTATAACTTGATCAAATCCATGAAAAATCGAATGCAAGTACTGAAACTAGAAAATGGAGGACGTACTTCATACTATTTCCAAATACTATATGTTTATGTTAAATGGGAATTAAGTAATTAAATTTTGAAATTGAAGGGAATTTATTTCTCCTGGCTAAAAACTTTTCTTAGGCCACTGTATGCATTTTATCACCTGTTATAATATATTAATGAATAGGGAGTTATGTTGACACTTTCGTGTTTGCAGTTGGTTTCCTAATTACTTGACCCAAACTAATCTATAAAGTAAATGCGAAAATCTGTGTGTCACACTTTTTCAATTAAAGGGACACAACTCTCTAACTTTTAAAAATCTCATCTTTTTCTAAATGCGAATGTCAGTGTGTCACACTTTTTCAACTTTACTCCTAGAGGAGTAGCTCAACATATTATACCATTTTGGAATCGGATCGACTCCGCAAGGAAATTAAAAACATTTCTGGTCGGATCCGGACCTGCAAACCTGAAATTATAAATTCCCAAGTTTTCGTTAGGGCGATTGTTTTTGGCGATATTTTTACGTGATTTTTTTGTAACAAATGTTTTTTGTACGATAACATTTTTATAACTGGAAAATAAGTTTGGAAATAACCGTAGTTAATTGAGAAAAGAAGCAAAAGTCACGCATGAAATAAGACGTGTGCGATTATGGCTCTCTATAATTTACTATCGTTTGTGACTCCTAATAAATTTTAAACTTTTAGCTATCTTTCCTTATCTTTGCTTTCCCCTCCAAAAAAAAAGGGTGGGTCTGTGAGGGTTGATGTTTGCATTAACACGAGGTCACATGTCATCATGACCGAGGTTTTGAATGTATTGCGCTCGTTCAAACTGTTGATCTACACTGCATATGCACTCTCAAAGGGACAGTAACTAATATCCACCCAGCATTGTTTCAGCGTCAACACTATTTCGTTTAACCCACAGTTGGGCTCTATATGTGATGAGCAAACAAAAATGTGCCTGAACAAGGATCAGATAGCAGCGCTTGTAGACAGGCTTACTGTGAAAAGCGCGGCCGCCATTACATTAGACTAACATTAAAATGTTGATTATTTAATTTTACCATTAATATATATAATTTCTCAAATATAATGTTGCTTCTTAGGCGATCATGTCTCTCCATATTTTCTTTTTCTTTATTATCTGTGAATTGATATGACTTCTTGATAAAGTTATTGAAGTTGTTTCCTTTGTTGTATAGTCTAAGGTCTTAAATTCGATGTTGTTGTTACCACACTAGGCTTCATTGCCTAATCGAAGGCGTTACTAAGTTACTCTATACTAAGAGAGTGGTAGATTGATGTATTTCAAAGACGGTTTTCGGGAAATGAACTTAACAGACAAGGGCAGGAATTGAACACTGTTCGCCGATTATACTTCTAGCTGATAATGCTTACACATCCTGCACATTTGGATATGAGATTTTATTAAAAAAAAAAGTCAACGACTTCCAATAAATTGAATCATACTGAGTTAGCAACAAAATATTTTTTATCGGTTTGTGCGTAAAATTGAAATATATTTTTCTTTTTTAACTTTCCACGCTATTGAACCATTTGTTCCACTACCCCCCCCCTGTCCTGGGTAAGACGATAAACTACGTCCGACAGCAAGGCTTTTGATCAGAAGGTTTTGAGGAGCGTATAACCACCTATTAAATTGCTGGGGTCCCTAGGTCAACCCTGACCCGGGGTGGTAGCATTTATCAGGGTCCCAGCTATGGGCAAATACTTAACTCCCCCAAATGGGTCAAACATTATGAAACTATAAAAATAGGTATTAATCCCAGCAATACTTTTTTGATAAATTTTATCAGCAATAGATAATTGAAAAAAATATTACCAGCAATACATTTTCTGAAAAAATATTCCCAGTAATAAAAATCTTGTCGGCATTAAATATTCCATTGAGGTTGATATGCCTTAAAACAAAACAAAGAACCCTGATCGACCAGCTTCACTTCAACGTAAGCATACGCTTTTTTTTGGATAAAACATTTACCAACTATACATTTTTGAAAGATATATTACCAACAATAAAAATCTTGTCGGCATTAAGTAACCTATTGAGGTTGATATGCTGTAAAACAAACCAAATCAATCCGCTATCCTCTGTCATCTTCGTGTCAACTTGATAATCTTATCCTCTAAATACGTATACAATGCTATGAATTAACTTTCAGGGTATACTGGTTTTTATTGCCTAGAGTGGCACCCAATTTAATAGATGAATAACTGTGAATTAAAAACAGTGGCAACACCATTTTTTTAATCATTTCTCTCCATGCAAGGCAAGAAAGGCATTAAGACGTTACTGAGTCTGAGAGTATACGAGAAAAAAGAAAATTTGATTAAGAGATAACAATAAAAGAACATCTTGAAGTGTTTCATCAACTGCTGCCTTCAGTTTGTTTAATTCAGTAATGCTATTTAAACAGTTTTTTTTAACTATATCTACTAATGGTATCTAAATTGAGAGCTGTCACAATAAAAACACATCAGGTTTTCTTGAATGATAATGGTAATGGTAATATTAACCGTTTCTTTATAAGGAAACTATTGTGGGGCCTCCCCTTTTCACACAAATGGACTCAACCAAGGAATACATATACTACTACCAGTGAATACCCGAACACTCAAGGAGTCGAGACGGAACGACAGAAGGGTAGTAGAGTTTAGTAGTAGTAGAGTAAGTCACAGACACAGGCGGCGGCAGGCGTCAGAGTTAGTGAGCACGTAGACTCAGTAAGGAGTCATACCGCGATACTTCAATACCAAGACTGTATATATATTAGTGCTACTAACCCGCATTCCTGGATCTACTAACCCGTATTACCAGTTTGTATTATTCCGTTAATACATTTATTTTTCTTATCCATTCCTGGCGTTTGTTATTCATTGATATCGGATTTCATCCCGGAATCCACGACAGAAACATTCGACATTCACTGATCGAATAGCCTGTACGACTGTCAGTTGAAATGAATAAACTATCTCTCTTAACCCTTTAAGCCCTGCGTTCCCGAGCGATTTTATCCCTTCTGCCTGAGCTCCTAAGTCAAAATTCCCCCAAAATTGGTATGTAATGTTTCACGGTAGAAAAAAAAATGTTCCACTGTTCAACCGGTGGATGCGCATGACGCCATTTTTCTCTACCACCGCTAAAGCGGTGGTCAGGGCTCAAAGGGTTAAAACCAGTCGCAATATCAAGCATGTTTGGCGGTAATGCATGTGACTGGCATACATTTATCCAACTGAGTTTCATAATAAGTATATATTGGGCTTCGTAAATTTGGGAACACTTTGAATCAAAGATTGTCTGAACAGATTCCACTAATCGACCTGGGGGTGTTTCTAATTGGATCCCACCAAAATGGTTATACGTTGCTTTTATTAGCCCTTTGAACCCTGCGTTCCTGAACAATTTTATCCCTTCTGCTTGAGATCCTGAGTCGAAATTGCCAAATAATTGGTATATAATGTTTCACGGTAGATATAAAAATATTTACAAGTGTTTACCCACCGTTCAACCGGTGGCTGGCCATGAAACCATTTTTCGCTACCACTGTTCAACCGGAAGCTGCACATTACGTCATTTTCTCTACCACCGGTAAAGCGGTGGTCAGGGCTCAAAACGTTAATATTTTTAAATAAAATAGCTTTATCAAATCCAGTAGCCGTTATCGGTTTCTCGGGGATTGATTGAGGGTTTCCTTAATTAACCTTTTATTTGAAGTAGTGTGAAATATCAACAACTTGATTATGTCTTTATTTTCTCTTTGATTTACATGTGCTATCCATTTTATCCGTTGCTTCTGTTGAAAGACCTCAAGGGATGCGACTTTAGTAATTTTGTAATATTTTTATTTGTGATTCTGTAGCGCCAGTCCACAAGGTTCGAAGAAGTGTGGTGTCCACCAAGCTCTATAGATTTCGTTGAATATTCCTATGTTTATGTCACTACAAACGAGATCGTTCTTTCTGGCCAACGAAGCTAAATATGTCTTAAGTCTGTGTCTACAATGAACGTAGGGGAATTTAGTCAAAATTAGAAGGTAACAGAGATAATGTTAATCTCATGAACCGAACAAATGCGAAACTAAGTAACTTAAGTAAAATGTAACCAAAAAAGACACCTAAACGGAGAATAAGACACAGACCGTTGGCATTTATTTGACGCATATTAAGGGCTTGGATAATTTGACACTCACAGGACGTATTACAGGCCAAAGAGAGAAACTGTGAGTAACCTACATAACGAGTTTCAGACTGTGAGAAGGATATTAAAAAAAACAAAAACATTGAAAGTAAAAGTGACAGAGGGCGATTCAGAGTAACCTACCTAAAGAATATGTGTAAATGAATGTCAAAACAGAGACTGGAAATTGTAGTATAAAAAAAACCTCAAAACAACTAAGAACTACAAAGAACAGATTTTGGAGAGTCATGATTCCTTATATCATGAATGGACACATAAAAGCTACACACATTGTAGCCTTTCTGCATATATACATATCTTAAATGGATAGTTGAACTCGTTCCTAATCTTCACCTTTTACGATAATCTCCCAATCTGAGTATGAAAAAAAAATCAATCTCAAATAGAAACGCGCGTTTTCACTGTCCGCGCCTAAATGCGAAGATGCAGGAACGCATGCGCAAGAAACAAAACTAATGGCCTCATTTCGTAAACGACCAATGCCGTTGCATTTGGACACGTAACGTTGTACAATTGAATGAACAGTCTTCAATGGACACTGAAAGCGATTAATGATTGTCTATTGAACGTACATATGATCCCAGAAGAATCGACATCTGATTCATCATTCATGGCGAGTTGAGGAGCACGCTTCGTTTCATTCGTTTAGAATTTGCGATTTTTTCTTCTTTCAATCAAAGCTCCAGTTAACAACAACAAAAAAATATTGACAGTCCAGTAAATGCACGCCTAATAAGTTTACAAAGAGGAAGCCACGTATTTGGACTGTGCTTTCAACTAAAAATCAATGAAACCTGAATTTCACCATCAAAAGTTTACCAGGACGGATTCAACACTCCGTTCGTACGTTTTGTTAGCGCGAGCTTTACATCTCGACCTCTAAGCCCGGAGCGGGACGGCTAAGACTACTGTAATGGGTAGTGTTAGCAAGGTGAAAACTTTTATTCAGAAAGAAATTTGTCTTATTTAACGTAAATCTCACTGGAAAATAAAGACGAGAAATATCAGCACGAATAAAACAAACAAATGATCTGTTGACCTGATTATCAAACAATTACGTATAATTGGATACAAAAGCAATAAAGGTTCAGACGAATCTCTCCATCTGTGTAGAGAGATCAGACTTAGATGTTTGTGAGCAATAAAAGGAAAAACATTAAACAAGTAAAAACTGATGTAAAAAATTTAGTCTTTGCTCAAGAGCAACAAAAACATTGAATATGAAAACAAAGGCTGTTCCAATAACTTGGACCGATTTAAATGTGAACTAACTTTAAGCGTCTAATGATTTATTTCTTTTTCTTTCACATTAAACAACGTAAGCCTTTGGCAATTTAAAAGGTGGAAAGATTAATGACCAAACAACGTGTTAAAGTTATCGAAGCCGATTACGAAAATGGACGTTCAAACAGAATTTGAATAAGACTTTCCCAGGTCGCATCATCTCTCGAAACAGCAAAGACAATTGGTCACAACGATCGTGCGACTTGATGCGTTTAGATTTCTTCTTTTAGGGTCATCTCAAAAGTAAGGTCTATGCCAATAAACCAACAAGTATTCAACAGCTGAAGGATGAGATAATAAGGCATATTGGTGAAATCCAGGAGCAAATATGCAGAACAATCATCAAAAAATCTTGACCATCGTGTGAAGGTGTGCCGCCGAAGACCTGGCGGATATTTAGGCCATACTATTTTTCACCCATAATAGCCATGACTTCAATAACATGATCCAATAGAGAAATAAATAAATTTTCACCAATAGCACTGATTTTTTCACTGCTGACTTTGATCCGTCTTAACGAAACACCCTTTATATGTTGGGTTATGAAGGTATAATATTATGGGATATAAAGATTCATATTGAAATATTGAGGTACCAGATTATGGAACAGGGGGGTAGATGTTGGAATATGGAGTCAAATCATTATAGAATATTCTGAAAAAATATTAGACAATATGGCGGTAAAGAATTTTGGGATATGGAGGTACACGTTATACAGATACAGGATTGTGGTATCTGTGAGTAACGACAGGGTCACGATTACGAGTCATGTAAGTCATTAGTGTCGTTGGGGGAACGACATGAAGTAGTGTTTCTTGAGCAAGATAGCCAGTGGGAATTCAGTTTTCCTTATCCTAGACTGCTGCCACTCAAGACTATAGAATCCGGTCTGTTCTGCTACTTACTGATAGCTGGGAGTGAAGAGATAGATTTCACAAAGGTAATAACACGTAAGTGAATGTAATGACCGCGACTGGAATTCGAACTTATCTCTCTCTCTCCAATTCTTCAGTCCTTGCCACAATTTATTAGACCACCAGTTATTCTATAAATATGATATAGTGATTTTCTAAGCCCGGCTTAGATGTTGCACAAAGCCGAAAGTATGGGGCACCCGGTGAGGATCGAACTCACTATTCAGTCGTAATTGATCAAGCAAGACAAACTTTCTAACCATTACACCACGTCGAGGTGCCCACTATAAATATGATATATGGAGTAAATATCCTGGAATATGTAATAGCATTACGGAATATAGGGGTGGAAAATTCTAGAATATAGAGGGAAAATATTACGTAAGATGGAATTATATGCTGGCATGCGGAGTTACAATAATGTGGTATATGGTGATACAAATTCTATTATATTGATTCAAAATCATGGAATATGTAATTATATGATGGAATATGGTGACTGGAGGCAGGGTGGAGTAGTGGATAGCGGCTCGGATTGAGGAACCGAGGAGCCGAGTTCGAATTCCAGTCGAATCAATTACATTCACTTACGTTCTTGGGATATCTTCTCCCCACCAATCTATAGGTAAATAGCATAACAGACCTGGTTCTATAGACTTGGACAGCAACTGGTCCACCGCAGAAAGAAATGGTAACCTACTGCGGGAATAAAATCTGCCTCGTCAGTCATGTATTGAAAGCGTTTATCACGCATGGCACGTAACTGAATGACTTACTGCCCTTTATAAGAGCCAGGTGGTTTCATAATGTGAATGTTCTAACCATTACATTCTAATAGCGGCTCTTCCCAAGGAAAATAACAGGGTAGACCGGTTTCTATAGCTTTGGATGACAACTGGTCTACCACAGAAAAAAAATGACAACCTACAGCGGGAAAAAATCTGCCTCGTGAGTCATGTATCTAAAGATACATGTTCGCCTAAGCGTGTATCACGCAGGGCACATAACTGGCTGACTTACTACACTTTATAAGAGCCAGAGGGTTTCATATTGCGAATGTTCTAACCACGTTCCCATGACTCATCTAATTATTACATTCTAATAGCGGCTCGGACTGAGGAATCGGAGAGCCGAGTTCGAATTCCAGTTGAATCCATTACATTCACTTACTTGCTAATACACTTGAGAAAAGTATGAATCCTTTACTTCTCCCCCCATCTATGGGTAAATAGCAGGTCAGATCGGGTTCTATAGCCTTAGATGGCATCTACTGCGGGGAAAAAATCTGCCACGTCATGTATCAAAAGATACATGATCGCCTAAGCGTGTATCACGCATGGCACATAACTGACTGAAGATTGACAAATAAGCTAGTCTTGCTAACTATTACTTCTGAATGTTGTTTGATACTCAATAGATGTGTCAATCTTTACACTGTGCGATACGAAGTGAAGTAGACAATTATTTCAATCGTCTGTCTGAACGTCGCCGTGTACCCGACCAAAACAAGATTTGCTTCCATAAACGTCCTACGAGGCTGGCATCCCGTTCCCACCCCTTCACAGTTGAAACTGTTAGATGTAGACGTCATTTCTACTCCAATAGCTTCATGTCTCGCACATCTCGCCTATGGAACTCCCTTCCCTATTACTGTTTCCCTGACAAATACAATCGCCAGCGGTTTAAGTGTAACGTCAATCGACATCTCCAGTTGCCTTGATCTATCCACTTCCCTTCTCCACATCCTTTCATCTTTCATTCCTATCTGCTCTCGCTCCAAATCTTCTGTAACCCCGTTGCCTTGATCGACCCTCCGTCTTTCTCTTTCTCCACATCCTCTCCTTTACCACTCCTATCTGCTCTTCCTCCAACCCTTCTGTAACCTCATGCGTGATAGTGGCCTCCAGCCTTGCTTGGGGTGATACGCAAAAAAAAAAAAAAAAAAAAAATGTGCTTTATCCAAAATTTTGTATTTACATTTGTCTTCTATGCTAGCTGCCTGCCCAGTATAAAGTGCTACCCTACTAGTTAACCCATAACTCCAGAGAAGAAGTGCTTTCATATCCACCCCAAGAGATATTTTTCAAAAGTAAACAAAAAAAAAACAACATGGTAGGAAATCGATATTGGTTGCTCCTTCAACTTTTTGTGCTGATAATCGTTACGCAACCAGGACACTCAGATTTTGTTTATTTTTTTTATGTCAATAACAAATCTCTATGATTCCATCCCGAATTTCTAAGATGAGCAATAACCATTACTACAAATTGTTTTGTCCGAAGCGTTGTCTTCGTTTCGGTTATCATAATTTAAACCAGGGATTCCAAAACGTTTTAGGATTGTCGCTCCCTTGCGTTACCAAAACACAGCCCTGACGGCCCCCTCCCTAACTGTATATACAAAATATGCATTTCATTTGTATAAATAAACTTTTCGTTTGAGTATAAACCAAGGTATTATTTACCTACAGACACAAGAATAAACCCAACCAATACTTACGTTTTCTTCTTTTTTTTTAATCATTTCACACCTAACAAGACATCAATGCCACTAAGACACAAACGGTTACTTGGGGATACAGAGAATGAGAAGACTTTAGTGAGAAGAAAGGACAATAAAAGAACGGGTTCCAGCAAGACAGAAGGTTGTGCTTGACGTTGATGGTGGCAGGGACGAAAGTGATCGGAAGAAAGTTCTGACGTCGAGTAGTGCGAGAAAAGAAACTATTATAATAGAATTTACCGCTGCACGTAGCTATTTCAGTTGTAACACGGTGAGACCTAGCAGTCAATCTTAATCTACTGCGCTTAGATTCATGCGGCCAATGTACGAAAGAAGGAAGCTCACTAGAACAGTCATGAAAATATTTATAGAAAAGACACAGGGAAGATTCGTCACGACGGTGAAAAAGTAACTGAAGTCCAGATACCTGGTCAGGACCGATAATATCACAGTCCCTCCTTTGGAATTTGTTGAGAATCGCGTCGGTGTACTACACCAGATATGGCAGCGATATTCAATGTACGGACGAACGGTAGATTCATAAATGCGCAAGATGGATTCTGACGAGAAAAAAATTTGTCTGGCGTATCACAGAAAGCTAACATTCTTAGCAGCTGACCTAGCGATTTATTCAATATAATCGCTTCACTTCACATCAGTAGAAAATCTGAGACCAAGAAGTTGCAATGAGTTGCTGCTTTGGAGGTCAGAACTAGCGATTAAGGATAGAGAGCGCAAAAAACGTTTTCAATGATGATTAAATGGTAGCACATTCACAGGCCATTTCTTGCCCCAGTTAACAACTGATTCGTGGACTTTTTGAGAGACCGACTGCCAGATTGGACCGATCGGTCTTAATATAAAGACAGGAGTAAATAGTCGTCTCATCGGCATAAATGACCAGTTGTAACACGCTAAAACACGGTCACTGCATAAACTTCAATTAGAGACTTAAAATTAATTAAGATTATTTTACCTATACACGCAAGTATAGATATAAAAAATCATTATCTACAGACCCATGTATATAAATGAACCTGCTTCAACTGAGTCAAGTATAAACACTACCAAAGATTACCTACATATTCAGGTATACACACGTCCGAGTTTTACTGTTTCTTACCAATAGACTCAATTATAAACACGACTAAAGTTTACCTACTGACACAAGTATAAATGCGATCACTGTTTATCTATTGACTCAAGTATATTTATAGATTTCATATAATTTTAAAATAGTCGCAGATTTCGACATTAATTAACCTACGAAGGGTTGATATATTGTAAAATCGACCAAAGTAAACCAATATTTTCGTCAACCAAAAAAACATACCCTTTTCCGGTAGCAAAAGAGCAAACAATAATTTAAAAAAAAAACAGCACCTGATATAAATTAGTCATGTTTAAATGATAACTAGTGTCCGTATCATGATTGCTTTTAGTAAGACCCGTAATGAGATTGCTAGTTCGACCCTATATTGAATAATACAGTTAATACTTCATCTAAAAATTCGTATATTTGACTTTATTTATTTGCAAACTCGTATTCGTCCTAAATTTATTTCCTTCCAACGTATTGATTAGAAATAAGTACAACTTAATATTGGAGCTAATCGATTAGCTATGAAGTGCCCGGGGAGATTTCTGTCAGAAAAATCATAAAACGAAAAGTTTGGTACGGTGAGCATGAAACTATTGCATTATGTCGTTTTTTTTTTTTTTTCCTGATTCAATAAAAAGAAAACTTGCACTTAACGAGAAAAGGCGCGTTTGGAAATAGCAATACGATGAACGATTAATCCTGTTGAGTTTTCGTGAGTAAGAATGAAAAGAACATGGTTTGGGGTATGGAATGAACAGGAACTTGTTTGACGATGGTTTCGGGATAATACTGGCGCATTGTGAAAAGAATATCTCGGTGGTCCAAGAATAAAGAGGAAGCCTATGTCGCCCACGCCGAATATTATTCACGCATAAAGAGCACTATTCTGTCTAACCCCTATGGTTTCTATTTTCCTACTCCTCCATTTTAGTTGATGTCTCTTTTCTTATTGAAATCACGTCAGCGCCATCTTTTCGCTCGCTATTAAGAACGACTCTTTACATACTGATTTAGAATTCCATGTACGAAAAAAAGCAAAAACAAACAGGCTTTTTTTTTCTTTGATTCAATTCTACATTTTTTACTTTCTTTGTCGTTTTTTTTTCTTTGACTTTCTTGACTATGTTCCCTTTTTTCATATTTCGTTTTCTTTTTCCCTTTTTTTCCCTTCTGTTCTTTCCTTTTTCTTTTTTCTTCCTTTTACTCTTTTCCTTATTTATTGTCCCTTTTCTACTTTTCCATTTTTTCATTTTTCTCTTTTTTTCTTTTCTTATTTGCCTTCTGTTCTTCTTTTCTTATTTATTTTCTTTCATTTTCTGTTCTTTCGTTTTTTGTGTTTCTCTCTCTCTCTCACTCTCTCTCTCTCTCTCTCTCTCTCTTTCTTTCTTTCTTTCTTTTTGACGATCCATTTATTTTCTGCCTTTCTTTCTCTCTTTGGTTTTCCATTTTCATCTTTTTATCGGTTTTCTCTCCTTCGTTATCTTTTGTTTTGTTTTCCCTTTTTCTTTCATCATTTTTCTTTCTAGTTTTCTTTCTTTTTCTTCTTTTTTCACTCTTTTCTTTCTGTTCCGTTTCTCACTCCTTTTTGATTTCCCTTTTTTCTCTTTATTTTTTCTTTCTTCTTCTCTGTTTCTTTGTTCTTCTCTTTTTCTTTCTTCTCTGTTTCTTTCTTCTTCTCTTTTTCTTTCTTCTCTGTTTCTTTCTTCTTCTCTTTTTCTTTCTTCTTCTCTTTTTCTTTCTTCTTCTCTTTTTCTTTCTTCTTCTCTTTTTCTTTCTTCTCTGTTTCTTTCTTCTTCTCTTTTGCTTTCTTCTCTGTTTCTTTCTTCTTCTCTTTTTCTTTCTTCTCTTTTTCTTTCTTCTTCTCTTTTTCTTTCTTCTTCTCTTTTTCTTTCTTCTTCTCTGTTTCTTTCTTCTTCTCTTTTTCTTTCTTATCTTTCTTTTACTCTTTTCTTTCAATTCATTTCTCTGTTTTCTTTTACTCACATTTTTGTTTCTAATTCTTTTCTTTTTTTTAATAGCTTCTATATTAATGTTTATTTTGACGGAAAATAAAACAGAGATTTCGAAGCAGTGTCGTAATAATTTCCAAGGCAACTTTTCTATGTTACCAATAAGAGTACTTTTCACATTATAGAGAACCAATAATTTAGGTTCACTAATACGCACATAGCGTAACTCTTATGGCTGCGAAAAATGGACTATTGGCGTGCTATGATCAAGTTCAGTCCTATTCAGTCGCATTCTTTCCACGTTTATACACTTGAGAAAATCATGAATGATTCAATTCATCTTTCAGCTGTGAATAAATGTCAGGCTAATGTGGGCCTTTTTAGCATTACGTTGCAACCCCTTTCACATTAATTCCTTTCGTAAAGGCTTGAGGTCATCTCCTCTCCTTCAGGCTCTGGGGTCAGTGGTTCGCTAAAATGTTTTTTCTGGCCTTAGTTGGGAACCTACTTTCACATTCAGTCCTTTTGGAAATACTTGAAGTCATCTCATCTCCTTTCAGATCTGCGGTAATCTGCAGTAACTTAGTTCTCAGGCCTTAGATGGTAGTGACTCGGATATTAATTCCTTTTTGAAAGCATCCATATATGAGTTATATAAAAGTAAGACTGGGTTCTCGAGCCTCGAAAGCAACCAGTCCAACAAGGGAGTTTCGACCGTTATATCTACCTGTTTGCCCAATTGGACAACGACCATGTAGATATAAAAGTCAGCCGAACCATACAATGAAATCATAACTTCCATTTTGGTTGAATGAACAAAAGCTTCAGAAAAAAAACAAAAACGAATTAACAAGAAAAACTAATACGAGTTATCTCCCCTAGCAGATTAACAAATGTCTACCCCCAGTGGATCAAATATAATGATTTGAAATATTCATAATATTACCGACTAAATACAGGCTCCGGAAAAATGTCAGAAAGCAGCAACGATTAGATCAGTGATTTCCAAAATATTAGATTTCTGTCTATATATTCATATATGGAGGTGGGGCTTTAGCCAAGGTATCTGATGATAGAACAAGCATGGTCCTGCTGAGATGATTGTAGTGACAGAGATCTGGACCAATGAAATAGCAGAACAACAATGCTGTAGACCAGTGATTCTAAAAGTCAGCGCTATCACTCTCCTGGAGTAGTGGAAAGACCTAGGGGTCAGTGAGAAAAAATTAGGCACTCAGAGGGAGGCAGTTTCACATTTGAAAAATAACACACTCGACACCTGCACATTGTATCTGAAGAGTGTCTTGTTTTCCCAATATAGTGACACCAATTTATATAACAAATAGTAAGAGACACCCTAAGATACTCATTTGACATCCAATGCTAGCACCAAGAAAATCTAATCAAAGGTCGTCTATACACTTGGGAAGGGGGCGTCAGGGATGTGTTTTGGTAATGCAAGAGAGCAACAACCCCAAAACGTTTGGGAACCCCTGGTTTAAATTATGATAACCCAAATGAAGACAACTCTTCGAATAAACCAATTTGTAGTAATGATAATTTCTCATCTTAGAAATTCGGGATGGAATTATAGAGATTTGTTATTGACGTAAAAAATGAACAAAATCACTGTCTTGTTTAGGTAACGATTATCAGCACAAAATGTTGAACGAGCAACCAATATCGATTTCCTACCATTTTTTTTTTTTTGTTTTGCTTACTTTTGAAAAATGTCCCTTTTTGGATATGAATCCACCTCTTCTCCGTAACTGTGTGTTAAATACTAGGGTATCACTTTTCCTGGGCGGGCAGCTAGCAAAGGAGAAGACAAATGTGAATAAAAAAAATTGTGGATAAACCAAGTGGAAGCAAATCCACTCTCTCAAAAGCAACCGTGGTAAATCAGAGATAAACGAGAAAAAGAAATGTGCCGTCATGATCTACGTCTTAGAGGGGGACATGTCACATTAAGAATAAGCAAGAACCGCGATATCTATGTCATTGACTTCAGAAATGTTCTTTGAAAAACTGTTATTGCGTTCCGTACACAACGCAGCCAATCATTCTGAAGAGAATCTATGACGTCATTGTCTGAACCGTTGACAACGTGGCCAACGAGTAGAAGGCTAGTTGTCGATTAAGTCATTGTTTTCTTTCTTTCTTCTTTTACAGATTTTGTGTTATATTCTTTATGCGTTTGTCCTTTAATGGATTTCTGTTTATTTATTTCTGCTTTGGTTTTTAACGGATTTCATTACCTTTTTATACCTATTTTCAATGGATATCCATTCCTTGTGCCCCTCATTGTAATGGATTTCTCATCTATTCTATTCTCTTGTGTTCTTTCTGTCTCCCGTTTTATTTCCCTCTTACATTATACGTTCTTTATATATATATATATATATATATATATATATATATATATATATATATATATATATATATATATGATCATAATAATAATAATAATAATAATAATAATAATAATAATATTAATAAAAATCTAAGTGATTATACTCGCCTGGAAAAACCTGAGGTGTTTTGGCATGTAAATGAACAAACCAATACCCAAGGAAAAATAAGGGATAAAAAAAGAAAGAACTAAGAACATGTAATTGAGGCGAAAACAATCGTCCAGAATCCAAGCTCAGAGTCCAAAGAAAAAAACCTCCAAAACGAGTAAAACAAAAGTAACTAAGTAAAGTGCTCGATACACTAAGTAGAGAAAATCTAACTATGAACCTAAAGTGACAGGCAAACCTACCAAGGTTTCACTTATGTGGGTCTTTAGGGTGCGCCGGTCGGCGTACCCTGACGATCCGCATAGATGAAAACTAGGTAGGTTTGCCTGGCTCTTTAGGTTCATAATAATATATAATATATATATATATATATATATATATATATATATATATATATATATATATATATATATATATATATATATATATATCTATATATAATACATACATACATACATATATATATATATATATATATATATATATATACATATATATAATATATATATATATATATAATATATATATATAATATAAATATATAATATATATATGTAATTATATATGTACACACGTATGATGCACTTATGTATATATCTATAAATATATATATATATATGTCATTCACAGACAGTACTGTTTCGCTGTATCACAGCTCCTCAGTGCGACCAGACTTCCGAATGCCTCAAGCCGGGATTGAAACACAACTAATTCGGTGTCAGCCAGAGCTATCTTCACTCGGTAGAGTTACACAACTAAATCTAGCGTATTGTTTTTACAAATGTAAACAAATGCCAATCAGCCAAAATGCTCCATTCATTTTACTGAAGAGCTTTGCATTAGTGCAGGTGGCTGTTGTTTATAGAAATAGCTTATCACTCAACAGTGCTCAATTGAAATGTATTTTCAAGAGCTAAATTATGTCATTCACAGACAGTACTGTTTCGCTGTATCACAGCTCCTCAGTGTGACTAGACTTCCGAATGCCTCAAGCGAGGATTGAAGCTCAACTAATTTGGTGTCAGCCAGAGCTATCTTCACTCGGTAGAGTTACACAACTAAATCTAGCGTATTGTTTTTACAAATGTAAACAAATGCCAACCAGCCAAAGTGCTCCATTCATTTTATATAAAAATTGTATATATTATAATTATTATGCATTATATATATACGTATTATGCACTATATATATAAGTTGCATATATTATAAATATTATGGATTATAAATTTTATATGTATCATATATTATCAATTTTATATATTTAATATAATTATATAAATTATTTATTATACACTTATTATACACTTATACATACACTTATTATAAACTTCTTTCGCTGGTTCCCAGACTTCATGAATTTAAGCGTTCTACGAGGCTGGCATCTCGCTCTCACCTTCTCATTGTCGAAACTGTTAAATGTAGCCGTCTCTTCTCCGCCAATAACTTCATGTCTCGCACCTCTCGCCTGTGGATCTCCCTCCCCTTTTCCTGTTTCCCTGATAGATATAATCTCCAAATATTCAAATGTAATGTCAATCGACGTCTCCAGATGACTTGATTTATTCCCTATCCTTCCATTCCTCTATCACTCCTATTTGCTCTCACTCCAACTCTCTGTAACCCCTTGCGTGCTAGTGGCTTCCCGCTTTGCTTGGGGTGAAACGCTTGAAAAAAATATATATATACTTATACAGACACACTTATTGTACACTTATATATAATAATAATAATAGCTGGCAACTCGTATTCAAGGATACCCGTCTACTAGGGCAGATAGCGAACCCTCGCTCAACTATACTGAGCATACCTTAGTTACAGTTTCTGGGGGAGAGTGTGTTATGTAGAATGTTCAACAAACGGCAGTATGACTTGTGAGTTTATGCTAGCACAGCTATCGACGGCCCCAAGATGTCCGTCTCTCCAAATTTATTCACAAGGCTTACCAGGTACATTCCAAAGGTGGCACACGCTGGGAACATCCTACCTTCACCCCGATAACATCAAGAAGTCGTCTTCCAGACAAATCGACCATGGTGAGATTCGAACCCGAAACTCATGGTCACATCGCGAACGTTCAAACCACTCGACCACGCGTCCGTATATACACACTTACATATACACAGATATTATACACTTATATATACACTTATAAATATATATAAAAAGTGTATACTATGTATAGGTGTATATACTTATTATACACTTATAATAATATACACATATATATATATATATAAAATTATGGAAAATATATAATATATATATAAAATTATGGAAAAATCCACATTACAACAAAAAACGTTTGCGGTTTCTCTCTTAGATTATATATATTATATACACTTTTCTTTCGTTGGAACTACTATAACCTCTTCCCCCTACATATATATATATATATATATATATATATATATATATATATATATATATATATATATATATATATATATAGTGTAACCCGGATATAAGAGAGTCGTCGGGACCGGAGAATAAGCCTCTTATATCCGGGTTTCTCTTATATCCGGGTTTTGTCTATTATATATACATTAACACAGGCTCTAATTTGGGACCAGAGAAAATCTCTCTTATATCCCGGTTTATCTTATATCCGGGTCTCTTATATCCGGGTTACACTCTATATACATATATATATATATATATATATATATATATATATATATATATATATATATATATAATTATGGAAAATATATAATATATATATAAAATTATGGAAAATAAAGCATAATATTCTTTTAAGAAATCCACATTACAACAAAAAACGTTTGCGGTTTCTCTCTTATATTATATATATTATATACACTTTTCTTTCGTTGGGACTACTATAACCTCTTCCCCCTATATATATATATATATACAGAGTGGACCAAAAGTAGGTGGACAGTAGTTGGAATTAGTCAGTGTATCGGTTATATCATTAGAATGGTGTTAATTACAACTATGGTATTTGTGGTATATTAAATTTTATAAGTAAATTTATCTAATTTTTTTCTCGTACAATTGTATGAGTAAATATAATTATATATGTAACCTCAAACAAATTTTGTCATTTACTGTCCACCTACTTTGGACCACACTGTATATATATATATATATATATATATATATATATATATATATATATATATATATATATATATATATATATATATATATATTATATATATATATATATACAATTTTTTTTATATATAGATTTTTTTTTACTTTGATATTTCTCTGCTATACATTTCTTTCTTTTATTTCTCTGTTTTCTTTTATTCACTTTTTCTTTTCTTTATTCAAGACCCAGCCACACAACTCACACTTCCAGAATATCTAACTTGAATTTGGAAGATGAATATCTTAATAGCTTCCAGCCTTCTTTTTTTCCAATAAGAACAACATTTCTGTGTATCTTACTTATTTATAGACTCCAATAACGCGACTAAAATTTCCACATCAACTTGATATTTCTGTTTGCTTCGCGACAGATTTAGTCCCGTTCTAAAAAGCGTCTCATAAACAAAACAGATATTTTGTAAGCTACATCAAGTCAACATAGCAGCAATATAATCTATCTGATTTCCCTCTAGAATCCTTTATGTAATCAAACTAAGATTTTAACGAGCAAATTTCCAAACCTCACTCGTCTTTCGAACAAATCCAAACATCTTTAATGATGGCTGCAATGATCAGATAAACAAAAAAAAAATTCTTCCTAACGAAAAATTGCTATATAGCTATTCAATAAACGACACTCGCGCCCTTGATTTTGTAAATTTTAAAATCGGTTGAATCCATTTTGATCAGAGGTCGTAGAAAGCGGAAGAATAAAGAACCATTCCATTCGTTGTATTTTGTTGTTCAAATATCTTAAGCTCACGGCCTCACAAAAGAAATATAGGGTGACCCCAAAAAACGGGATCTTTTTAACAATCCAATAAATCCAAGAGTGATGGAAGAAAAATATTTAATTCATAGTAATTGAAACCTTAAAACATGCCATTTAAGAAACAATGATGGAATTTTCATTTTTTTAAAAGTATCCGCCTTTCACTCAGCCTTTGCTTATATCTTATTCTACCCATTATTCCTTCCAGGAAAAAAAAAGTTGTCGGCATTAAATGACCCATTGAGGATGATATGCCGTAAAACAATAAAAAAACAAACAGCCTTATACAGGGTAAATACCAATGTTAAAAAATAAAACAGAATAACAAAAAAAAAACTTACCTTAAATTTTGACAACAATAAGATATTATATAAATATTAAAGCTGTGTCTTCTTAGTAACACTTAAATTTTTGACTACACGCGTTTGTTTTTTCTTTTCTCTAGTAAAATCACTTTTTCATTTTTAATATGTTTGTATAGTAAAATCATTTATATTATTCTGACAGTAAATACAGGGTGACCGAAAAAAACAGGAACTTTTTAACTATCCAATAAAACCAAGAGTGATGGAAGAAAAATATTTAATTCATAGTAATTGAAACCTTAAAACATGCCATTTAAGAAACAATGATGGAATTTTCATTTTTAAAAAATTATGTCCTGTAGATGGCGTCCTCCTGTACGAATGCATTCTTGAAATCTGCTGTTGAGATTCCTCATTGACTGCTGCAACATCTCAGCTGGGATACTGTGAATTTCATTCTCGTTACTAAAATGGCGAAATGTTTACTTGCTCACGGTCACTGTCTCGCAGTGTTGCCACTTGCTCATGTCTGGCAATACGCACTTCAAAAATTCCCGTTTTTTTGGGGTCACCCTATATAAATGAAATCAGTTACCCAAAAGTCAGTCAACGCATACGCTTCTCTTTTGGCTAATGGCAAATTCAAAAAGAAACTGTCTTCAATGGTCTACCCACCTTTACCGATAAACTAACTGCCAAGTAAACAGCTTACTTCTGCTGTTTTTGTATCTCAGTTGTTCTGTTTTCAACCGTATATATGAAACCACCATCTTTATTACCCTGTTAAGCTACATGTCGGTTGAATTACCTTATTTTGAAAAGGTTCGAATTTTCTGCCGAATGTTGTTAGGGGACTAATCAATCTATAGGTGCGATTAATCTAAAGGCGCGTTCAAATTAATATTAACCTTAGTGTTTCTGCGGTATATTCGATCTAAACTTCATCTACCATAACGTATTGATGCTTTCCCAGGAATACCCCTTACCTTGAACGTCTAATGGGACTCAAGACCCCACCCCCGATCTCGAGTGGGACTCATATATCCGATCAAGATGGCGGGAAAATGACTGATTCTTTGTACTGCTTCATTAATTACATGACCCCTACCGCTAAACTCTATTTACATGCGGACCAACGAAACCAACCTTATTGTTGACACCATAACGCCCAGAGGTTCACTTATTACATGAAAGTTAACGATCATGAAGTTAGTGAGGAATATGAATTCAAATCTAAAGGCATAAACGATATCTACTCACTCAGACATCATGATTTCTCAGAACTGACCAAGCGTCACTGGACTTTTATCTTTTTATCTTTCACTTTCCTCTTCGGGACATTTCAACAATTGTCTATAATACGCAAGTCAGGAGATCGACTTTACCAATATTCGAAATACACGATGGTACTTGTGCCGAAAAGTTTCAAAATACGAATATCGACGTACGTATCCGTAGCTATGAAGATATCTGATTCGATATCTATCTATATATCTGAGCTGAGGTACTATGCACATTATTTAAATTATTCGAACTATTGTCCTCATCTTTGTCGCCATATTTATTACAAAGTTTCGGCTGTTGTAGGCTCCGGCCTTCTTCAAGTGCTCAAGGACACATGGCACAGTGGATAAAGGCGTTAGTTAGATCCGGTGACAAAATACACGATGGTACTTTTGCCGAAAAGTTTCAAAATACGAATATCGACGTACGTATCCGTAGCTATGAAGATATCTAATTCGATATCTGATTCGATATCTGATTCGATATCTGTCTATATATCTGAGATGAAGTATTATGTACATTATTTACATTATTCGGACTATTGTCCTCATCTTTGTCGCCATAGTTATTACAAAGTTTCGGCTGTTGTCGGCTCCGGCCTTCTTCAGGTCCTCAAGGACACATGGCACAGTGGATAAAGGAGTTAGTGACAGTGACAGGACCCAAAGAGTGTGAATTCAATACCCGGTTATGGCAGTGGAGAACTTTCAGAGGGAAATTAACAGCAGAAAACTGACATCCAGTAAACATGGCACGTGGAACTAGAACAGTCTACCCCAGTGAGCGAAATAAAGGGTTCAATTCGATATTCCAACCAACTGAAGAAGGCCAGAGCGTACAACGGCTGAAACGTTGTAATAAATATGGCAACAAAAGATGAGGACAATAGACCGAATAATGTAAATAAACTGATTCGATATGTCAACAGATGTGAAAGTGCGTCTCCGAGTAAATTATTTCTCTGTGCGAGCAAATATGTTTGCGTGTAGTGTTGTACAGTTTGTCGACGATCTTCTTTATATGTTGAAAAATGTTACAGATTGATGTTGGATATCAGTGAGAATTTAGACCATATCCTCCTGGCGTTATTTTAACCTGACGCTCAAATTCTGTCCCGATGTTTTACTTAAAACATTCTGCTTCGATTGTACAACTAGTTGAACATATTTAAGTAATTTTTGAGGTGCTACTTAAGCATAAGATCTACCTTACGAGTCCGATATACAAGAACAATACAACACTAAAGTGTGATCTGCCGGCCGAGAAAATACTCAACATTAAAATACAGGACACAATGGGTAAATTGTCGCTATTTTATATTTTTAATTTTGTGCATTTGGGTTGTTTGTTTTAGATTTTGTCAACTGCTCAGAATAGTTGGTTCGGTTTGGCACAGTCTGTGAGAAAAACGGGTACCATGACGCAGATCATTCGACTAGAAATTTGGAAACGGCATACACTACTACTTGGCATTCGCACCGAAAGATGCAATACGAATATTTCAAAATGCTTGCGTGTCAATCTGAGGACAGTGTAGAATATGTGGAAGGATCTGGAGGAGGCTAATTGTGATTACGAAGGTGTTTGAAGTGATGGCGACTATGCTTCCATTTAACTTCCCACAGGACACAACACCGAGGCCTATATCAAGTGCCTTGAAGCGGTAGTGCTGCCCTGGGTTAAGAGGGTGGCTGCTGGTAGACCCTATATCCGGCAAGAGGACTCTGCACTATGCCACACAAGCAGAAGAACATATTCATGTCTGTCAGATAATTTATGCAACCCTATTACCCCTTACATCTAGCCATTTAATACCCCAGTTGGGCGCCATTGAGAGAGATCCAACGAAACTCACTGTGACAATAAAGATGAACTGAAAGCAAGGGTTATAGCTGCATTCATCAACTTAAACAAGGAGACCGCCCAGAAGAGAGGCAGGAAAAAGCAACGATAATGGCTAGTATAATATATTAATATATATTTTTAACCTCACATAATCTGAGAACCCTGAATCTGGGTTTAACGAAAATCGTTCTCTGCGCCTAACATTTCTAGGGCTTTTGAATGAGCTATGAATCATTGAAACGGATTAATGGGAGCAGAGGAGTTGCTTTGGACACACACACGCACAAACACACACGCATACACTATACTTTATATATAAGATTATGACACGGATAGTATTTGATATTAAAACAGAATGTTTAAATATGAAGCATTGTCAATTATTAATAGTTTTATTTTACTCGTATTTATTTCATATAATTTATTTCGCTATTTATTACAGGAATATTATTATATCTTAAATCATGGAATATCTTCGATTAGTTTGATTGTTAGTTACTAATTTTCATCATTCTTTCTTTCATCTTCCTTTTCGTTTTCATTACGAAAACGTGAAATTATTTGTACATATATCGCGCCATAATTCAAATATTATTAATTCCATAATCGATTTTGTTTTCATAGAGGATATGTAAGCTTATACTACGTTAAAACTTAATAAATATCACGCCGTCAGTTCGATAACCAGCCGTACTCTAACCTATATATTCAGAGCTAATCACCATAAATTTATTGTCTATTTAATTATTTATCCCTGCTTGGGATTGGGTTTCCGGTTGCATCTGGGGTCAGCTTCAACTCTGTGCTTCTGGTATCGACACCTGAACGCCAAATTCTTATAGAGTAAATTTTATTATTTCCTTCCTCCCGATGGGAGTTGATGGATTCGCCTATTGTCCGCTTTGTGCACACTCCCCCGTGTTCTTTTTGTTTTTTGTTTTGTTTTTTGAGCGCGTGTTGAGGGCCGACCCTTGTTTCCTGTTTTGGATTAGGTTTCCGGTTGCTTCTGGGGTCAGCTTCAACTCTCTGCTTCTGGTATCGACACCTGAACGCCTAAGTTTTACTTTTATCCAGTAATTTTTTTCCTTCCTCCCGATGGAAGTTGATTGGCTCGCCTATTGTCCGGTTTGTGCACCCCCACCTCGTTTTTTTTTTGAGCGCGTGTTGATGTCGGTTTCTTGCTTCCTGTTTTGGATTGGGTTTCCGGTTGCTTGAACTCTATACTTCCTGCATCTCCACTTGAACTCTGAAATTTTATTCTGTAATTTTTGTTTCATCTCTCTGAGAGAGTAGATAAGTTTGTCTATCGTCTGGTTCATACGCCTCCCCAGTAGAAATTTATCCTTTGGGTCTTGTTTAGGATTAGTTTTTCAGTTCCTTTTAAAGTCTACTTCAATATACTTCTAATGTTTCTGCCCGAACTCGGAAATTTTATTCTCCAATTAAATATTGAATCCTCGCTGTTCGTGTTAAGGTCCTCGACCAAATCCAGAGACGGATATGTAATCTGATTGGCCCTGAACTCGAATCTCGTTTAGAGTCGCCCTCTCGCAGATGTGCCATCGCTTCCCTCTGTCTTATATACAAATACTTTCACGGTAACTGCACCGACGAGCGATTTTCTCTAGTTCCCAGACTGCATTAATTTAAACGTGCTACTAGGTTGGCATCTCAATCCCACCCTTTCACTGTCGAAACTGTTAAATGTAGCTGTCTCTTCTACTCCAGTAGCTTCGTGTCTCGCATTTCCCGTGTGTGAAACACATTTTCTCTTACTTGCTTCCCTGGTAGCTATAATCTTCAATTGTTCAAATTCAATGTCAATCGACATCTTCAGGTGCCTTGATCTAATTCCGTGTCCTTCTCTTCATCCTTTCCTCTATCACGCCTCTTTACTCTTGCTCCCACTCTCTGTAACCCCTTGGGTGCTAGTGGCACACCCGCCTAGCTTGGGATGAAATTCTTAAAAAAAAAAAGAATTAGCTCTTATCTTTCTTGCATATCCTAAGAATTTCACTTATTGCCAGTTCTTACGCTAATACAACTCCACACGGTAACCTCTACTTTGAGGGGCCCTTGTGCCTTGAATTGGGCGAACATCAGTAAAAACAAAATACAATTCTAAAACGCTATTTTACGATTGCTGAGTATCTAGAGGTACTTTTTTTTAAAAATAGATATGTTCCAATCTTGCCGGAATTTTTTTCTTTATTTCTAACTTAAATTGCTTATTTAACGTTTGTAGAATAACGGACGAGATTAATAGAGATAAAATGAAAAATAAAACAGACAACTAATCATCATTTTTTTAAAAAGATTTTACCATACTTTCTAATTTATAAATAAAAGAAAACTAAGTAGGCGTATAATTCTCGGGGGTACCATATATATTCGTATATAAGTCGGCTTCATGTAAAATGTGATTCTTAAATATTTTTTTTATCAAAAATCTGACTTTTAATATAGCTCAAGTATAAATGTAACGCCAGCTTCTGAGTAATACTAGTAGGCCTACCCTAGTCAAATATTGAAGTACTGGGCATTATCCTGGACATATTTTTTTAGCAAATAAATTGATATGGTTAGACAGTTGTACCTTGAGAATGTAGGCTTTCAATTAAGTTAAGGTCATAAAATAATTACTTGTGTATATTGCAAACGATCACCGAAAATATATGATTTTTAATTTCTTCAAACAAAATTACCTGTGTATAGTGCGAACCCTATTTTTTGCGTAAAAACTGATCATAACGTCTACTCGAGTATACACCTCCTTAATAGTTAATATTACCTATTTCTAATTCCTTGTTATTTACCTTTTAGCTCTATGCGACTTCGCTTGCGTTTTATCAGCTTCCATTTGCACCGTCTTACTAAGTACATGTCTTACTTACCGACATTTGTCTTCTTTAATTACTCCAACCTTAATTCATTTTGTACATTTTCAGTTACTTTTCTCCATTGTCAGGTTCGGACTATTTTCCCGTATGCCATTATGTTTAAAACCCACAAATCACATCATGTCGTCTGCTTTATGCATTAACCTCTTTTAACAAAGCCCTAAGAATCGTGGCGGCTACGACTTTTAAATACTTACCTTCCTGTTCAATTTTCCTGAGTAGTTTTTGAGAAAGCCAGTTTTTACTCCTATCCAGGGTTGTTGCTTATTTTTAATCTTATCTTTCATGTCTCTCGATTTCCCCGCTCATTTTTTTTTCTCTTATGCCCACTCATTTCTTGTTCAAAGTATCGTAAACTACGAACTGTTAAGGCTTCATCTAAATAAGTTCAACGTAAAATCATGTCATTCTATAATGAGATATTCTCTTAAAATCTCCGAGACACTTTACTCTTTTCCATTTCGCATATTCGGTTCGTTTTTGTTTTTTTTTTCATTTTAAACTGACAGTCTTTTTTTTTTTTGCTGTTGTTATTTTTTTCTCTTTTATTAAAAAATAATTTTCTTTTCTTTCGTTCTACTTAATCTGATTTTTATTCATTACCTTTCGCTTCAGATTTCTGCGAGTTTACTTTGTACTCATTTGTTTTTTTCTGCATCTTTATTTGTTTCTACTTCTTTTTCTTTTGTTTCCCGCTTTCTTTCTTTCTTTCTTTCTATCTTTCTTTTCTTTTTGATTCTTCTTTTTTTATTTTGCTTTCTTTATTTTTGTTTCTTTTTATATCCTTATTAGTTTCTTTTTTTCTTTCTAACCGACTTTTATATAATCTTCCTTACCCTCTTTTACAATTTCTTTCTTTCTTACCTCCCTTTATATTTTCTTCCTTCCCTACCTCCCTTTATATTTTCTTTCTTTCTTATCTTCTTTTATTTTTTCTTTATTACCATCTTTATTTTTTCATTCTTACCTTTTTTTAAATTTCCTTTTTTATTTTCTTTTATAGTTTCTTTTTTTCTTACCTTCTTTTATACTTTCCTTATTCCTTACCTTCTTTTATTTTTTCTTTCTTTATTACCTTTTATATTTTCTTTCTTTCTATCTTTCTTACCTTTTATACTTTCTTTCTTTCTTTCGTTCTTTTGTTTTCTTTCTTTCTTACTTTCTTTTATATTTTTTCTTTCTTACCTTTTGTTTTCTTTTTTACTTACTTTTATGTTTTCTTTCTTTTTTACTTTCTTTTATATTTTCTTTCTTTCTTTCTCTCTTACTTTCTTTTATGTTTATTTCTTTCTTACGTTCTTTTATGTTTTCTTTCTTTCTTTTATATTTTCTTTCTTTCTCATCTTCTTTTATGTTTTCTTTAATTCTTACGCTTTTTTTATCTTTTTTTCTTTTTTGCTTTCTTTTATATTTTCTTTCTTTCTTAAGTTCCTCTATGTTTTCTTTCTTTCTTACCCTCTTTTTTTCTTGCCTTTTATATTTTCTTTCTTTCTGTCTTTCTTACATTCTTTTATATTTTCTTTCTCACTTTCTTTTATATTTTCTTTCTTACGTTCTTACTCTCTTTTATTCTTTCTTTCTTTCTTTCTTTCTTAAGTTTTATGTTTTTTTTCTTACGTTCCTCTATGTTTTCCTTCTTTCTTACTTTCTTTTATATTTTCTTTCTTGTCTTTTATATTTTCTTTCTTTCTTTCTTATCCTCTTTTATATTTTCTTTCTTGTCTTTTATATAAACTTTCTTTCTTTCTTTCTTACTTTCTTTTATATTTTCTTTCTTTCTGACGTTCTTTGATTTTTTTCTTTCTTTCTCACCTTCTTTTACGTTTTCTTTCTTACCTTCTTTTATATTTTCTTCTTTCTTTTATATTTTCTTTCTTTTTCATCTTCTTTTACGTTTTCTTTCTTTTTTACTTTCTTTTATATTTTCTTTCTTTCTTATGTTCCTCTACGTTGTCTTTCTTTCTTTCCTTCTTTTATAGTTTCTTTCTTGCCTTTCATATTTTCTTTCTTCCTTACCTTTTATATTTTCTTTTTTTCTTTCTTACGTTCTTTTATGTTTTCTTTCTTTCTCACCTTCCTTTGTTTTCTTTCTTCCTTACCTTTGATATTTTCTTTCTTTCTTACCTTCTTTTAAAATGAGTTTTTGTAGGAATCTTCGTGATCCCTAATTTGTACAAGTCAAATGTGTTCTAGTTATCTTCTGCGCATGTCAGCTGACTCAGGTTACCTTCTTCGAACGTCGACTGTTGCAGTCACCTTCGTTACATATTAACGGATTCGGCATATTCTTTTGTCTATCAACAGTTCCGGGTATTTACTCTCTGTGTATCACCTGTTCTAGTCAGTATTCTACGCATTTCATCTATCCGTTTATCTCCAGTGTATACTATACTGACTTTTGTGTTATATACCAATCGTTACGGTTTACTTATCAACCTTTTTTCTCGAATTTATTTTAGCGTATGACAAATGAACATTTCTCATTAATAAATTTCGAGTTAGCACCACTGGTTTTCATCTGTTTTCCCGGGAAAACTTTTCAACATCTGTCTTTCGCTTTTTCTTTCTTGGAATTGCATATTTTATTTGCCAAGAATAAATTTCGGTATATTGATTTGAATTCATCTTTTTTTTTTGTCCTTGCTTTTACCTGCTACAACAATGTGTTTATTTTTAAATGTTTTCGGGTGCTCTCTGATTAAACCAACCCTACAAATGTTAAATGATTTCTGAACATAACTGCTTGCAATTTAGATAAATAACTTGTTTTTTTTGTGTTTTTTTGTAAAATTATTTACAAATTAATCAATGGTGAAGCGAAAAAATATGTGAAAAAAAGGTGTACACTTATTTTTAAATAAAAGTTTGGTTAATTTACAGTGTAACACCGGCGCTCAGTTCGCATTAAAAATTTCCCGAATATTTACATTTATGTGTAATTGTACATGCTTCATTCGAATCTGGCTTGATGAATTTGATAAAATCTACCGCTTTGGTGTTATCGACACTGGTGTTATGGTGTTATCGACATTACTTGCGTTGTTTGCATACATTCGCTGCGGAAAGCTAAGCGCGGAAGAAAACGTAGTTAACGGCCTTGTTTACTGGTCTTACTTGTCTCAACTGATACACAAGAGAACTATTTTGCATGCGCAATAATCAAGACAAGTTATTATTGTATTCATGGCTGTTCCGCGGCAAATGTATGCTTCAATAATATATTTCCTTTTTTGAATCAATTCATCTCAGGCAAGGCGATAAGGCGCGAGGAACTACTGGGAATGAAAAAACATGAAAAAGAACACGAAATCCAGTCCTGAAGAGGAAGCAAGGGATACATCTCTACTTCTATACAAAAATTGAAGCGCAATATTAACTGGACGATAGGCTATATTATATTTTCATTTGTTTTCACCTTTCAATGTTGTTATGATTGCATGTTCAACTTTTGTAACTAACGCACAAACATACGACAATCGAATCATTACCATTGTGTTGAGCGCGAACACTGACTCCACAGTTGTATTATTGACTGTAAATAGTTCTATTATTCAAGTTAGTTTTTTCGCTAACAGTCATCCTGTTAAGAGATCCATAAAAAGATTGGTGCTTTTTGTTTAACGGCATATCAACCACTATAGGTATGTATAGCTATATAGCTGGTCACCCGTATTCGAGTATACCCGTATACTAGGGCGGCTAGACAATTTCTATTGCAGATGCTTGCTCAGGCGCATTTGTGTTCATTCAACACCCACCTGTGGTTTACACTGCAACTATGCTGAGTAGACCTTAGTTACAGTTTCTGGGAAATGGCGTGCTAACTAGCATAATCAAGAATTTACACAAGGCCAGCACACTTAAGCACTCGGCCACGATGTCTTGTGAATTCGCACTATCACAGCAAGGGTACCGTCTACCAAATTTCATTCCCAAGGCTTGGGTATATTTTTCAGGCATTTTCTAAAGGTTGTCGCATGCTGGGATCGACCCCTATTGTTCGATACTCTCAGGAAGTCGCCTTCCTGAAAAATCGACTATGGTGAAATTCGAACCCGGGTTTCATGGTCAGAATTCGAACGTTCTAACCACTTGGCCACATGCTCATAGCCACTATGGGTAATTTAGTACCAAAATCTATATATTCTATTTGCAATTGTATTTTTTTTATTTATTTGATATAATAATGGTTTTAGTGCTGCAAGTCTTTCTAATTAATCCATAGTCGGGAGTAAAAGATATGCATCAACACCCTTTCCTAAGGGTATTTGCGCCTAAGTGAATACAACGAAATCAAGTGTAATTGGAAATCGCCTTTCTGATTACCAATTTCTAGATATCACCTATTTCATCACTCTCACATCCAAGCTTACAGCACCTGGAAATCTCAAGCAGTCAAACATCTAAATACTAACCAGGCTCAACGTTATTCTTAGCTTCGGTGATCGTACGGTAGTTTTATCATGACATGGCTGTAAGACTCAAATACAGAAAACACACACACACACACACATATATATTGTTGTGGTGGGATCCACCTAATCTGCATAGGTGACTACCAACTATATAAATAATGGTTGGTACCGGAAGAGGAGGAGGAGGAATCACGAGATCCAACTAGAGACTCTGATCGACTGCGACTAGTCAACACATTCTCCAGGAACGTCTTCCCAGAAATATACAGAAATACTATATGTACTTATTGTGTACACTTTCTTGTGATAATACATTCTTGTTCTAAGTACATTTTGTGTTGCATTATTATTCCATGCAATAGGCGAGATTCAACAATGAGTCAAGACTCAACATATATATATATATATATATATATATATATATATATATATATATACACACACACACACACACACACACACACACACACACACACATATATATATATATATATATATATATATATATATATATATATATATATATATATATATATTACCGGGTGTAACAGCAAAATTGTCCAAATCGTGCAACACCAAAATTGCCCAGTTGTTAGATTAAGATTTGAACCGTTGTATCATTTAAATGATTAATGATATCTTACTGGAATACTCAGAGGTGTTTATACACTATTGGGTTCTACTTTGAGCAAAAAGAATGTCTACTTACTCTCCAAGTTTAACAGAAGAATCGTGATGAAATCGATCATAAACGAAAATAACATGTTCATCATTAACTAATCATAAGTAAAGGTCCGAAACTCATAAAGAATTGAAATAAAGTTTTTATATATATATATATATATATATATATATATATATATATATATATATATATATATATATATTATCCAGACTTATTTTCCAACTTATTCAACATGATATTCTCCCTCTCTAACCTACTATCTTTCTGTCCTGGAGTAAAAAGATGACACATGTTTCACGTACGATTTCATTTTCAAGTCTTTTTTCACCGCTCTTTAAACTGCCATAGGTGTAACTCCTCTCTCACGTGCCAAACGTTTTATGAACTGAGTTGGATCTTTTCTAATTGATCTCTTTAACTCTAAGTTAAAATGATGATCTCATCCTGATTTGACCTCCCGATCTAGTTTTTCTCAATACTGTTCCCACTTTTTAAAACTTTTCACCGTTCTGTTGATAGGTATTAAACGAAATTTGAAGTCAGAGTATGAATGTTTGTAACATTACTGAACACACGAATGTTCCTTTTCGTCTCCCCACCACGTAGAAAAACATAATGTGGCGGACACAAAATAATTTTGACCTGTTCTCTTTCTAACTGAATAAATCAAAGGGGTTTTTCAGTGATTTTTACGACAAATGGTGTCAACATGTCTTATCTGAAAGCCTACAAAAGGAAACTGATTTAGGCTAGTATTTGTTTTAGATATTAAACATTTTGTGGGCTGCGCAATTATGCTGTTACACAATTTGGACAATTTTGTTGTTACACAGGTGCAAAATAATTCACAGTATTTTTATGTAGAAATTTCTTATATATACTATGCTTAGTACATTATAAAGACTGCGTTATGGGAGTTACTGGCTTACTAGAGCACTATTTGTCTGCGAGGCTAGATGAAAAGGATTCTCACAAGGGTACTCATGTTTAAATTAAAGTATACAGAAAGACATCGTGAATGGCAAAGATAAAACATTTGTATGCGAATATATTTTCGTATAAAATTAAGATGGCGGACGGATATTTTTTTCTTGCCCTTTTTGGTGAGGATAGTGCAAAAATGGCGATGAAAAACTTGTGCCACTGAAGAAATAAATTAAAAATATCTTTAAAAAACCTGAACAGAATCGGTGAAACGGCAATATTTATTTAAAGAAAACAAAAAGACAACAGATCTTAAAGAAAATGCAATTAGTCGGCAACAGAACGCGTGGAAACATGGGAATACAGAATAGTTTTTAGTGTGCGAAGTGTGAGCGGGATAATTTGCACATGCAAAAAAAAAAAAAAAAAGAAAGAAAGAAACGAAAGAAAATTTAATGAAAGAATACATCTTCAGCAAGCAGAACAGAAAGTATGTCTAAGAAAAAGGATGTGCAAAATATACATTCTTTAGGGGTGGGGAAGAAACACAGAGAAAACAAAGAAATCCATAGGTCAATAGGATTATTGCGTGGTGTTCGTCATTTGATTGCGGTCACGAGCCGCAGGTGCGGGCGGGCTTCATTAAGAATGGGATGTGGAAAGAATAGCTATAATGTTTCTGGAAAACATCAAACTACACTGAAAGACTTCACTATGTTTAGATCTGTAAACATTTGCTCACAATTACGTCATGGCACCAAACAATTATCATTAACAAATGAATTATCCATGTAATAATAATAATAATAATAATAATAATAATAATAATAATAATAATAATAATAAATCACTGTACACCGGCTGAAGCTGCAAAAAACTTTTAAAAAAATGCAAAGACAAATGCGACCGACCAGATAAAGAAACAATGGCAAAATAAACCGCTCCATGGCCAATACTCTGCCCGTACCAAACAAGCAGACGTAGACAAAAACCGCACCCATCAGTGGCTACGTAGTGCAGGGTTGAAAGGTGAAACTGAGGGTTTTATAATTGCTGCACAAGACCAATGCTTGTTAACTAGGAATTATCAAGCACATATACTAAAATACTGTGTTAGCCCAAGATGCAGATTCTGTGAGAAATATCCAGAAACCATTGATCATCTTATATCAGGTTGCACGATATTGGCATCCACTGAATATAAAAACCGGCATGACAGAGTGGGCCAATATCTGCACTGGAAAATTTGCAACTCCTATGGGAAGGAAACTGGAAGAAATTGGTACGAACACCACCCTGACCCGGTCACGGAGATAGGACCTGTTACAATTCTATGGGACTACACAATATACACTGACAGAACAATCAAAGCCAACCGTCCAGACATTGTTATTAAAGACCACAAACAAAATAAGTGCCTCCTTATTGATATGGCAGTCCCTGCAGACTGCAATGTGTCTTTGAAGATATTCGAAAAACTGTCAAAATACAAGGACCTTGAAATCGAAATCTCAAAAATGTGGCACATGGGAACATCAACAATTCCTGTTGTAGTTGGAGCCCTTGGACTGGTTGGAAAAGATTCCAGTAGGCTGATTGAAGGGATCCCTGGAAGTCCATGCCTCAAAGAGATACAAAAAATTGTTCTGACAAGTACAGCCCACACTTTACGAAGGGCTTTATCTATGTAATTCTTTTTTTTTACAGTGGAAAGTGTCATGATGCCATTTCTAACCTAAGGTCCCTGGGCGGGCCCCGGAAAGAAATGTGTAAACGCCAGATATCAAAGGGAATAATAATAATAATAATAATAATAATAATAATAATAATAATAATAATAATTACAAAGAGAACCAAAAAACTGCTTGTTTTGTTTGTAGAAAGTGAACGTAGATCGTTGGGCTAGTATTTGCTGAACAGGGAAGAGATTCTCCGTAATTGCGTGTCGAAACTTAAAAAAAAAAAATTTTTAAAGAAAGAAACGAGAAGTCAAAAGCGAGAGGCATCACCGCTACATGGACCGTTTGAGAGGGACACCAAAAGCATGAAGAGTCGTGGGATAGGTTAGCGGGAGGCAAACTGAAACACGAAACTGAAGGCCTACTGGTAGCTCAAGACCAAGCTCTCGAACAATAATTATGTCCCCCCCAAAAAATCTATCACCAATGGATTCGGACAATTGGTGCCTTTGTGGCACAGAAGAGGAACATTCTACCCACGCCATTAGCATATGTGGAAGGCTTACGCGGAAAGATTACAAAGGACGCCATTATAAACTGGTCCCCCATTTGCATTGGTGCCTCTGTAAGAAGTAGGATCTTGAAGACGAACAGGCATGGCGTCGCCACTGACCAGAGAAAGGGATCGAAAATGACCTCGCTAAGGACTTACGAATTTCATCATCCAAATAGATCGAATCTATGAGGAGACCAAGTCAAACAACATTACCAGCGCTGAAAAAGTAAAACGATACAATGCCTGCTGTCACTGATTAGCATAATATGAATGTCAAAGATATTGAAAAGATTAAAAAGTCCACTGAGGTCCATACTGAGTGTGTTCGCGAATTCTCCCTAATTATCATTGGGTTTTTGGAGTGAACGAGTTCAAAATGGAGGTTCAAGTGGGTGATGGGATGCAAGTAAAACAATACACCGACTGAAGCTGTAAAATACTTAAAAAAGAAAACAAAGGCAAATGCAACCGACGAGATACAGAAAGAAAGGCAAGATAAACCGTTTTACGGTCAATACTCTACCTCTACCAAACCCCGTATCTATCTGTGGCTACGTAGTAAAGGCTTGAAAGCTGAAATCGAAAGTTTTATTCTTGCTGCACAGGACCAATGCTTGCTAACTAGAAATTAGCAAGCACACATATTAAAAAATTGTGTTAGTTCAAAATGCAGTTACTGTGATAAATATCCAGAAACAAATGAAAATCTTGTATCAGGTTGCGCGGTATTGGCAGACACAGAATATAAAAACTGGGATGACAGAATGGGCCAATATCTACACTTAAAAATCTGCAACTTTTACGGAAAGGAAACTGCAAGAAATTGGTATGAACACCACCCAAACCCGGTTACGGAGATAGGACCTGTAACAATTTTGTAGAATTTTGCAATACAAAAAGACAGAACAAATAAGGCTAATTGACCATATATTTTGATTAGAGACCGCAAAGCCAAAATTTACCTTCTTATTGACATGGCAGTCCCTACAGACTGCAATGTATCTTTGAAGATCTTTAAAAAAAAAAAAACTATTAAAATACAAGGACCTTGAAACCGAAATCTCAAAAATGTGGCAAATGAAGTTATCAACAATTCCAGTTGTAGTTGGAGCCCTCGGAGTGACTGGAAAATACTCCAATAGACTCATTGAAGACCATTCCTAAAGAAATACGAAAAAATTGTTCTAAAAAATACAGCCCACACCTTACGACGGGTTTTATCCATATAAAATGTGTCTTCTTTTTTTTTTCAAAACGGCTCAGTGGAAAATGGCATGATCCCATTTCTGAACTTAGGTCTCTGGTCGGGACCCAGAAAGACATGAGTATACACCAGAAAGCAAAGCAAAGAAAATAATAATAATAAACTTATTGTAATAAACAGATTGTCATGTAATTTTTAAGATCTTCAAAAAAAACTATAAAAAAAAACGATCTTGAAAAGGAAATCTCAAAAATGTAGTACGCGTGGACATCTATAACTCCACTTGCAGTCGGAGACTTCGGAGAGATTGGAAAAGGTTCCGATAGACTTATTAAAGGAATTCCTAATAACCCATGCCTTAAAGAAAGGCAAGTAACTGTACTCACAAGGAAAACTAACAAATTACGAAGAGCTTTATCAAATATTTGTACAAAAATGATAAGTGGGAAATGTCATGATTACATTTCTGATCTTCGAACTTTCATTTGTACCCGGAAGGAAATGTGTATGCAACAGAAATCAAGGAAAAATATACATTCTTTCAACTTCTTTCTATCAGATAAGATTTCAAGGTGTCTTTTCTTGATGAAGAATTGTAAACGACGTTTGTTGTAATTCTTCTCCTGCCTCTACATGCATATGATTCTATTTTCTAAAAGAAAATCGGTTCGAAGAAACGTTTAACATAAGGTATTCTTTCCATTTTGTTATTAAAACACACACATACATACACACAAATATATACAGAGTCCGGTAGAAAGAACTCTCGCGTATACCTCCCACACCCCATAATGTAAGATATTACTTATATGAAGACACCAAAATCAATAATGTCTTACCGTTGTGGGAGGTATTTCTGGGAGGTATATGTGGAAGGTATTTTTACTGCGCCCTTTACTCTCTCACACACACACGCACAGACACACACATACAGACACACATATACAGTATACACACGCACACACACACACACACACACACACACACATATATATATATATATATATATATATATGAGTAGACATTGAAGACAGCACCCAGAGACGACAGTCTATTTCATGCTAAACGCAATCGTCATAACCTGGCGATAACATTTAGCATGAAACAGCCTGTCGCCTCTGGGTGTTGATTTCAATGTCCACTTGAGCTCTTTAAGCCATAAATATAATATATGTTTTATCATATATATATATATATATATATATATATATATATATATATATATATATATATGTATGTATATATGTATATATATATATATAGATAGATAGATAGATAGATAGATAGATAGATAGAGAGATAGAGAGAGAGAGAGGAGAGATAAAAAGAGAGAGAGTTAACTTCCCTATCCATATAAATTACCGCTTAAAGTAAGCCTCTAACTCGAGTGGCTCCGGGCCTTGTAAAGGGTGAACCATAACGTTTTATATATATATATATATATATATATATATATATATATATATATATATATATATATATATATATATATATATATATCAGAGATAGAGTGTATGTAAATATAAATATAAAAGTGAACATTGAAGTCAACACTCAGAGACGACAGGCTGTTTAATGCTGTACGCAATCGTCAGGCCGCGAATGCTGGATAATATCCTCGGCTCTTTATATATGGGGCTCAGTGGTGCATTGTGGGTATTCTATTCTAGCGGTTATTTTGCGGGGATGACTGGTTTTTTTATTTATTTATTATTTTCATTTTGTATTATTTCTTCTTTTCGATTTTTGATGTTTTATTAACGTAGTAAAATGGGGGGGTTGGTTACGTCGCTTATTTAATAGTTTGTTTTGGCCTTCATCTGTGAGGAGAGTCTCCAATATTTACTGTCATATAGGAGTACTCTTTTCTTTGTTTCTAACGAAATTTTCCCGTATCTTAATATTTTGATTAGCTTTTGGAAGGCATATTTCGCTATTATTAATATTACATAGCAGCATAGCACCAAGAACGTTCTAGTTGATGTTAGGATTGATTGAATTCAAGTAGTTATTTCTTCTTTTAGGTCTATTCTTATCAAATAGCCTTACGTTGTATTTTCTGATAACTTATCAATATGTCCCATGTTAGCTAAATATTTTAATAAATATTGAAGTTAATATGGGGTAAATAGTAGGACTAGAAAATTAATTCATTCATAAATTATTCTTACAATCCAAAATATGTTTCGGTTTTAAATATCCCTCATTGATAATCCGTAAATAAATCTCTCATTTCTTTTTTGTTTTGTTTCTGTTGTCTCAGGTAAAGGAGAAATTAAAATTCTAAAATTCTTCAAGATTAAGAAATAGCAATCTTTATGTTTGTAATTATACCATTCTTTTCTGTCTTAGAAAGAAATTGTAGATTTTCCGTCAACCAGGTAGATACGGCTAGACGCTTCCGTTATCAGAATTGTTAACAAGTTCAATTCTTATTGATTCCAAGCTTCTATAATGAACTAACAAAATATTATCGCAAACTAATTGATTATTTTGATGAGTTTGAGCCTCACAATGAATCACCGTCCTGGGTATGACGATAAACTACATCCGCGTCCTGGATAAGACGATAGACTAGGTCCAACAGCAAGGCCTCTGATCAGGAGGTTTTGAGGAGCGTGGAACCACCTCTTAATTGCTGGTTTTCTCAGGTCCAACCTGACCAGGGGTGGTAGCACCTGTTAGGTTCCCAGCTATGGGCAAACAGTTAACCCTCAAACTGAGGTAAAACGCATTATAAAATACTGCCAGCAATAAGTTTTTGAAAAAAAAACTATTGCCAGCAATACGTTTTTGAAAAATAATATTACCAGCTATACGTATTTGAAAAAAATATTACCAGCTGCAAAACAAAAATATTACCAGGAAAAAAGAGTTGTCGGCATAAAATGACCCATTGAGGTTGATATGCCGTAAAAAGACAAAACAAACCAAACCTCACAAGGAATCAACTGTTATATTCTTATGCTAGACTTAGGTATCTTTTGTGTTATAGAATGCTAAAGCCAGGGCCAAGATGATCAGCAATTGGCCGGAGTCAGTCGTAAGCGTTATATTCTGACAATGATGGATTGCATTTGTCTGGGTTTTGGATGTAAGTCCTAAACGGCGCGAATTCAGCAGAGGACCGCAAGAATTCTGAAGCGTGGATACGACTCCCACACACAGAGTGAAAGACCGGCTAAGACCACCCGCGTTGGGACGCTGAGCCAACGTGCGACATGCGTTCCTGTAACGTCATTCCTCCCGCTGCCTCTTAGAATCCAAGCTGCCACTAATCTCTCTCTTAATAAAATTAAAAAAAAGAAATGGTTATTTTTGTTGATACCGTTTTAAGTTGTACAATGATGTGCTAGAGACGATACAGAATTCTGATTCTTTATGGTGCCGTATCAAATGTCAAAATAACAATGATATTTCTTAACCAACCATGGCAATAAAGCTACTAAGATACAAGAGGTTACTGAGTTTAAAAAGAATAAGAAAAAGAAAAACGCTATTAAAGAGCGAGAATAATTTTTAAAAAAAGAGGAACGAAAAAGACAGTAAATAACGATTGATACCGCATTTAAACTTTTGAAGATCAAAGTTGGCTGGAAAGCATGAACCCTAAAGAGAGTTCCACAGGTGTGAAGTGCCACACAAGAAACTGTTAGCATAGAACGTTTGGTTATATCTAGCTAATTCAACAAAGTCTCAATTGATGAGACCTTACTTCCAATCTAGTACTGCGACTAAATTTATAAAATCTAGGTACCATAGAAGAAAGTTCATCAGAACAATTACCTGAAATTATTAATAGTTTATTGGCAGGTATGTCTACTAATATTCTGTACCGATTCTCTTCATGTAATGATATAATTTTAGATTGATAATTAAAATATGTATTACGTTTTGCAGAAGTGCTTTTCCGAATCGGATGGTTATCGAAAGTTACAATGTATGCTCGAGTTATGTCTTTGAACCGAAAATCTTTTGCTATTTTCCCGTTTCTGCCAGACACAAGTTCTTAAGTACGGCGAACTTAGTGAGGATTGATCCCACTACACAGCAGTGGTGATGGTCCAGACAATCCCTCTCTCTTTGAACGTGCCCTAAGTACCCTGCGTACCGACAAGCCGTCCCTTACTAACAATTTCAACGATATGAACATCGAAATAAATAGTTCTGCTATATCTGAAGAGAATGTCTGAAAAAAAAAATGATCGAATTTCTATTTCCTCACCTTTGTTTTTGCAAAATTTTTCTGCATTTGCGAACTTTTCAAACCGTTTCTGGTGTACTTAATAACAAGGTCATTGTTCGTTTCGGCCATTTTTTTTTCTTTCCCTGTTGGTTGAACTCAACCACTTGATAGCATTTCCGCTTGACTCGAAGCCAAGAAAAAATCACGAGAAAATAAAGATATCTCTGTTGCCTGTCAGCCCAGCACTTCCGGGTTGAGATGCAGGTGATGGCTTGCTGGTAAATCCTCTTGGCTCGATTCGTTTTCTTTATTAGACGGTTCGAACCAAATACTCAATCAATCTGCCAAACAGGGTGTAATAATATCGATAAGCAGTTCACTGTTTTACAGATATATTTCTGATTATCGTCAGCTATCTGTTCTCGCAAGCCGTTGGTGTTAAGATTGATACTCAGAAAGTTGACCGTATTCCTATATATCTCCAGGTGCGCACGCGCGTGTGTTTGCGTTCCCGCAAGAGTTTGTGTTGCACTTCACGCCTGTGGAATTCTCTTTTGGTTCCATGCTTTCCAGCCAACTTTGATTTTCAAAAGTGTAAATGCAGTATCAATACTTATTTACGGTCTTTTGGATTTCTATTTTTTATTGTTCTTGCTCATTAATAGCGTTTTTCGTTGTCTTATTGTTTTAAACTCAGTAACCCTTTGTCTTAGTGGCTTTATTGCCATGGGTGGTTAAAAATATCATTGTTAGTTTGACATTTTGATACGGCACCATAAAGAATCAGTTGAATACTGTATCGTCTCTGGCACCTCATCCTAATTCTACTACATAAAACGGTATCAACGAAAAGGACCATTTCTTTTTCTCATTCAGTTTATTAGGAGAGAGTTGTGGCGGCTTGGATTCTAAGAGGCAACCGGAGGAATGACGTTACAGGAACGCATGCCGCACGTTAGCCGGTCTTGCACTCTGTGTGTGGGAGTCCTATCGACGCTTCAGAATTCTTGCGGTCTTGCTGAATTCGCGCCGTTTAGGACTTACATCCAAAACCCAAACAAAAGCATGTAACTTTATTGCCTTGGTTGAAGTGAAATAGAGATTTTATAGATATAGCCAGTGTGAACATCGGGATCAACAACAACAACAACAATAATAATGACGATGATAAAAATAATAATGAATTAATTGCTGATACCTTTCATCCTCAAGAAAATATTTTCTTTTTTATCTTTTTAGGTAATCCAATAAAACGAACTCAAGATATTGGAAAGAAGGTAAGCTTATTCATTTAAATCTTAATACATATTACACTGACTTTAAAATAAAAAGTTTTATTTTTGAAATTTATTGTGATCATTGAAGAAGCCTCGGTGAAAAAATATTGAAAGAAAATGGACGGTGATTGCCCAACAAACTGCTGAATTCGATACAGCAGAAACAATGGACAGAAATAATAAATCGATGTGTTGCTATCAGGCTGTCTAGAATTTGGAACAGATGTACGTTAGTAGAAACTAGATTAGCAGGGCGTTGTGTTTACCCTCTGACCAATAAGTTACCGGTAGCGAAAAAATGCAAGGTTTTGGTTTTTACCCATGTGTTGAAAAATCGGGAAATAGCAGGTTTTTCAAGATTTCCAATCATTTTGGCCTTCTTCACCAACGCACAGTTATTGGCACCGGAAAAAAAGAAATGAAAATAATTCATTATTCTTTGTTAATAAAAAAACAAGTACTGACTTATTCACAGAGTCTATTGGAAGCTGACACTTATTTCCTTCTTTCGACAATATATTTTCTGCTATGCCTAATGGTATATTGTACTGAAATCTATAATAGCACAATTCAATCCAATTACGTTTAATCTTTTCTTTATAAGATAATACGGGAAGAAAATAACTCCCTTCTTATTCCGTTGGTAAGGAGGAACTTCAGCTCAATCAGCTTCTTCTACAGAACGGTTGCATCGTGCAACAGACTCCGGAGGGGATGCTTCCCCGATCGCTACAACTTTAACCTGTTCAGGTATTTGATCAACTGATATCGATCCTCTATATTCTTATAATAAGAAAATCTTGCTCCCTACTTGTACACTCTTATAACAAGCTCATTTAGTAACCATCTACCATGAGTGGCTATTGGGCCTTGTATTAACTGCATAATAGCAAAAGAATAGATACGTGCTAAACATGTTAATAAAATGTTCCTTACATTTCATACGTACAGTTAAACACCATACCTACGAATACTAATGGGTATGTCCCAATCCTAATAAATACATTGGACACTAATGTAAGTGGGGGTACGGCACTGGTTTCTGCATTTCAGCAGTGGGGGGGGGGGTACCCGTCTTGAAGATCAAAGTGAAAGTGTACGTCCATCTGCAATTGACTAATAACATCTGAATGCACTTATGGAACGAAACCCACGTCGGTGTCTAAAAGAAATTTTACCGATAATAGGTGTCAGCATTTCAACAATATCGGAGCGTCTCAAGAAAATTAGCAAGATATAGAAACTCGATAAATGGGTGGGGTCGTCTCACGAATCGTATATCTATGGCTATCACCCGAAAGCAAGGCTCAGTCTTAGCTGTAGAAGATAACAACCTCTCCGAGACTGAAAAAAAAACACGAATGAATCGAAGCAATGTGAAAACACTGTTAACAGCTTTCTTCGATTACAAGGGAATTGTTTATTATGATGGTCAAAGATGCATTCGTGAAGCTAAACAGACTATTAAGAGACAGGAAAAGTTTGTTGGAAACGAAGAAAAGAGTACTAAATTGTTACGTGATACCTGTTCTTTTGTATGGCAGCGAATGCTGGGGAATCTCCTTAAAGGTGATAAAGAAACTTGAAGCAGCAGAAATCTGGTTCTACAGAAGGATGCTGAGGATGCCATGGACCGAACATATGAGCAACGACGGGGTTTTGGAGAGAATGGAAACAAAAAGGAAACCCATAATTAACATCAGAAGAGGCAATTGAAATTTCTGGGGCAAGTAATGAGGAAGGGGGGATTGGAAAATCTGATATTCACAGGACAGATAGAGGGAAAAAGGGACACAAGAAATCAGAAAATGGATGGAAGAAGAGGGTTTGGGTGAATAACAAAAGGACAACACTTATTAAGAGACAGAAGTGACGGGAAGAGGTGGAGGGACATGATTGCCTATGTCTTGAAGAGACACGGCACATAAAAGAAGAAAGAATGTGGTTGTTGTGGTAGGTTCCACTTAATTTGCATAATGGAGTACCGACGATATAAATATGGTTGGTACCGGAAGACAGGGAGGCGAATCCAGAGATCCAACTAGAGACTCTGCCCGACTGCGACTTAGTCAACACATTCTCCAGGAACGGTCTTCCCAGAAATATACAAAAGACTATATGTAAATATTGTGTACACTTTCTTGTTTCAATACAGTTTATTCTAACTACATTTTGTGTTTGCATTATTATTCCATGCATTAGTCAAGTTTCAACAGTGATCAAACCCCTTTAGGAAGGAAAGGTTCCACTTGAACCAAATGTGAGCTAGTAAATTAATTTAGAAAAAGACACGCGATCTTCACTTTTTGTTAAAGCTATTCTGCGAAATCCAGAGTGTCACCTTTGCTATGTAGTGTAAGTACAATTAAAACTAATTTTAGATTTCAAATCAGGTTAGAATGTTCTTAATTACAGTGTAGCTCTTCTTATTCATTTGTTTGAAAATAATTATAGAATCATTTCTATAAATAGTAACTGCTATGGTATCGAGATGATCGTCTCACTTCAGCCACTTTGAAAAGCGTGTCAAATCAGAGCTCTTTAAAAAATAGGTACAGAGATTCAGTACCAAATGTGAAGTTTTCGGTATAAAACTCTGGAAATGAATGAATAATGACTTGAAATGTCCAAATATATCTTAAAGTGATAATGACTCCACAGAATTACGGAGTGTATGTCTTAAAAGAATGTTTGAATGTCCAAATATCTCTTGAGATGATAATGCCTCCTCAGAATGACCGAATTGATCTTTTATTAAATAATGAGTTTAAATGTCCAAATATATCTTAAAATGATAATGACTCCTCAAAATTACGGAATGCGTGTCTTAAAATAATGTTTGAATGTCCAAATATCTCTTGATATGATGTCACCTCAAAGTTACCGAATGGATCTTTTATTAAATAATGAGTTTAAATGTCCAAATATATCTTAAAATGATAATGACTCCTCAAAATTACGGAATGCGTGTCTTAAAATAATGTTTGAATGTCCAAATATCTCTTGATATGATGTCACCTCAAAGTTACCGAATGGATCTTTTATTAAATAATGATTTTAAATGTCCAAATATATCTTGATATGATAATGACTCCTCAAAATTAGAGTGTATGTTTTAAAAGAATTTGTTAGGATGTCCAAATATATCTTGATATAATAATGTCTCCTCTCAAAATTACGGAATGTATCTTGTCTTAAAGGAATGTTTCAATGTCCAAATATCTCTTGATATGATAATGTCTCCTCCAAATTACCGAATGGATTTTCTTTTTATTAAATAATGATTTTAAATGTCCAGATATATCTTGATATGATAATGACTTCGCTCAAAATTACAGAATGTATCTTGTCTTAAAAGAATGAGTTCGAATATCCAAATATTTGAGAAGTCAAAGAGCAGCTCAGTGAAAATACACGTCATTTTCTGAAGGCGTATTTTCTGGAAAGATGATCTAAGAAATGCATACTTTTAAGGAAGCCAAAAATGAAATTGCAAGTTAAACAGCACGAAGCTTACATATCATAAGAATGAACCAATCCTCGTCGATTAATTATGAGAAAATAGGTCGTTTGCTGCCAATGAGTGTGGAAATTAATGAGTTGTTTCTAATTAACAGATCAATGAGTATCAGTTTCAATTCAACCCAGTTGACAAAACTCACGCAAAAGCGAGCCAAATTTGATGTTTTTCTCTTTATAAATATTATCCCTAATCGATATAAAATCTGTTGCAATGAATCGTAAATATGTCGGCTAATTGATAACGTGGTTTACATCTTAGTGATTGTTCCAGACTTAATATCTGTTATTTAACCATTATGTTTTATTCAACTCCTGTGGTGTACGGATGATGTATTGAAAACGGTTCGGAATCAGGAATCAGAGAATCTAGCAAAGAATCGACTTCAAGTTTTTTTGGTGGGGAGGTGAGTGCGCCATCGCGTGTTTCTTTAATGAATATTTTAGAATTCTGCAATAATATTTAAATTATTTTTTGAAGTATGGGAGACCGCATTGACAATTTGAATTCAGGTTGTCTCTGTAGCATTTGCTTACTCATGAATACACTGGGAAAGGCATGAAACCATATTCTTGCCGCAGTTATGGATTAAATAGTAAGAATGAAAATCATTGTTGTTTCTAAAAAAATCATTTAAAGGTATTATTCTTCTAATGCAAAATATTGTCCAAATGTTTCTTGAAATTATAATGAGTCCTTTCAAAATTATCGAATGGATCTTTTATTAAAATAATAATTTTAAATATCCAGATAATTCTTGAAATCATAATGACTCCCCTCAAAATTACGGAATGTGTCTCGTCTTAAAAGAATAAATTTAAATGTCCAAATATCTCTTGAAATGATAATGACTCCTCTCAAAATTATCAAATTGATCTTTTATTAAAAGAATAATTTTAAATATCCAGATAATTCTTGAAATCATAATGACTCCCCTCAAAATTACGGATTGTGTCTCGTCTTAAAAGAATAAATTTAAATGTCCAAATATCACTTTAAATGATATTGACTCCTCTCAAAATTATCAAATGGATCTTTTATTAAAAGAATAATTTTAAATATCCCGATAATTCTTGAAATCATAATGACTCCCCTCAAAATTACGGAATGTGTCTCGTCTTAAAAGAATAAATTTAAATGTCCAAATATATCTTGATATATTAATGACACCTCTCAAAATTACAGAATGTATCATGTCTTAAAAGAATAAATTTAAATGTCCAGATATCTCTTTAAATGATAATGACTCCTCTCAAAATTACTGAATGGATTTTGTATTAAAAGAATATGTTTAAATATTCAAATAATTCTTGCAATGATAATGAAACCTCTCAAAATTACCGAATGGATGTTTTATTAAAAGAATGAGCTTGAATGTCCAAATATCTCTTGAAATGGTAAATGCCCCCTCTCAATATTACCGAATTCATCTTGTATTAAAAGAATGAGTTTGAATGTACAAATAACACTTGGTATGATAATGACATAGATAAAAGGAATAAAATCAAATTTCAGAAGAATTATCACTAATCTGAAATCGTGTAAAATTCTTGTATCTTTGAAAACATCTGTGAATATATAATTGTTAATACCAAAATTATTCGTTTTTCTCTTTTGGTTTCTCTTGCAATACGAGTGAAAGTGCAAAAGATCTTTGCACACACACACACACACACACACACACACACACACACACACACCCACGCACTCCAAAAATCAAAAACGAGATCAGTGGAAATTGAAAAAAAAGAAGATGGTAAATCGGAAAACAACCAAAGATGTAATAAATCTAAATCCTCGCATACCTAAGCCAAATCGAACGCATTGGAAACCTTAACACTTAAATCTTGAAATGTTCAGATTGCCAGGCCAACGAAAGAAGTTCAAAGTTTATTGATAGCAAATGGCCACTTCTATTTTCTCGCTGTTCCCGCTGAGAATGACCCCATTGATCCGTTTCCGTTCTATAAATACGCGCCAAATCTTCCCGAGACAGACATATAAATGGATCCTGCCGCGAAATAGTCCTGTTCTAGTAACTTCGGTTAGCAACCCATCGACTTGACAAACTCAAAAATGATGGAAGATATATTGAGAGACAAAGCAACTCAAGTCGAGCTGACGTCGAACATAGAGAAAAAACAAACAATTGGCTTAAACTTGTCTCGGTGGGAGAGAGAGAACACCAATTAGAGTAAGCGAATGGTGGTCGCGAGGTGTATGGTTTCTTATTCACATTACAAAATGATTGATTTTTCTAAATGGGATTTATTCCAAATAATAAAAAAAAAAACGGATTTCTACAAAGTTCTGAAGAATTTTCCTTTATGGTATCTAGACTTTATGAATTTCAATACAGTACTAGATTAGTGGCATGGTATCATCAATTTACATTTGAAATGGCTAAATGTAACCGTAAGTTCTATGTTAATAGTTTCTTCTATAGCACTTCTTACTTAGGGAACTCTCTTGCAGCTTCTTGGTTAATCTTTATCTTCTGTTTCCTTAACGCCTGTTCTTTTATTGTCCTCTCTCTTTAAAAGTAGTTTTTCTCGTATTCTCTAACACTTATTAACCCATTGCGTCCTAGTGATTTTGTTACCTTGCTTAGGCTGAAATGACTTTAAAAAATAGTGATAAAAAAGAAGGCGTGTGTAACACTTTCTACAGAATACACAGATATCTAATGCAGATTCCCTGTGCCTTTTCTATAAATAATTTCATCGTAATTATTCTGATGAACGTAACCCGATGTTATATACGTTGTGAGACTACCCACCTCTGCAACTCGCTGCACAAAGACACTGACCCCACGTCGTAGAATTTCTGTGCGGTGGATCGAGCGAGAGGTAGGCTCACAGGTAAAAGAAAAACACAACTACAAACTTGGGTAGGACGAAAAGAGGAGAGAAGGTGTGTGACCTTTTTGTGGATGATAACTCTTGGTTGATTCTCGGCTGGCGGAAAAAATATATCCTAACTAACAATGTCCGGCTGCTAATGGGTCGCTCTTCGATGTTACGTGCTCCGGCCTAAATCAACCTTCCTCGAACCTAAACTAAGTCTAACTACCCGTGGCCCAAAGCGCTGCCGTATATATGGAGAATCCTCTTTCATCATTTCCGGACAAGGGACACCCACGAATAAACCCATAACTTTTTCATGACCATTTCTCTCTTTGAAGAAAGTGGACATAAAAATATTTCTTAGCCTAGCTGACTCCGATTCAGGGACATTAAATTCAAACCCTTTTAAGTTTTGACCAGAGCCGGTCTTTTTCCTATCTTAGTATTTTGACAAGTACTTAACACTTATCTACCCTTTTCGCCATATGTTTTTATCTAGATTCCTAATCTAATCATTTGGTCTTGAAGTTTGATGCCCAGGTCAAATCTAACTAATCTTCTCGCACATATGTGTGCGCGCGCACGCACACACAGATGTGGGGGTGTATATATACACACACACAGATGTGCGGGCGCACACACACACACGTGTGCGCATATATCCGAATCATAGTGTCACAACGTACATAAGGGAACTAGTTAGGACTACATAGAGACTTTGCGGTATTATGGTGGCTGTAGTTAGAATTGTAAGTAAGAATGTGTTGTTTGGTGTAAGAAATACTGTAGTATGTTTGGGTAAGTAATTGATGCTAGCTAAGTTTAAGATAAAACAGATTGAAGACCAGCCTTCCCCTATCCCCCTTTTGGCCTTGTGCCACATTATTTTATTATTCAAAATAAATGTTATTTTACTCTATGTTACCAAGAGTTTATGAATTTAAGTACAGTAGTAGATTGGCGGCATGGTGTCATCAATTTACATTTGAAATGGTTACATGTAACCGTAAGTTCTATGTTAACAGTTTCTTCTATTGGACTTCTCGCTTATGGAATTCTCTTGCGGCTACTTGCTTTCTGGTCAACATTGATCTATGAGTTTAAATGCAATGGCAATTTTATTCAAAATAAATGTTATTTTACTCTATGTTACCAAGAGTTTATGAATTTAAGTACAGTACTAGATTGGCGGCATGGTGTCATCAATTTACATTTGAAATTGTTAGATGTAACCGTAAGTTCTATGTTAACAGTTTCTTCTATTGGACTTCTCGCTTATGGAATTCTCTTGCGGCTACTTGCTTTCTGGTCAACATTGATCTATGAGTTTAAATGCAATGGCAATTTTTATCTTTTGTTGACTTAATTATTGTTCGTTTATTGTCCTCTCTCCTTAATAGTAGTTTTTCTCATATTCTCTAAAACTCATATCCATCTTGCGCCGTAGTAATTTTATTGTCTTGCTTACAGGTGAAATGATTAAAAAAATAGGACACAATGATAACGACTTGAACAAAATATTGCAATAACGATCATAAATACAAATCCAGGTCGTTATTTGAAGAAGTAAGGCGATACAAATGAAAAGATTTGAAATTGACAACTTTTGACATTTCACTGAAACAGACGTTAAACGCTTCTATCTCTCCCTCCTTTGTTTCTTTTTCCCTCTTTTTTTTCTTTTATAACAATAAAAAAAATCTAATTTCGAAGAATATAGTCATTATTATAAGCACTAATTAAAGCACAACAAAAAACTAAATTTTTATTCCTGTTAAGAAACCTTCAGGAATATGGATGAATGTTCAATGCTAAAGGCTAAACCAAAGCTTCCTTTGATATTGTTAGTCTTTAATGAATATCTCGTGGAATATTTGGCATATTTACCTGGCATTGCACCAACCAATTATTACAGTTTTCGTTCGCAGAAAAAAATAAAAGACCTCATAGTGAAAACTTACAAGAATTCATCTAAAAGTTATCAACGTCAAAACCTTCGAAATCTTAATCAAAATGTCTCGAAGATATGCTTGATAAGTGGGAATAAATCACTGCAATAACGACAAATATAAAACTGAATGAAATGCTGTTGTAATATTATTTTTGAAACTTGAAATTAATAAACAAAAACAGATATAATTTATTCATCCATTACTATAAAATTTCCTCCATTTAAGTAACACAGAATTAAATGTCGTAATTTCTGTTAACAGTACTGGTCTACCGCAGAAATACATTGCAAACTACTGCGGGAAAAAAAATCTGCCTCGTCAGTCATGCATCGAAAGATAGATGATCGCCTAAGTGTATATCATGCATGGCACATAACTGACTATGAATGTAACGAGGAATTTGTACTCGGGCCACAGATTCCACAACTGGAACAGATATCCATTACTTTACTGTCTAAGAGAAAGAGAGATTTAAATACGGAGTTAATGTGATATTCAAAGTTTATCCACGTTACGTGGAAGAAGGAGGGAGGGAAAAATGTAATTTCCCATGGGCGGGTCTGCGTTGCCAAAATGTTGATCTAATTACCATTTATACTCGTGAAACGAGCAATGTTTATTTTAAATACAGCTGTACTTTTCGACCACAGTAAATGGATATATGGTGTGGTCAACGGCGTAGTCTAGGCCAGCAGTACATACGCTAATTTGCTATCACGTGCATGATGCGACCCCCTTGAAATCCGCTTCAAAATTAGGTTTTCAAATGTCGCATGATATGCATATTAGAGGCTATTATTAATATAAAAAGCGCCCAAAGGCTAACATTTACTGGTTTCCAGAGAAATTTAGTGGACTGGTGTGAAGTATACTTTTGCGACAATAGAAACAGAACTAAACAAAAAAGAAACCGTGTCGCAACAGTCAATTCGAGGATAAACCGAACACCGTTTAAAGTAAGTCCGTATGCTTATTCTTATAACCTCACACGCGCGTGCGCGCTCGCATGCGCGCACAAAACACACACGCACATAAACTAATAGTACCTTTTTTATGCAAACTAGAACCCGTAGAAATTTCATGATTTTCAGCTATTCTAATTTTCTGATGAATCTTAATTCTGAAGTTAATCATCGCATAAACCCATGGCGAGTTCTACGACAATAAAATATCCGTAGCAATTCCTCTATCGTATCGTCGTTAACGACTTGAACAAAATATTGCAATAACGATCATAAATTCGAATGCCGGTCGTTATTTGAAGAAGTAAGGCGATACAAATGAAAAGATTTCAAATTGACAACTTTTGACATTTCACTGAACAGACGTTAATCGCTTCTATCTCTCCGTTCTTTGTTTCTTTTTCCTTCTTTTTTTTCTTTTTTTCTTTTATTCTTTTTCCTAGTTAAAACAATTGGCGTCTCTGTTATGTCTTTCCCATCTCTCCGGGCGATAGTCTATTTTTAATAAGTGTTGTGGCATAACGATAACGGATGATAATGGGTCCCCATTCACATACATACAGTAGTAAATACTGTATGTTGGTCTGCAGTAGGAGATTCGGCTCCAGCTGTGCTGATCAAACACTGCCTCCGGGCAGAGAGACTACCCAGAGGAGGCTAAGTCGAAGAGCAGAATCCTTCTCAGGAAACAGCTACCCGTCCCCGTTTTATACAGTCTACAGGGAATTTTTGGCCGAGGCTACGGGCTTGGATACCACACATTAAATTTGGCCTTGTGCCACATCTGACCGCATAGGGCGGTTGGTAGATCTTCTGCAGTTGGAGATTCATGTGGAATTCACGTGACTCACTTCTATCAATTGACTACTACTTCTACCCGCCGCTGGCGAATCTTATATGTGTTGTTCGTGTCCTAAATATTATCGTTCATTACCAACCATCGTGTGATTATTCTATTCAGTAACCCTCCCTAGGTTGCAACAATAAGGTATTGGCAGGGCGTTACGGTCGTGCTAACTAAAAGAGGGTCAAGTAGAATTAAAATACGATATATTTTTGTATTTTCTTGTGCATAATACGATAAATTTTTAACAAAATTTAAATGCAAATTAAAAGGGCCGTATTATACACAAGTATAGATTTTCTGAATTTTTTTGTTTTTATTTTAATTCACCTTAAAAACTCTCACTTGGAAGAGCAAGGTGGCAAATACACCCAGGACAATAGATAATAAAACACAATGTAGGCAGATGTTGATAACAATTGTTTACAAAAGGTATTTGATATGTTGGCAATATTTGTTTCTTTCTTCAGTCTTAATGTTGGCAATATTTGCTTTTCTCTTCTTAGTTAATAGAAGACAATATTTTTTATTTATTTTATTATGAATGAAAATTAAAGGCAGTAAAGGGGGTCGTATTATACACAAGTACATGTTTTCAGAAATTTTTACTCAGCTTAAATAACTATTATTGCAAGATTGCAAATACACTCAGCATAATAGATAATAAAACACAACGTAGGCAGGTGTTGATAACAATTTTTTACAAGAGGTATTTGATATGTTGGCAATGAATCAGTGTAATTGAACCTCTTTTGTTTTGAAGACAAGAAATTCACTGAAATTGATTAACATGTTTTGATAACATTAATATTACAACAAAGGCCAGACTATTGTATGAATTATGTTTTCTTTTTGAGTTTTTTTCACTTAAAAGAATGCGATGATAATTCCCATGCTGCGAGGTGGTTGTTTCATATTCCTCCATTTATTGACACAAAATGTCCAGTTTGAAAACTTCCAACAATAAAAATTAAAACCACAAACATGGACCATTGTGCTCACAAAAAAAATGGTTATTTGAAACAAGAAGATTGCAAATAAACTCAGCATAATAGATAATAATAAAGAACGTAAGCAGGTGTTGATAACAATTGTTTACCAAAGGTATTTGCTATGTTGGCAATATTTGTTTCTCTCTTCATTCTTAATGAAAGGCAATATTTTTTATTTTATATTCATAGTTTATTAATATATCGATTTTAAGACATTTTTATGTTTAAGATTCTTTTTATATATACAAATATTCGAGTAAATGCTCTGTTTATAATAAACAGTATTAAAGAACATTTACCGGCCTGAATGTCCGAGAAATTTTCATAGAAAATATTCGTCCTCCGAGAGGATTCGAACCTGTATCCTACACGGAACCGTCATATATATCCTGACGTGCCTTTTAACCGATTTTGCCACAGAGGATCGTTTGGTTGGCCAAGTCGAATTTACTGCTTATAAACTTCAATCTTTCACGTACATTCATATCTGCTCATCGGTTCAAAGGCACGTCAGGCTATATGGCGGTTCCGTATAGGATACAGGTTCGAATCCTGTCGACAGACGAATATTTTCTATGAAAATGTCTCGGACACTCACGCTGTTTAATACTGTTTATTATAAACAGAGCATTTACTTAAATATTTTTATCTATAAAAAGAATGTTAAATATAAAAATGTCTTAAAATAATTGTCGGACTTTGTACATTTCATAATATGTTACGTCATTTGTTTACATTTGATACGCCATGAGCAGATATGAATGTACGTGAAAGTTTCATGGAAGATTGAAGTTTATAAGCAGTAAATTCGACCTTGCCAACCGAGCGATCCTCTGTGGCCGAATCGGTTAAAAGTCACGTCAGGCTATATGACGGTTAATATTGGCTAAGCATCCGGTTCCTTTTTTTTAATAACCGGTGAAATTAAATATTTTAGTGAAATATATGTAATCCATTGAGATTTTAATGGATAATATGGTACAACGTTTCAAATTAAGAACACGCATGTATATCTGTACTACGAATTCGCATTATACTCGTCGTATTACACACAAGAAAATGTGGTATACGTATATGATTGCTTGTGTGTGTATATGCGTATGCGTACGTTGAGAGCAGTTAACGATTACCGGCAACTCTGTTTGACCGAACAAAGAGGAACACAGACGAGGATATGCAGAAGGGCAGAGACACGGCTGGGGTGGTAAACAGCTACCGACCCCGTGTATACAGGGTCTACAGGCAACTTTTTACCCGAGTTTACGGGTTAGAAAAGCCACACGTAAAAAAACGGCCTTTTGCCGCTTCCCACCTTGTGGGGAGGTCCCGGGTAAATACCTTGTGTGTATACCTTATAAATTTCTATAACAGAAAATAGACTTCCAATTCACGTTAGGTACGTTATCACTTACGTGCAAATACCCTGCGAAAGGTGTAAATCCTCCTCTTCTCCTACCAGTTATTGGTTAAATATTCAGACTTGTAACACTAAACCACTATGATATGAAAAAAATCTTACAATATACAAGTAGGTTCTGGCTTTAAATAACCTGCAAAGGATTGATAAGCCGTAAATAACATATTTATCAATATTTCTATAACTGATGATGAAAGGTTCAACATAATGTCTTTCCTTTTCAATGCACTTAATTCAGTTGGTGTACATCATATCTGACGAGCTACTTACACTGGTACCCACACTACATGAATTTAAGCGTGCTACTAGGTTGGCATCTCGGTCTCACCTTTTCACTGTCGAAAAGGTTAAATGTAGCCGTCTTCTGCTCCAACAACTTCTTATCTCGCACTTCCCGTCAGTGGAACACCCTTCCACTTACTTGTTTTTCTGATAGCTATACTCTTAAAATATCCAAATGTAATGTCAATCGACATTTTATGAGGCCTTGATCTTGATCGACGACCTTCTCTATATCCTCTCCTGAAACACCCCCTCTTTACTCTTGCTCTCACTCTCTGTAACCCCTTGGTTGATAGTGGTACTCCCGGCTTGCGTTATATGCTTACATATATATATATATATATATATATATATATATATATATATATATACCCATGTATAGGATTGGTGTCTACGGAATAAAATCCAATACCCAAAAATATTATTCTTAAAAGAGTAGAGCAAAAATAATTTATTCGTATATTATAATATAAACATGTTATAAAATCACTACAAAATAGCCATTTTATTTCAACACTTCTGGTGTCTTATGAAGTCAAGCTGTTGAATGTAGAACAAAGAGTTTTCAAAAGTTCAAATCAACCAAAAACCCCTAGATATAATTTTCGAATATATATATATATATATATATATATATATATATATATATATATATATATATATATATATATATATATGATTTAAATGTGGAAAAGACAAAGCAAAATCCGAATATGTGAGTTAACTGTCTTTTATTTTGTTTTTGTTCTTTTGTTTTTCTGTCGACGTCAGACGTTTCGGTCAAATAGACCTTCTTCAGGACATGGTTAATGGAGACATATTTGTATTAAATTTAAGTTAAAGGAAGAGACGATATATACAGGAATAGTCAGAAATAGAAAAACTGAAATTCTGAAAAAATTAAACATGCATCAGTATATATATATATATATATATATATATATATATATATATATATATTGATGCAAGTTTCATTAAATAATTCAGACAAGTTTTGTCTATTTTATGTAAATTCTGTTCATATCGTCTGATAATTATCATTAAACGAAGAAAGAAAATCACAATATTGATACATATTTTTTAATTCAATCTAAGCTTTCGGCTTACATAAGCCATTATCAAAGATGGCAATTACATTACAATATATTAAGCAATACACGGACAACAAAGTGATGATAGCCTGTTTTTGTTTACATGGATGATTTCCAAGCAACACGTGCATATAAGACGCTGGGAGGGAAAATCGCACCGCAGCTCATGACGCCTATGCGTAATTTCCTCCAGTTGGTCCGGGGTAGTTATATCCTTTAGTTTATCGTAGATGTCCTGTTCGTTGGTGTTAAGGATGTTTAATTTTCACTTGGCTATTTCAATTTACCTTTTCACAAGGCTACATTTATAATTCCAGTTTGTTGATAGTTTAATGGGTTTCTGGATCATATAATTTAAATTGTGTGTATTTAGGCAGCATTTTTTCATTGATGTATGTTTCAATAAATAATATAGACAAGTTTTGTCTATTTATTTTATGTAAATATATATATACCAAACATTAGTCTGCAATAACTTCAGAACAACATTTCGTTTTGTTTTTTGTTTGTCAGTATTTTAATAAAACAGACAATTTTCAATTTTCCCTTGCATCTCCGCATATGTTCGAAACTTCCTTTTTCTTGTGGCGAAGACGCGGCGACTCATTCGTTACCGAGAAGGAGACGGAGCAAGTTCATGTTGCTAAGGGAGTTAAAGTAATCGGAAATAAAGGATTTAACTTTCAGTTTTCTGTAGAGATTCGTGAAATGTAGAAAACTTTGGACCAAGATTTTGTGACAGGCTTTACACCGAGCAGCATGTGACTACTTTAGTGCTATGTTTTCCGGGAAATGAGTTCCAAGAATGCTTACAGCAATGGCACCATCAATTCGCTAAGCAATTTCCAAAGCTGTAATTGATATTTTTCATTTAATAATTCCAGGAATCAAAATATCACACCTGATGCTCCTCCTGCATCACAATTGGCTTCGTCCATTTTGGTTTCCGCAGAAGTCAATGAATATTTGTGAATTCTAACACTGGCTCTCACTCTTTCTCTCTCACTCTGCATGTGCGTCTGTCTGTCTGTGTAAAAAAAAAGAATTGATAAGAAAACTAATTATTTCTCTATCTCTCTATGACTCTTTCTCTATACATGCATATATATATATATATATATATATATATATATATATATATATATGTATATATATATATATATATATATATATATATATATATATATATATATATATATATATATGTGTGTGTGTGTGTGTGTGTGTGTGTGTTGAGAGAGATATGTTGAAGATAAAAAAGATAGCAACTGGAAAAGGGGGATAAAGCGAGGGAGAGAGCTCGTTACAGCTAAATATCTGGTTAGACACAATAAACCGAATGAAAAATTAACACGTAAATTAGTTAAGTAATCTCTTCAACTTGTGATACACACACGCACACAAACACACACACACACACACACATATATATATATATATATATATATATATATATATATTATTATTATTATTATTATTATTATTATTATTAATTAAAGAATATCAAACACTTAAAACACCATAGGTAATAATTTTTACTTTTATCTTTTTATAATTATTACCTGTGGGGTTTATGTCTTTGATATTCCTTAATTAATAATTATTTTTCCTCTATCTTTTAACATAGAGCTCTCTCTGGATCTATATCCTCCTGGAAATTCCATACAGATTACTTTATTGTACAATTACTATATATATATATATATATATATATATACATATATATATATATATATATATATATATATATATATATATATATATATATATATATATACATACATATATATATACATATCTATGTATATATACATATACACATTTATACATATATATATATATACGTATATATTTATATATATATACACATTTATACATATATATATACACACATTTATATATATATATATATATATATATATATATATATATATATATATATATATATATATATATATATATATACTAGCAGCATGGCCCGGCGTTGCCCGTGCTTGAAATCGTACGACTCATACAGCAATCGCTATTACTTAAAATATTTTTGCCCTTCCTTGCCTTTAAAGGAGTGCCCTTTGCCGTGCTGTTGTTGCTAAATGCCTTACTTCTTGTCTATCTCACACTGCGAATTTTTTCTAAGCTTTATACTAAACATTAGATCTGTTCCGAAAAAAGAACTAAACAAAATGAACACAAAACGATCAGCTTTAAAAAAAGCACTCGTAACTGGAAAAACCGAATGGAAAAAGAATGTTAACAACAAATACATTTTCACACCCAACCCAGTTCTGCGGAATCAGAATCAAAGTTGAGTTTAAGCAAGCGAATGAGCCAATTTGTGTAAAGTGCCATGCAGATTTAAATTTTTCACACTTGTGACGAATGCACCTATCGATTTTCTTTGCATGCTAGCATGCTAGTTAACATTCGTGTCAGTCAGCTGTTGGCACTCACGCTGGCCAATATAAGCTTCCTGTCTATTCGTTTCAGCCAGCTATAGGCTCTCACTGTGGCCAGTAGAAAATGGCCGCAAACTACATGAAAACTGCCGTAGAAGCATGAAATAATCGATTATTTCCACTATCGATGGCAGTTGGGAAATGCAAAGTCGGTCTAGGCCTCTACACAAACTTGAAGTATGTGCATGTAAATTTTGGTGCAAATCCGTCGAAAATTGTGGCCGTTCATTCGTTACACACACACACACACACACACACACACACATCCTGCCTTTTATATATATATATATATATATATATATATATATATATATATATATATATATATATATATATATATATTATATCATAATAGGTTATCATACAAAGAATTGAATTAAGTAGAAATGTTAATTTAATTTTACACTTTTAATTGGACTATACTTTAGACCATGTCACTTTTACTGAAAAACACATACAAACAAAACATATCATGGATTTACTATATTAATAAATTCAAACAAAATTTTCACTTGAATTATTTAAATAAAAAACTCTACCGTTTTGATATCGCACGTTCCAAAATTATATTACTGTCAATAGATAACATATTTTTGAAAAACAACTGTTGTGTCACTTATAATATTTATAAAGCCCCCCACCCAAAAAAAAACACTTTCAATATAAAGCAAAACGACAGCGTTTATTTCGTTCATTCCAAAGAAACTCAGTAGCACCTTCTCTCATGACTTCCTTCTCTCTTTTTCGTTTTAGGCTTTTTTCTTCTTCTCCCCCTTCCATATCAATATACAGCTTCCGTTAAGTTAACCGATAAAATGCGTCAATGTCTGGACCTCCTCAAGTATTATTAAGTATGAAAGAATAGAAATATTAAATTACATCTAACTCACTCATGTCTCTCCCCGCCTCACTTCCTCACTTCGTTAATTTACATATGCTTAAAACTGCCCGTCAAAAGTTTGTAAATTTCTTTTCATTTTTCGTTTCAACCTTTGGAAGTAAAGTCTGATGATCCGCAGTCCTTTAAAAGGGCTGTGGTGAAATAATTTATTACATGGAACCTTAAAGTGATCTGTTTTTATTTAAATTATTAGCTCTGATTTAAATTGAATTGTCTGGATTTTATCCTCCTTGGGTCTACCCATACGGATTACCTAGTTTTTTATAAACTAACTAACTATATACATATATACACACACACGTTATTTATATAAATATATACGTTATATATATATATATATATATATATATATATATATATATATATATATATATATATATATATATATATACGTTATTTTTATAGATATATTTTATTAGGTAAATGTTCTGTTTTTTTTAACTAAA
>OZ038512.1:35862640-35887640 GCA_964036315.1 Acanthosepion esculentum
CGAATACATATCCTGTTGAGACGTTTCTTCTCTTCTGGAAGACAGAGGGTTCGACATGATACTACGCACTCATCTGTTGAGTTTTGACACATCAGAGTATCTCGATCTATATTACGATATAGAAGTTTTCATTTCATTTTATCCATATACCTTGATCTAGATTACGATATATAAACATTCCTTTTGTCATTATTAAGATAGCTAGATAGCTAGATAGATAGATGCGAATAGCTCAAGACAGATAATATGAAACCATATGAAAGATATACTGACAGATAGAATGATGAAAATGAATTGAGATATCCATATAAAAAGACCAAGAAATATATATTTAAACATAGATAGATATATAAATAGGTAGATAGATAGAGAGAGAGATAGACATAAACATACTGATATATATATATATATATATATATGTGTGTGTGTGTGTGTGTGTGTGTGTGTGTATGTATATATATAAAGATAGATAGATATTAACAGACTGCGATAAATAGTTAGATAGAAAGAAAGATATTAACAGACTGAGACAGATAGATAGATAGATAGATAAAAAGAAGGAAAGAAATATATTAACAGGCTGAGATAGATACATAGATAGATAGATAGATATTAACAGACTGAGATATATAGATAGATAGATATATAGATAGACAGACATCAACAGACTGAGATAAATAGATAGAAAGAACGATAGATATTAACAGACTGAGATAGATAGATAGATAGATAGATATTAACAGACTTAGATAGATAGATAGATAGATATGACCATATATATATATATATATATATATATATATATATATATATATATATATATATATATATATACATACTTTCTCTCTCTCTCTCTCTCTCTCTCTCTCTCTATATATATATATATATATATATATATACTTTCGCGGTAGAGAATCGTAAAAGTGATGTAGCTTTTTACATTCACGGCTGTATTCTTAATGCATTATATATAATAGGAAGTGTATGACCTAAAACATTTTAAATTGAATGTATATCATGTATCTTTGAATTCAAAGTGAAAAGTTTTTCTCTCTCATGTAAAATCTCCTAAATCAAATCTGACATTTTTGAAAAGCTCCAATTTTAAATAAGATGTACTCGGTTCCCGAAAAATATGGCAGCAACTTGCGCCAGATATTTATTATACATGCAGCCGCAGATTCATTTAAAGATTCTTTATAAAATGCGAGAAGAAACTGTGAAACTTGTTGAGGATATACTATTAATTTGAGTTAGAATAATGAAAAAAAAAAAACACTCATATAAAATTAAAATTCGAAAACCAAAATTAAAACTTCAGGGAATCATGTGGAAACAGGGCATGGAGAATTTGATACTCAGAGGACATGATAAATAGCCATGGATCAGAAGGTAACCTAGTAACGCAATTTCTTATTCAATGAAGAAATAAAGGCATGAGAAGCAAAGCGTAACCTAGTAAGTAGAGAGTTGATAGTCAGAGAACTAAGTAAATCCATGGGGAACAGAGGATAAACTGCTTATTGTATTTGCGCCTGAAGATTGCAGCAACTGCATGAAACTCCTAGTTGTGCTATCGACATTGTACAGGGTGTCCATAAAGCTCGTGTGCATATTAAAAAATTTATAACTTTATTAGTATTTGCGATAGAAATAATCTGTAAAAAATGTTATAAAGTTTAATGTACCTAGTTTTAAGTATAGCTAAAATAACTAATGTGATTTCAGGCATTACTGTAAATCAGTTGGCGAATGTTTTCCGTGAACTGCAAAATCGTATTACGCTTTGTATTGCTAATGATGGAGGACATGTGGAAACTTCAATAAAACCTTAAACAACAAAGTGATAAACATTTCCTTCGAATAATAATTAAAAGCGAATCGCAAACACAATAGACAACTCTATAAAATTCAAAATATCTCAAATAAATGATTAATTGATGTGAATACCTTGAAAGCAAACCATCAGAGAAACTCTGCCAGATTTGATGATGTCGTCTGCAAAACCGATACTTCTTTACAGGTCGATTTGAGAGGAAATAGAATTCTTCATGCTATCGAACTGGAGGAGTCCATCACAGCGGGCTGCACCATTGGAATGTGCCTGAAAATCATACGACGGGTTGAGCCAAGTCTTGTGAGTGAAATTGGGTAGACGGAACCCTTGGGTACCGTCGATAGCTGTGCTAGCACGAAGTCACAAGTCATCGTGGCCGAGGGCTTGGGCGTATTGTCCTTGTTCAAATTGTTGATCACGCTAGATAATACGCCAGTAATACAAACAGGTTTGCATTCTTAAGAAGTTGGATTGTACACAAAAATATGCGTAATTTAAAAATGGTTCAAATATATATGTATACATGCACAATTTGTTTTCCAAAATATCGCAATGAATCTATTCCCAGAAACTGTAACTAAGGTCTGCTCAGAATGGTTGCAGTATAAACCGCAGGTGGACTTTGTGGGTGTTGAATAAGCACACATGAGCCTGGGAAAGCGACGCAATAGGAATTGACTAGCCGTCAATATATATATATATATATATATATATATATATATATATATATATATACATGTATAGGATTAGTGTATACGGAATAAATTCCAATAACCAACAAATACTATTCTTAAAAGAGTGCTCAATACAGAGTTGTATATATATATATATATATAAGTATTTATTCGAAAATTATAACATAAACATGTTATAATTTCACTACAAAAATAGACATTTTGTTTCGACACTTCTGGTGTCTTATCAAGTGATGGTGTTGAATAACAATAATAATAACCCATAACAAGAAATAATTCTGAAGCAGGTATATATATATATATATATATGAAAGTCAAAATGGAAGTCAACACTTAGAGGCGACAGTCTGTTTCATGCTAGATGCAATCGTCAGGCCACGAGAATTTTCTTTTGTAATTTAATCTTGGCCTGACGATTGCGTCTATCATGAAACATCCTGTCGCCTGTAAGTGCTTACGTCTATGTTCACTTTTATATTTACACACGCTCTATCTCTGATATTGAGCACTTTATCCCATAAATATAGCATATTTTAAGACTATATTTCTTCATATATATATATATATATTTATATATATATATATATATACACCTGCTTTAGAATTATTATTGTTATGGTTACGTTTGATTCTGATCATATCCATGATAATGTATGTATGTATGTATGTGCGCATGTATACACTCTCTATCTATGTCCTAACATTCTAGCCGTAAATATCCCATTTCATAAAGCCAAGATAAGATTCCTTGTTTGTTCAGCTGGCAAACGGCCATTCCAACGAATTGTCTTCGATTTTCTTCACGCTGCTTTTCATAGCTAGGCATCAATCATCAACAGTATTTGGTGTCTCTGTTTACAAAAACACATTGTTTCTTTGTTTACTACTGTTCGCCATATGCGAGCCCGGAGAGACCCTCACTGTTCAGAGTTACTGAATGAGGTGTCTAATTTGAAGATAAGACGAGGTCATAAGAGTTAAAGATCGGTCACTTCGTCGTGGTATAATTCCAACTGAGTAGCAAGTTCGATCCTTACTGAGTGCTCCACACTTTCGTCCTTGTGCCACATCTAATCTATGCTTAGAAAATCATTTAGGGCATCTCGATGTGGGGTAATGGTTTACAAGTCTGTCTCGCTAGATCAATTACAACTGTGTAGCGAATTCGATCCTTACTGGCTTACTCGGCCTTGTGCCACATCTATGCTTAGAAAATCCTTTAAGGCATCTCGATGTGGTGTAATGGTTTACAAGCCTGTCTCGTTAGATCACTTACGAATGAATTGTGGGTTCGATTATCCCTGGATGCTCAATACTTTCGGCCTTGTGCCACATCTAATCTACGCTTATAAAGTTACTTGAGCACTTCGACTTGATGTAATGATTAACAAGCTTGTCTTACTAGATCAAATGCAATAGAGTAGTGAATTTGTTTCTCATTGGGAGCTCCCTACTTTCGGCCTTGCGCCACATCTAAGCTACGCTTAGAAAATCACTTCGGCACCTCGGAGTGGTGTAATGGTTAGCAAGCCCGTCTCGCTAGATCAGCTATGGCTAAGCAGGAGGTTCGTGTCCGATATATTCGGACTTGTACCCCATCAAAGCCACGCTTAGTAAATTGACGTGCATGCTGTTTTTATGGGGTGGGGGAAATTAGATTTGGTGCAATAGATTGCAAGCTTATCTCGCTAGATCAATTACAACTGAGTAGTGTGTTCGATCCTCGCTGAATTCTACAAACGTTCGGCTTTGTGCTCCATCTCAACTATGCTTAGTAAATTTCCATATGTCCCAGTAGACGTCTATAAATGATCTACTGGACATAATGAGCCTTCCTTTTAGTTTAGATTTATTATAAATCCTCGGCGAATGTTCTGACAAGAATAACATTTTACGATGGATATTTTAGAGTAGATACCTCCACTAATTCAGTTGATGGTTGGTTGCTTGTTTTGTTTTATGGCACATCAACATCAGTGGGTCATTTAATACCAACAAAATTTTGAAATAGATTCATATCGATAGTTTGGTAATAAAAGGTGTGTATGTATACATATATCTTTGAACAATGTTTTAATTGCTCATATGTTTTAGTATAATCGAACTTTTTAAGGATGTACAGCTGTTTGTATTACTGGTATTTTTTTAAGTATTGCTGATAGTACCTTTTCCTTCAAAAATTATTCCTAGTAATAATTTGTTTCATTACAAAGTATTGGGTGTTAACTATTTGCCCATAGCAGGGACCCTAACAGGTGCTACCACCCGGGTCAGGGTGGAACTGGGAACACCAGCTATTATGAGGTGGTTCCACGCTACTCAATACTTCATGATCAGAGGCATTGCCGTTGGACGTAGTTTTTCCTCTTACCCAGAACGCGGATGTAGTTTATCGTCTTACCCAGGACGCGGATGTAGTTTATCGTCTTACCCAGGACGCGGATGTAGTTTATCGTCATATCAGGACGGAACTAAATCGGTATACATAAAGCTTAACATGAATTTTTGAAAATAAAAACGCTTTCTTGAAACTTTCATTTAGCTTTAATTGAAAGTTAAACGATTTAAAATTTACTATTTCCAGTAAGCAAAATACTCTTTGTTATTTATAAACAGAAATTATATTAATCGAAATCGATGATTTTTCATTAAAATCGATGTTTTTTCATTAAAATCGATCAAAACGGCTATTTTTGAAAGATTTGTAAACAAAAGTTAATTCTCCGTTTTAAACATCTTGGAAAAATAAAATATATATTTCTGAAACGTTATTTGGGGAAAATTAGCAAATTTAAATTTAAATTGATCTAATTTGAAACAAATATTACTTATAAAATGTTGCGGCCAAAAATTTCTTAAATTCGGGGTCTTGTATTTCTGACGTGTTAATCGATTTATTTATATTCGATTGACAGCCGAACGTGGTCATAGTAAGATATCTTGGAGCAGACGAGATTTTGAGTTTTTTTCGCCGTTAGTGGGGACAACCCTGAAAGCACGTTGTCATTAAATGCTAGATTTATCAGTTTGCACATCCATATGACAGAAATTTTGCACCTAATCACAGATACAAAATCAAATCGAAATTCTTTTAAATATATGCGGGTCGACAGATTCTAATAAGCTTTACAATATATGATTAGTAAATAGTTTTACTTACCAATATTTCATGTGAATTATCTCATTGAAAATTAATTTTAAAAGATTTAAAACCTTTCTAAATTATTCATTTTAAAATGGAAAAAAAATGAAACAACTCTTGTAAAAATTAATTTTTCGTCGAAATGTTTTTCTTCAGACAATACTGTCTTTTATATATATTCTTCAGAAAAGTAATTAAAATCTTTTCTAATTAAATAACGTCTTAGTTTTATTGCGTTTTGTATTTTTCGATTCTGAATAGATTTTCGGTTTGGTTTGGTTTATTTTACGGCTTATCAACCTCAAGAGGTTATTTAATGCCGACAATTTTTTTACTATTGGTAATATTCATTTCCAAAAATGTATTGCTGGTAATATTTTTTACAAAAATATACAACTGGTAATATTTATTTATTTATTTATTCAAAAATATATTGCTGGTAATTATTTTTTTCTTTAAATATTTATTGCTGGTAATAAGTTTTTACAAAAGTATTTCTGGCATTAAAACTTATTTTTTACACTTTCGTAGTGTTTTGATCCTAGTTTGAGAGTTAACTATTTGCCTGTGGTTGAGAACCTAACAGGTGCTACTACCCAGAGCCAGGTTGGACCTGGTTCCATGCTTCTCAAAGCCTCCTGATCAGAGGCCTTGCTGTCGGACTTAGATTATCGTCTTACCCAAGACGCCTATGTAATTTATCGTCATACTCAGGACGGACAGATTTTCGGTCAGAACGGGTTCGATTTGTAAATTTAATTCTGTAATTTAAAATCTTCAAATAATTCTGCTTTTAACTAATATCGTTACTAGAAATTATCTCGTTGAATTTCTGAAGTTTTCATAAAATTAATAAGAGTAAATTAACATTTTTACCAACATTTTCTGATAAAAATAAATTAACAATTAATTTCATTCATCTGTGAATAAGTTCGGAAAATTTCATTAAAATTTGACAATTATTTGATTTTCGCAAGAATTTTCAAATTAATGTGTCTGTCATCGCAAAAAAAATAGTTTAAAATTGAACATTCTAAAAGTTAGTACAACCGCTAATGCAAGAAAAAATATTTAATCCAAATTTTGAATGTTCTAAAAAAAGAGTAAAAATTTAATTAAATATTCGAAAATACTTCTATGTTGCCTCTTAATAATAACATAAAGATTTTCATGATAAAATTGTTTTCATTATTTTTGGAGCATTTTTTTATCACGGTCTCTTGTTTTTTTATCAATTCTATAGAGGTACATACTTTAAAGTTTGAATTTTTTTTTAATTTTGTGTCCAAATCTAATAGCAGTAGATTAGTATCAACATGAAATTATAAATATTTCATGTGAAAACAAGTAATAAATATTAATATATCGTTATTGATTTGTTTCCAGAAGAATTGATGTTGGCGATTTCAATGGCGATCAACGTATTCATGACATACTGTGTAGGACATTTTGGTGTATGCCGCCAATTCTAGTGAAAATGACGTACGACACTAGTTCATAAATCAGAAGCAAAATTATTCTCGCATAGAAATCAGTCAATAAATATAACAGAAATTCTAAATGATTTCTTCTTCTTTATGTGCTGTATCTCTTCAGGATTTACGCGCTCATGGCTCTCCATGATTTCTAGCCATTCGTAGCTCTTAATAAGTTTTGCCTTTTTTATTTCTCCTAAACCCTGTCTCGGCATACATTTACTCAAGTAGGCTATGCGTTGTTTTCCTCTCTCCCTCTTGCCTTCAATCTGTCATGTGTGTATCAAATTTTCCAAGCGCTCTTTCCTCATTATATGCCCTAGAAATTTAAACTGTCTCTTGATGTTAAGTATAGTTCCTTTTTGGTTCCATTTTCTCTAAAACATCGCCATTGCTCACATATTAGGTCCATTTTATACTCGGAATTCTTCTGTAAAACCTACAATCTGTTACTTCAAGTCTATTCTTTGTCTTTGAGGACATTGTCAAGCATTCACTGCCATACATATACAGAGAGATATCACGTAACAATTCAGTATTCATTTCTTTGTTTTTAACGAATTTTTTCTGTTTCTTAATACTCAGCTTAGCTTTTGAAATGCATCTTTGGCTATCGCCATGCGCCTTCGGATTTCAGTGTCGCACTTTCCATCCTCTGTTCGAAACACTTAAATCGACTTTTGGAGACATCATTTCAAATTGTCAAAGAAAAAATAATGTTGCAAACAAACCTGGATGGAGTCGGAATTGTGGTAATGTAATTCTGCGCGTCACTACCCCAGTTATGATGACATCCAAGGTCGGCTGTATACGAATGTACTGACGCTCGTTATGCTCCACAGATTCGTCTCAATAACTAGGGGTGTGATCGCCGTCAACAAACGAATAGTGGCAAATGCTTTTCAAAACATTTGTTGGGTCGAGAACTAGTAAAAGAAAAAAAATCACTTAATTGGCAATGTCTTCCTTCTGCTACGAGAAAGCAAACTTCTTTGTTATTTGACTTCTAAGTCTCGGCCACTTAAAACCACCGCTTCACTCACTGCCGGTCATTTTACTGACTGCTGTTTCACTCACTGTCCGATTCATTATATGGATACTGGTTTGACGGAGGGGCAGAACCCTTTTCTGACCCCTCATGTTTCACCAAACGGGCAGAGAAACCTCCCAGATAGGTTCTATATGGTCACTTTTTCAAATGACTCTACTTTTATGTCTATGTAAAAACAAGACGAAACATTATTTTCTATAATTCAAAGTTGGGCTGGAGACAAGATTCCTAAAAACCCTGGTCATTAAATTTGCTCAAAGATGGGGTGGAGACAAGATTCCTGAGAAACCCTGGTCATTAAATTGAGTTAAAAGGAAAAAAAATCTATCTATTCATCTCCTAAGGATGTGTGAGAAATTGTCTTGTTACAGAAGAAGAAACAGGTCACCAAATAAAAACGCAGTCTTCTTAGAATTGTTGAAAAGAACCCAAATATTACAATTAATGATCGCAGTAATAACATGGAAGCCACCGTAGTTAAAATAACTAGAAATACTCTTACTAGAACTGCGCACAGACAAGGCCTATGAGGATTCCAGTCTTGGAAGAGCACCATACTAAAGGCTAGCCATTTGAAATCACATTTAGAATGTGCAGTTGGGCATATTGACAAGTCTATGTTTAGTGTGACAATATCTTACGGTCAGATAAGAAAACTAGAACTTGGAGGTAGGCATAATCACAAGAAAGTAGTTTAGCGATTTATCAAAGAAGGGCCTTCACTCTAAAGAATGACATCCGCTCGTTAAAATATGGAGTGGCATATATTGGGCGTGTTTTTTTTCTGAAAAAGGAACATGGAACTTGGAAAGATTCGAATAAGGACACCCTCTCACTAAAATATGGAGTAGCATATATTGGGCGTGGTTTTTTCTGCAAAAGGAACATGAAACTTGAAAGAGTCGAATAAGGACACCCTCTCACTAAAATATGGAGTAGTATATATTGGGCGTGGTTTTTTCTGCAAAAGGAACATGGAACTTGGAAAGATTCGAATAAGGACACCCTCTCACTAAAATATGAAGTAGCATATATTGGGCGTGTTTTTTTCTGCAAAAGGAACAAGAAATTTGATAAAAGTTAATGATATATTGAAAAAAAAGAAAACAAGCTGATTATTGTGAAATGTTGGATTTCAACGTGAAAATGTTAGAAATTTGAATCTGAAGTATAGTTGATAATGATTCAAAACATACTATTCTGGTAATCTATTCAGGACAAGTATGTAAACGTTTTACCATGGCATTCACGAGTTCTTATCTGAATTCAATTGAGAACTTTTGGGAAGGATTTAAAAGGCATTTAAGAGCAACTAAATACTTTTCAGCACGAAGATTATGTACATGAATTATAGCAAAGATCCATTTAAGATATCTGTGACCAGATTGTAAAAGATTCGAATAATTTTAAAATTAAAAAATGATGTTCAACTGATTATTTGTTTTTCGTGCCATTAATTTTGGGGGTACAATTACTATTTTGTTCCTTATAATTAAAAACAAGTAAATATTAATATCAAATATTAATGTTTATATATTTACTAACCTCATGCGTGTAACCACCTCTGTGTTTCAGAAAATCGTAACTCCTTAAATATGGGGTGCATAATTAATTTTATCTCGGAACTAATTTCACCTCGGAACTAGGGGTTAGGGGTAGGGTTAGTGTTAGGGTTTTTAAATCGAGTTGAAATTAGTTCCGAGTTGAAATTAGTTCGGAGTTGAAATTAATTCTGTCACACTTAAATATTTTTGTAATTATTTCCAAAAAACTGAAAAGCCTTGAACTGTACCAATTAATACTAGTCAACAATCTATAGCCGAGACATCGGGTTAGGATTAGCGGTAGTTTTAGGGGTTTTAAATTGAGTTGAAATTAGTTCCTAGTTGAAAGTAGTTCCGAGTTGAAATTAATTCCGAAGTGAAATTAATTTCGAGTTGAAATTAGTTCCCAGGTGAAATTAGTTCCGAGTTGAAATTAGTTTCCGAGTTGAAATTAATTCTGTCACTCTTAAATATTTTTGTAATTATTTCAGATAAACTGAAAAGCCATGAACTGTACCAATAATACTATTCAACAACCTAAAGCCCATACGTCGGGTGGGATAAATATATACCATATTTACTTTCCTATAAGATGCTCCGATGCATTAGACGACCCCCACGAAAGAAAATGTATAAGGATCTTTGAATAAAGAAATCGGTAAAAAATGTTTTTTCCTCGTACTTGACGTACGAGGAAAAACCCACATTTACCCACTGATTAGTATATTTCCACATGAAAACGTGACTAATAATGAATTCATCAAAGACTGACTAGAACCACATTTAATGTAGCTATTTAGGATGCAGTAATTAGAAGAGTCGTTAACTCCCGTCACTGAAACTTCAATTTATAGGAGGCAGGGTGGTTTTTGGATATGGTACTGAAAGTATGCAGCACCCAGGAAGGATCGAACTCACGACTCAGTTTTGATATTCAGCTATGCTAAAGCGTGTTTCCAGAACGAGTTAATACAATATGTGCAAGTAGTTGTGTATGTAAATTTTGTATTTGATAGTAAAATATATTTAGTGAGCCGTCCTTAATTGTTCATAATTACGAATATATATATATATATATATATATATATATATATATATATATATATATATATATATATATATATATATATATATATATATATATATATATATATATATATATATATATATATATATATATATATATATATAATTAAAGACAACAGATATTTTGTGGCGATTAATTTTAATGATCGACTTTTTCAAATTACGAATAATTATTTCCTGTCAAGGGGGAAATTCCGTCGGAAATTGTACGAAGTTAAATTCAAAAGAAAAATTTCAAGAAATATAGTCTAAAGTTTCGAATTTGTAAAGAGACATCATCAGTGTAGGTTGAGACAATTGCAATCAATATTTCTATTGTTTTTGTTTGAGATTATTTTGAGGACGAAACGCTTTGTGTAATTATTCATATTTTCCTTTTATCGATATTTTTTTCCCCTCTTTCATACATTTTACATAAATCTCTTCCGGATTCTTTCTTCCCAGTAAACGTTGAAATTTTAATTGCAATGTCAGTCTTAATTCTTGTTCATGTATTTTTGAATCTCATCAGTAATGTTAGTTTTACTCATATTCTCTAACATTCGGTAACTCGTTGCGTCTTAGTGGTTTTATTGCCTTAGTTGGAGTAAAACGATAAAAAAAATAACTTTTATATAATCAGTTTCCGAAGTCCGATGGAAACTTTTCCTCTTGGGGAAGAATTGGTACTTTGCCCTATATTTTTCCCGTCCGACCGCCGTTTATACTAGAGATAAACAACGAAGATTTATTTACATAGATTTTGCCAACATTCCCAGTAGGAGGCGCTTTTTTCACCAGATATTGTCAGGGTGACAATCTGATGGAAAAAGCGATCTAAAAAGAGCGACGTACGAAGCATCATGGGGCTTTGTTGGCGTCAGAGATTTCCGCTAACTTGACTCAAAACACAAACTTTACCTACCCTCGTGACTGCTCCGATTCCTATAACATCAACCTCTAAAATCACATTATATCGTATATGATATATAATATAAATCACATTATATAATATGATATACACGAATGTACATTATATCGTATACATGAATATGATATACACTAATATACATTATATCGTATACATGAATATGATATACACTAATATACATTATATCGTTTACATGAATATGATATACACTAATATACATTATATCGTATACATGAATATGATATACACTAATATACGAATACAGGGAAGAGGATATATTTATTAACCCTAACCCTAAATCTACCACAAAATTGGCCAAAATGTATGATTGTTTGGAGAATATTCGATAAGAGCTAAAGAGTTCAAGACGAAATGGTTGATTTTCAATTGATCGATTTGTTTTTTTACGATATATCAACTTTTTGTAGGTTACTTAAAGTCAGAAAATAAGTTGTAATGTAGACTATTTTGTGGACTATAAAGATTTACTGATACAAGTTCTGTTAATTAACCCGTAGCGGGGAGCTGGAAGATTAAGTTGGATTCATACTGATGATTTAGAAGCCATTGTTAAAGTGCCAGATGAATAACAAATAATAATAAAGTTTGAAATGAAAACAAAAGAGGTCAAAAGATGAAACAGCAATAAACATGCAAGCAAATCAACAAAATATGCGTAAACCAAATCAAAATTGAAAAGAGGGCAAAAGAATTCACAAACTAGGGTTAGGGTTAAGGTACAGAAAAGCACGGTCGACCAAGCAAACACAGTATATCTGTTTACACTATTTTCATTATTCGGACTACCCCAGTGAGCGAAATAAAGGGTTCAGTTCGACATTCCAATCACCTGAAGAAGGCCGGAGCGTACAACGGCCGAAACGTTGTGATAAATATGGCAACAAAAATGAGGACAATAGTCCGAATAATATAAATAGTGTACATAATACCTCATTTCAGAAATATAGACAGATACTGAAAGACCGAAACGTTGTAATAAATATGGCGGCAAAGATGAGGACACTAGTCCGAATAATGTAAACAGTGTAGATCATCTCAGAGATATAGACAAATATATCTGTTTAGTAGTCAAGTTATATCTGGACGGAATCATGCAATCCTTCCTGTTATATTGGCTAGGAAAAATATCCCAGCATGCATTCTGTGTCATTCTCTCTCTAATAGGAGTAAGGGGAAAACTTTTGTAATCATCCCCCACTTTGGAAAATCAACACATACCATTCCCAAGGTTATTTGCGCATAAATAAATGTTTTTCCAGTTCTGAGCTATTTTCCATTATACCACCAGCATATCCAATATTACAGTACCTGGTATTGCCAAAAGATCACCGATCTACATGCTGACCAGGCTCGATGTTGCTTAACTTCGGGTATCGTCAAGAAACGGGTTTTAAAGCGTGATATGACCGTAAACCCATTACACCACCCGCACATCCAATATTACTTTATCTGGAACTCCCACGCACTCATGAAGGAACTGACAAGGATAGATGTTACTTAACTTCGGTGATCGTACGAGAACCGGTGTTTGAACTTTATAAGTCCGTAAGCGTATTACACCACCCGCACATCCAATATTATACGACCTGGTATTGCTAAGCGATCACCCATCTAGCTACTGACCAGGATCGATGTTGCTTAACTTACGTATATCGAATACTAGGTACTGTGAAAATGATGAAAACAAAAAGAAATCGAATCTAAATGAAATCATCCAGATTATATATAAAAAAATAAATCTAAATTTCCCAGCATCCTTCGTTAGTGCGCATGTGTAGTCGCAGCAAGATGACAAATTGAGTCCGATGATATGTGAAAGGAGGAAACGCGGCACACACAAAACTTATATATACATATATGTGTGGTTGTGAGTGATATATGTGTGTGTGATATATATATGTGTGTGTTTGTGTGTGATATATATATATATATGTCTCTGTGTGTGCGATATATATATATATATATATATATATATGTTTGCGTGTGTATATGTGTGTATGTGTGTGTATGTATGTATGTATGTATGTATGTATGTGTCTGTGTGTAAAATTTCAAAGATAAATAAAATACATATGTAAAAACAATATAACTAAAGACAAAGGAAAAATATTTATTTAGCAAGGATACCTTGATTAAGTCCCTTTGTGACTAAATAGGTTGGTAAGCAAAGGCTTTCCTTTTTTGTTCATGTATATATATATATATATATATATACATATATAGAAAAGATAGATAGATAGATAGATAGATAGATAGATAGATAGATAGATAGATAGATAGATAATGTAAATAATATTTGCTCAGCATAGTTGCAGTATAATCTGCAGGTGGGCACTATGAGTGTTAAACAATCAAAATGTGCCTGATCAGGCGTCTACAACAGGGATTGGCGAGGTGCCATACTAGACAGGTATAGTCAGATACGAGTGGATGATAACTCCTGATAGACACGCGCGAACACACGCGCATACACACACACACACACACACACACACACACACACACACACACACACACACACAGACACACACACATATATATATATATATATATATATATATATATATATATATATATATATATCAGGAAGTTGTGAAAATTCACAACTCTTCAAAATCCAGTCATCAAATATCTGATATTTGAAGTACTTCTTCGCTAAGAAGTTTTAATCTTCTCATATATATATATATATATATATATATATATATATATATATATATATTAGTCTGTGTGAGTGTATGTGTATTTGTTGACATATTTGTCACATCTGTCCAGTGTTAGCTAAAGAAGCATCTCGCTATGCATCTCATTTTTATGTTATCTATGTCTATTTACGTGTCTCTGTCAATCTGTTCATATCTATCTATCTATCTATCTATCTATCTATCTATCTATCTATATATCTATCTACCTATCTATCTATCTATCTATCTATCTATCTTACTGTGCGTGTGTCAGTTTCTCGCTTCAAATCTTCTGTTTAGTTTTGTGTCGATACCTATTCACATTTATCGATCTACTTATTTATTTATTTTCTCCTTATTTATCTAAACCTGAAATCATATCTCTTCAGTCCAGTTTCATACTCATGGTCTTCATCCTTGCAGCAACTGAATTACGTTTATTTAGAACGATGGGCTGAAAATGTCAACGCACTATGTTTCTTGATAATAACGAAAGCAATCTTCAAAGCGCTAATAGCAGGACATTTTTCGAGTCGAATAGCCTCAATTAGGAAAGATTCAAATAGGCTGAACCCTTGTTTATCCTTGCCTTGGTCTACTTTTCAAGATAACAAATTTTAGGGTAATATTTTCATGAAATGTTACTTATTATAATGTATTTCTATTGTAGGAAGAATTTGAATTTCGAGACTCCCTTGTAAAAGCCGCAATGTTATTTTATGTGAATTGGACTTAAAACTTTCTACGATCAGAATATCTCGATGGATAAACTGTCGTCTAAATGACATAAAATTGAAAATAACACTGACATCTCATTTTAAAAGATATATTTACAAAAAATTACACAAAAACATCTTGAAATACTAGAGTACATTTATTCAATAAAATCACCATTGGCTTAAACCAGAGCCTCCAAACGACTTCGGAATCTCCTGCATCTCTTCTGGACGGTCTCTTGTTTAAGTCGGTGAATGCTACCATAATCTTTGCTTTCAGTTCAACTTTAGTGTTACAAGGAGTTTTGTTGATCTCTCGCTCAACTACGACTCATAACATAACCAAAGGGTTTGCAGACCGGGGAGTAAGCTGACTAGATATAATGGGTGATGTAGAAATTGTCTGACAGCCATGACTGGGTTCGCGTGCTTTTGTGGCATGGTGCACAGTTCTTTTGCCAGATATGGGGTCTTCCAGCAGCCATCCTCTTGACCCAACGCAGCACCACCTACTCAAAGTACTTGATGTAGACTTCCGTATTGATTCTGAGGCCCTGTAGGAAGATGAATGGAGACATGATGTCGCCATCACTAGTGATCACTCCAAACACTTTCGTAATCATACTTTCCAAATCCTCTGCATTGTCCACGGATTGACACCCAGACACTCTGAAATATACGTATTGGAACTTCCGGCGCGAATGGCAAGCACTACACAATGCCGTTTCCAAATTTCTGGCGGAGTTACTTGCGTCATGGTGTACATTTTCTGACAGACGGTGCCCAAAGGGTCCTAATATATTGCGCTGTCGAGTAAATCAAAAACAAGCAACGGGCATGAGCGAAATAAAAATAAAATAAAATGATAACAATTTACCCATCGCACCCTCTAATGTATTGTACTTTATAGAATGGTTAATATGATTTTGTGGTTAGAGATTCTGTCTTTAAAAAAATTCGTCGTTTAGAGTGAAGCAATCTCAAAAGAATTAGAAGTCCTGCCAGGATTCAGTATTGGTATCCACAATACGTGCCTTTTTCAAAACTAATTGACTAGCACACTTCGAGACAGAGGCGACTTCTCTTCTTAAATGCTCTTATCATCTTATGGTCCAATACCGCAGCTGATCGATGAAGTGATCGCTTCGATCTACGTCCTGCCTTATCCCACGTTGTAATTTGCTTTGATCACAAAGCGGCCAAGATAGAATCGTCGTCAGGTATCTACGTGTTGTTATTCTGGTCCAAGCAAGGCGAAGACGCAAAGAAAGGAAATAACACTTGAATAAATTTAAAAAAAAGAAGTTCAACCTCGATTCTCGAACGTCTCACGTGTCAAACAAATCGGTTTTCGAACAGAAAATTCGAGATGGAAATGCCTCGCTTATCGAACAAAATTTCAGTTCTTGAACAAGATTGCCGAAACGAGTTAACCCGAACGGAATAATTTCTGAGTCGACCGCTACATTCGGGTGCTTTGGCGTGCTTTTCTTTTCCAATTTTATTGTACTGTGACATTTTTCTTTACACTGATAACTATTGGAAAAATAGTTTCGTTTTACAAAAATTATTTTTAAAAAACCTTCTTATGATTAGCAGTAACAAATAGTGTTACATCACATTCCGTAATAATAATAATAACAATAATAATAATAATAATAATGAATCTCCTAAAACACGTGGCAAGATCCAAAAACCTCGTAAAGATATTATTGAGAACAAAGAATACAAGAATTGGATAGTGAAAGATAAGTTGAAAAGAAAGTGAGGCAATGCCACTTCATCGAAAGTTTTAGAGGGTTTGTGAAATTGGTTGACGGAAGGTGAACTGAAACGCAATACAGCCTACTGGTTGCGGTCCTTTGAACAATAGTAGAGTTTTGTTCTTTGTTTCCTTTTTAGGATTGGGTTTCCGGTTCCTTCTAAAGTCTACTGCAACTCTCCTTGTAAAGTCTCCTGCTCGGCCTTTTGAACAGGAATAGAGATTTATCCCTTGTTTTTCTTTTTAAGAGTTGGTTTCCGATTCCTTTCAAAGTCTACTTCCCCTCTATATTTCTAATGTCTCATCCCCGGACATTTGAAGAGACGTACAGATTTATGCTTTGTTTCATTTTTAGGATTAGGTTTCCGGTTGCTTTTAATGTCTACTTCAACTCTATATTTCTGACGTCTCGTTCCCGCCTTTTTTCACAGGAGTGGAGATTTAACCCTTGTTTCCTTTTAAGAATTGGGTTTACGTTTGCTTCTGTTGTCTACTTCAATTTTAAACTAATCCCCGGTCTTTTGAACGGGATTAAAATTTTATCCCTTGAATCCTTTTTTAGGACTGGGTTTCCAGTGGCTACTAAAGTCTACTGCAATCCTAACGCCTCATCCCCGTTATTTTAAATAGGGGTAGAAGATTATTCCTTGTTTCCTTTTTAGGATTGTGTTTCCCGTTACTTAGAAAATCTACTTCAACTCCAGACTTATAACGTCTCCTCCTCTGTCTTTTGAACATGAGCAGATGTTTATCTCTTGTTTCCTTTTTAGGGTTGGGTTTCCGTTTCCTTCTAAATCTACGTTAACTCTGTAGTTCTAATATCTTCACCTGATCTCTGTAATTTTATTGACGAAATATTTATTTGTTTTTCTTCTTCTCAATAGGAGTACATAAGTTCGACAATCGTCCATTTCACTCACCTCTCTGATCTTTTGAATAAGATTAGAAGTTTATCGCTTCTTATGTTTATGATTGGCTTTCTGGGTCCTTTTAATGTCTCTTCATTCTCTTTCACTCACAGTAGCGCTTGCGTCTTAGAGGCATTTTCGCCTTTCTTGCGGTGTAGCCTGGAAAGTGATAAACTCCACTTATTTATAAAGATTACTTATATATTTGCCATTTAAAATAACTCGCATATTGCCTTATATTTTTTCTTTAATAAGATTCCTCGAACATTACTAATATTGTTTAATGAATAAACGGGACGTCTACTTCAGTATGGGTATCCACTAGAAGTAATGTTTGAAGTGATGATATCTACCTGGTTCATGAGTAAGAACTGAACGAGGATAGGTTGACGCCGTAGATGAGGCATGGCGACTGCAAGTTGTGTCTTCTTTCTCTTTCACTCATACTAGCGATTGCGTCTTAGAGACATTTTCGCCTTTCTTGCGGTGTAGCCTGGAAAGTGATAAGCTCCATTTATTTAAAAAGTTTAGATATATATTTGCCATTTAAAATAACTCGCATAATACCTTATATTTCTTTTAATAAGATTTCTCGAATATTACTAATATTGTTTAATGAATAAACGGGGCGTCTACTTCAATATGGGTCTCCACTAGAAATAACGTTTGAAGTGATAATATCTGTTTGATTAATAAGAACTGAACCAGTATATGTTGACGCCGTAGAGGTGGCATGGCGACTGCAAGTTGTGAACATTTGAACTGGTGGAAATAAGGAAAGTAGCTCGCCAGGAAATTTGCAATAGAAATAACGATGGAGTAGCTATAAGCTCGCAACGTTTCGTCTGTGAGACAGCGGTTGCAGAATTGAAAATACTATATTGTATACAAGGCCGCGTAACAGGTTTGGTCTCTGTCAAGACTGGGCCATAAAATCTTTTAACAATTAAATAGAAACAGTGGGATATTAATGAGGAAAGAAAGCTTGGAGAATTTGCCATTCCGAAAGCATATCAAAGGCAAGCGAATCACAGGAAATGAAAACGAAAATAACTTCTTAGTTCATGTAAACGAATGAAAGAAATATATCACAAAGAAAAAATAAAGGAAGGATTGTTGAGAGAATATTTTTCTTAGTGGAACTAAATACGGTACGCTATGGAAATAAGACGGCGCATAAGTTAAATCAACGTTTAAATCGACGTTTCCATTTGTAAATAATCTGTCAGCAGACAGCGCCACCATCGTGATGATTAACCTTAACTACAATTGTAGCTATTCACCCGCAGAGGCCGTCTCGGCGTCTAGTGTGCTATCTCTCTCCGACAGGCGATCCAGACGTCTACATATGTCGGTCAGTGGCTAGGTGCGGAACAGCAGAAATCAATAAAAGAAGAAAGATCGTCAAAATAACAACATTCAATTTTATATCATCTTTAAAAATAAAACAAAAATCGTTTTCTTATTGATTTTGGCTAGAATTTCAATTTAATATTTGTGATGCTTTCCACGCAACTTTATAATCAAAACTAGTAAGAGGGGAAACTGCAGACAACAAAGATGTTCTACAGGAGGATACTGATAATACGATGAAAGCAGAATGTGAGAAAGGAGGAAATCTTTTAGGAAAATGTAAACGAAAAGAACATTTATATGGGAACACATAGTAAGGAAAGAGAGTTTAGAGAATTTATCATTCACAGGAGATGAGTGAAAGAAAGAACGAGAAAACAGTCAGTAATCTACATAATGAAATTTCGTAAATGGAGGATAAAACTGGAAATGGGGGGGAGTAAAATACCAGTAAATTCTAAAAGCTGTAGAAGATGGTGAGTTGAGAAGAGCCTTGGACGTCCATGTCTTCTAAGGACAGAGAAGAAGAAGAAGAAGAAGAAGAAGAAGAAGAAGAAGAAGAAGAAGAAGAACGTGATTAGGTAAATGGATGGCAATAACAGGGATTGGGGCATAGGGAAAAGACAAACATTAATAAGAGCTACAAGAGATAGAACGATGTGGAGAGCTATGATCCTCCACGACTTAAAGAAGAGGAACTCATTTGCGTAAATGGAGGCCATAAGAGAGACTGCGAGGGATAGAGAATAGACAAACCTTAAGAAGATGTACAAGAGATAGAACGATGTGGAGAGCTATGATCTTCCACGACATAAATAAGAAGAACTCATTTGCGTAAGTGGATGCCATAACAGAGACTGAGAGGGTTAAGGAAAAGACAAACCGTAATAAGAGTTACAAAAGATATAAAGCTGTGGAGAGCCATGATTCTCCACGGCACAAAGAAGAAGAAGAAGAAGAAGCTTGCATAAATGGATGCCATGACAGGGATTGGGATGAATAGGGAAAACACAAAACTTAATAAGAGCTACAAGAGATACAAAGCTGTGGAGAGCCATGATCGTCCACGGCATGAAGAAGAAGAAGGTGCTTGTATAAATAGGTGGCAGAATGAGGACTAGGATGTATAGCAAGAAGAACAAACCTTACTAAAAGCAACAGCGGACAAGAAATTGTGGAGAGCCATGATCGGCCATGTGCTGAATGATTACGACACACTGAAGAAAAGGAGCAACGAGCTTGTGTAAATGTATGGCTGAACAGCAACTGGGAGGGATAGCGAAAAACAAACCTTTATAAGAGCAACAAAAGACAAAAAGAGTCATGATCACCCGTATTCCGAAGGGCCACGGCACAAAGAAGAAGAAGAAGAAGAAGAAGAAGAAGAAGAAGAAGAAGAAGAAGAAGAAGAAGAAGAAGAAGAAGAAGCTTCTGTAAATGGAGAAAAGGGGTTGGTAGGGTTAGCGAAAAGAACAAACCTTACTAAGAACTACAAAGTATCGGAAGTTGTGGTAAGCTATGATCGCCCACTTTCTGAAGGTATACAGCATATGAAAAAGAAGCAGTTTTATATTTTATATATTTATTAGAATAAACATTATCAAGAATTATAATATATTTTTCAATTGTTTACAGTTAGCTTAATTAAAATAATATCTTTTATCAACATATGGCATGTCTTATGTCTGCTTTCACTATGTTATATTTGAGGGGTGTTTCATTCAGCAACGACGTGGGGCGTAAAAAGTGGCTTGATGAATTTTTCGAGTCAAAACCTTGTGGTTTCTATCGTGGAGGCATTGGACATTTACTGGATAGTTGACATGGGGTCGAAAACATTTGATCGAATCGTAAATGGCAGTAATGTCATCCAGTCTGTAAGCAGAGAAATGAAGCAAAGACGGTTAAAACACAAGTAAACATCAAGTTTATTTGCAGTGTGTATGTTTCCATACAATTCATATTTAGTGTCAGATAATCACGATTCAGTTTGTAAGTTTTGTATAACATGCACATAAATAGCCCTTTGGTTTTACTCGGGACGATGTTTTTTCTTCAGATTACCAAAGTAATAAGATTCCTATTTAACATGTTTATACACATGTTAAAGATTACATTCGTCTAAAAAAAAGAGTAACACGTGTCTCTCTCTATAACGAATCGCAGAAAATGATTTTATTAAAATCTGAAATTATAGCAAGCAGATAAAGCATTTCATTGGTGATTGTTAATATTTTACATTCATGCTTACATACCTTATATGGCATATTTGTGTATCGGAGCAAGAATCCTCGTGTTTTCTTCTAGTGTATTGGGACAAGGCAAGAAACGGCGCGAAACCAAGTTTGAAACAAGAAGAATCATTTATTTTCCGCTTTCAGAAAATCTAGCTCCGCATTTTCTTAGAAATTCTTATTTATCAGGCTTAAATCGCCTTTGGGTATCTTATGCTAACTTCTCATATCTAAATTGGAACTCATCAATCCTTAAAGACGTCGACAAAATGGTCTCCTCCTCATATCGCTCTAGAATTCATCTGACTCCACGTACTATGCCCTATCTTTTATAAAAAATCAAATCATGTTTTATCGCCTTGTCGGGGCTCGGTCAGTTATTTGCTATGCGTTATACATGATCATCCGATACATGACTGACAAGGCAGATTTTTTTTCCCGCGGTGGGTTTCTTTCTGCAGTAGACCAGTTGCGATCCAAGGCTACAGAACCCGGTCTGTTCTACTATTTATCCATAGCTGGGAGGAGAAGAGGGATCATACCTTTTTCAAGGGTGTTGGAGATCCTATGCAACACTTAAAACAATTTTCAGAGAACCGTGAGCAATCTTTCTTAAGCTCAAACAAAAACGATGTAATTGATTCGATGGGAATTCGAAATCGGCTCTCCGCTTCCTCAATCCGACGCGATATCCATTACTCCACCGTAATGCTCTCATTCTAGGTTTTAAAGAATGCTTATGCGGACTTTTGGGTGATTTGTTATTTTCAAACATTCAAGAGCAACTAATGACGAAGAGGTATTAAAGCAGTTGATGCCCCTCCGGTCAGAATGAAGACGAGTGGCATAGAGGAAAACAATGCATAACCGACCGGGTTAACTTTAGTGAATGGAGAAAACTTTGGGAGAGATATCAAACGCAAAATTAACAGCCAGCTTCCAGTTTCTTGAACCCTGTTTCTTTTTTTCTGTTTTCCTCAATCCTCCCCATATTCTCGGACAGCTCATTCCTTTACTTTCACTCTTTGTTAACCGCTGCATTATTATCGCCATGATTGGTGTGAAACAATTGAAAGAAACTAAAGCAACTATTGTAACCCTTTATCTCGTGTGGTCGTTGGGCCTTATACTGAGTGAACATTATGTGTGTTCAGATTCATTTCTGCTTTGCGAAGCATGAAGATAAAAGCCCTTTTATTGTAAAACAAGTCGCATGAAACAATAGAAATAAAGCTAAAGAAAAAAACATCCAATTTTATGACTCATAATATTTGAAGACATTCATTAAATCCTTTTGACAAACCGCCGACATAAAAATTGATCATATACACTCAAGAAATCAATCAATTTATTTCAAGAAGGTGATTTTATTTCAGAGGCCCTAAAGAAATCAAAAGCCACTGATTCAAATCTGAAACATTTCCCTTCACCTTATCTCAAACAGTTTTCCTGCTTTCCAGATTAATGTAATTATCTATATATATGTATATATATTCACGGTTGATAACATCTAAACTGACTTTAACAAAAACATCTGTAGGATATTGAAAGCGATTTTAGATTTCCTCACTTTCGAATAATTTTTTAAAATTTCCCACAATCTGAACTTTGACTTATATATTTCCATACAAAATACTTTCCAGATTTAAATCGTCCTGGGTATGACGATAAACTACAACCGCGTCCTGGATAAGACGATAAACTACGTCCGATAGCCAGGCCTCTGATCAGAAGGTTTTGAAGAGCTTGGAACCACCTCTTAATTGATGATGTTCCCAGGTCTACCCTGACCTGAGGTGGTAGCACCTGTTAGGGGGCCCAGATATGGACAAATAGTTAACTCCTAAGTTGGTGTCAAAACACCATGAAAGTGTAAAAATATGTTTTAATACTAAAAATATTTTTGGTCAAAAATTATAACCAACAATACATTATTACCAGCAATACATTTTTGAAAAAATATTACGATCAATCGAATTTTGAAGAAATAAAATTACCAGCAATAATTTTTTTGTCGGCATTAAATAACCCATTGAGTTTGATAAGGCATAAAACAAAACAAACACATTCCATACGTTTTATTTAATTACAATTTTAAAAGATATTTAGGTTAGAATCTGTTTTATTTAATTTCAATTTTAAAACATTTTTAAAAATTCTACTTTCAAAATTAACTTTTTAATTTTAATCGGCTATATTTCTTTATAAACCAAGTAAATGTAATATAATTATCTACATTATAAAATTGTAATTAAATAAAACGTACTCTAACCATAACACCTCTCTCAAAGCAATTCAAACACTGGAAAGAATCCAAGTGAACACCGAAAGTCATGTGAAATTAATAAGTTAGAATATAATATTGAACATTAAATGTCCTTTATACATACATATATACATTTATAATACTAAGTTTATTGAATTAGTGAAATAATTTAACCACCTTTGCCGTCATTGTCATAAAGTTTACATAAAATAAAATAAAATAAAATAATATTTACTTATACTCGATAAGAATAAATAATTTTAAATACTGTAAGTAATCCTAATACATTTACTTGGTTTTTAACTAGGAGTATAGTATATTAAATATTAAAAATAACTTTTTAGAAAGGTGGATAAAACATATTCTAACCTAAACAGTCCCTCAAAATCTTTAAATATACAAATAGAAATAATACCATAAGAATTTTTGCCGTTAGAAATAAACCCAGATGACATGAATTTAGCGGATGTCAGAATTTGTTAAAAGATACATCCCTACCCATCCCTAAACATAACCCCGCTTTCAAATGTAACTATTAACTGAGACAACGAAAATTAAAAAGTGAACCCTCTACCACCCCTTGTCTAGATGAATGGATTTATCGGTAACCTTGGAAACCCTCAAACTATGAATCTTTCCTGTGCCGTTAACAACCGTAAATTTTAAAAAGTAAGTTACTCCATAATTCGCTTGATGAGGAAATGGAACTAATGTCTTTGGTTTAATAACAAAATTAAATTCAGGGGCTTTAGCTTCCATTTCTGAAACATGGTCATCACTGTGTAGCGGTAAAACCATATTTTAAATCTATTAATTTATAATATTAATGCTCTGTAAATTTAAATTTACATAGAGCACTATTGTGTAAAAATAAAAATATCTATAAGAACACCGGATTTTATATCTTACTGTTCTTTCCTTTTTATTTATATATACATATATATATATATATATATATATATATATATATATAATTATTTATTTAAATATTATAACATAAATATGTTATAAAATCACTACAAAAATAGCCATTTTGTTTCAACACTCTCGGTGTGTTATCAAGTGATGATGTTGAATGTCGAATAAATGGTTTTAAAAAGTTACAAATTCATTCACGATCCGTCGTTAGGCGTAAACGCTGTAACTTAAGTCAGAGTAACCAATCAAAATACAAGTATATGGTGATTCAAAAAACCCGACAACGAAGGTGGGGGGTGAAGGGGGTAGAGGGATATGATTGAGCTAGACGCAACACTTTGACTCCCTCCACCCTAAATTTTTTTTAGGAAAACCAGGCACCGACACACCAAATCTGT
>OZ038512.1:35892640-35920140 GCA_964036315.1 Acanthosepion esculentum
AGAGTATTTTTTATTAATAATGTTAGTTTGTTTTTTTGCTTCATTTTGTTTAGAATAAGTCTTAATTATCATGATTAATATGCGATACGCTGTTTAAATTCTAATCAAAGAAGCTCAAGAAATCTATCCAGTTACCAGTCGCTTCCCGCTTCTCGATGGATATTTCACACACCTCTTGCCATCTGTATCCATTCAGGACGTTGGCAATCAAGGCTTTCCACAATTTCCTGCCTTTTGTGGCTCTTAATTTTTCTTTGTCCCTCTTGCCGTCAATCTATCCTGTGAGTATCAAAATTTCCAAGCCCTCTTTCCTTATTATGTCCTATAAACATTTCAACTGCCTCCTCTTGATGTTATGCATAAGTTTCTTTTTGTCACCATTTTCTCTAAAACTTCGTCGTTGCTCACTTATCCCGTCCATGCCATTCTCAACATCCTTTTGTAGAACCACATTTCTGTTGCCTCAAGTCTCTTCTTCATCTACGTATCAGACTATAAACTTTTCTTCATCTAGGTATCAGACTAAAAGTATACTGATCTAAACGCCCACTCGGCATGCACATAGACTCAATACATACACACACACACACACACACACACACATATATATATATATATATATATATATATATATATTTGTGTGTGTGTGTGTGTTTGTTTGTTTGCGTGTGCGTGTGTGTATAATGGTCGGTTGCTAGTTTCCGAGTAGACCCAAATGCTACGGTGTGTAGCTAATCCCTTTTGCAGACACATTCTGACAACTTATACTTTCTGGTAGAGAGCACATAATCTGCCACCATCAGTCGTTGAACGAGGCCAGTATTCTCAAATACTTGGGGTGGGGGGGCTTGCGAGTTCGTGCGCGTACAATAATTGACTGCACAAGGATCGGGTTAACACGTGGCATTATTTTCAGACACTTCTTGACTCTCGCTTTTATCGTTTCTTCAATTCGATATTTGCAAGAAGTTGCTATCCTTGACAGATCGACAATGGTGAGATTCGAAACTTGGTCGCAAGTTTGTAACTATACTAAATAAAAATATCAAACAGTTTAGTCACGTTCGAATTTATAATAAAATAATGATGCAAATTGCAAATAGGAGCTACAGAAACTTGTCAAGAGCCATGATCGCCTACATCCTGAAAAGAAACGGGATATAAAGAATGTCTTCAGTTTTACTATAAAATTTATTGTTGATCTTTTTGCTATAAACATGAATTGTTGGTCATTTTACTATAAAATATATAGTTGGTCATTTTATTATGAAATGTACTATTGGTCATTTTACTATAAAATCTATTGTTGATCATTTTGCTATAAAAATTAATTGTTGGTTATTCTATTATAAAATGTATTGTTGGTCATTTTATTATGAAATGTACTGTTGATCATTCTACAATAAAATGTATTGTTAGTCATTCTGCTATAAAATATATTGTTGGTCATTCTATTATGAAATATATAGTTGGTCATTTTATTATTAAAAGTACTGTTGGTCATTTTACTATAAAATTTATTGTTGGTCATTTTGCCATAAAAGTATATGGCTGGTCATTTTACTATAAAATATACGCTGGTCATTTTATTATGAAATGTATGGTTGGTGATTTTACTATGGAATTTATTGTTGGTCATTTTGCTATAAAAATGTATTGTTGGTCATTCTATTATAAAATATATTGTTGGTCATTTTATGATGAAATGTACTGTTGGTCATTTTGCTATAAAATTTATTGTTGGTCATTTTGCTATAAACATGAATTGTTGGTATTTTTTTTATAAAAATGTATTGTTGGTAATTTAATATAAATCTGTACTTTTTACTTAGTGTTTTGGTTTTTGTTCTAGTGATTCATAGCTTGGACACTAACACCCTGTGCCAGTAACTACAGTAATTAATAGGTAGTTCCATGCCTCTTCAATCTTCCGATTAGAGGCCTTGCTCTGGATGTAGTTTTCATCATACCCAGGATTAAATATTTGGTTTGGTTTGTTTTGTTTTACGGCATATCAAACTCAATGGGTCATTTTATGCCGACAACTTTTTTTTCCTGGTAATATTTTTGTTTTGTCAAAAATCTATTTCCGTTAATATTTTTTCCCAAAAAAATGTATAGCTGGTATATTATTTTTTCAAAAAAGTACAACAGGCAACATTATTTTTTCATTTTTTTGTTGAACGTAGTTTATCGTCTTACCCAGGACGCAGATGTAGTTTATCGTCATACCCAGGACGAGGATATAAATGTAGCCTGGGTGTTAACTATCTGGCCATAGCTGGGACCCTAACAGGTACTACCATCCCGGGTCAGGGTGGACCTGGGAACACCAGCAATTAAGAGGTGGTACCAGGCTCCTCAAAACTTCTTGATAAGAGGCCTGTTTGTTGTCTTACCCAGGACGCGGATGTAGTTTATCGTCATACCCAGACGCGGATATTGATGTAGCCTGGGTGTTAACTATCTGGCCATAGCTGGGACCCTAAGAGGTACTACCATCCCGGGTCAGGGTGGACCTGGGAACACCAGCAATTAAGAGGTGGTACCAGGCTCCTCAAAACTTCTTGATAAGAGGCCTGTTTGTTGTCTTACCCAGGACGCTGATGTAGTTTATCGTCATACCCAGGACGGATTAAATATTTGATTGCACATCGTGTTAAAATATAATTTATGATTTATCAATACATACTGATTTCCGCAATTTTTAGAACGATATTCCTATAGTAACAGGTCAAAGACATTTATGAAAGAGACGGGCTTCTTGTAAATATTCAGAAACTGCCGCTCCAGAAACCAGCAAATAAGTCTTTGAATTTGTGTACTGAGACAGAATGGGAAAAGATAACAGGCTTTTATGACCGTCTCTACTAATTTCGTATTTTGTAATTACGGGTGGATCGGGTCGTTTACTGTTCTTATGAATACACTCGCAAGCAAGCAACATTATTGGAAAAGTAGACCTTTTATCTCCCTTCTAGTTTTTTTTTTAACTCACTGATTAGTTATCTGTGATTCTAATTTGGGACCGGATAAACGGAATGCATACAAAAGTGGCTGGAACAGAAATGAAGTCTGATTCTAAATATAATCTATGCATCATTTTTTGTTTGATTTGGTTGCAATGAAAACGTGCAAAGATCTGCTATTTTATTAAAAACAACGATCTAAATAAGTAAGATTTTTTTGTTCTTACAAATATGTCGGCAGAGATAATTCTAACTTCATTCGAAAAGATTACCTATTTACTTTTGTCAGTTCCATCATCATCATCATCATCATCATCCTCTCCCTCATTGATGGATCGTATGTACAAGTTCCATTTGAGGTGTGGGCTGAGATTAAATCCCAATGGACGGTCAAGTCAGGAAGCCTCCCTGAGAGAACACCCGTACATCATGATAGGCGAATGTTCAGCGTCTGTTCGGTGATGATGAAAGGTCACTATGTAGCTGCGAATCCTGATCGAGATGAATTGACCTCTTCCGTAACTTAAATTATTTCGTCACTAAAAAAAAGAAAAAAGGTAGTCTGAATACATTACCGATTTTATGTAATATACCAATCGTTACGCTTTCTTTGTCAGCGGCCCTCCATTTTCTTTTTTTTTTTTGTTTTTGGTGTCAATGGAAACGTGCAAAGATATTTCATTTTATTAAGAACGATCTAAATAAGTAAGATTTTTGTTCTTACAAATATGTCGGTAGAAATAATTCTAACTACACTTTAAAAGAGTTCCTATTTACTTTTGCCAGTTCCATCATCCTCCTCATCATCATCTCCCTCATTATTATAATTATTATTCCTTTTTGATGCAATTCAGTCAGCTCAGAGTCAGTCCTTTTTGCACGACTCGGCTAGACGGTCGAACTCTCTGCCTCTGGGCAGAGAGGAACCCGGACGGGGCTCCGCCGAAGGACAGAGCTTCGTTCGGGGAGGTTGACCAACCCGATCCCGTTTATACGGGTTCTACGGGCATTTTTTGCCCGAGCCTACGGGATCGGTGAGCCCACATTAAACCGGCCTTGTGCCACATTCGACACACGTGGGCGTGTTTTTGAACATCGTCAGTTAAGTGTCAAGTGAATCTTGCGCGTATGTGTCGAGTAAAAGGGGCTGACCTGGGGTGGCATTTTGATGCCGGTTAGGCATCAGGATATTGTTTTCCTGGGTTGAACTTGGGCAACCCATCCCTGGAGTTAGGCTGGAGTAGGTTTTTGATTGTTTAGTTTTTTTCTTTTCTTTTCCAGTAAACTTAGCTAGGGTGTGTTTGCTCCTCGGCCACTTTTATTTCTGTCCCCACCCGTTTTTTCCTTTAGTTTAACTCCCCATCCCCTCCCTCGTTAGGTGGTCAGTGATTTCAGTTCTCTGGTGGATGCGGGGCGCCTTTCGTTTCGCGTGCGTGTTTTCGTATTTGTTGTTGTGTCTGAATGAGTGCATGTCCGTGTGAGTGTTTGGGATGGATGAAGGGTTTCTCTATTTTTTAAAGTCCCGCATCGATTTCGTCCAGTTAACTGATTTTTCTGCCACATTTAAGGTTTGTGGGGGATTTTATTACTGACATGATTTTGTTTATTTTCTTGTAAATAATTTTATGTCATATTGTATATAATCATTGGGGTTCTTTTAACTTGTTATTTTTATCCCCCCCCAGCTATTATTTGTACATATGGGGTTAATTAGGATTTTCATTGAGACAGTGAGGTATTTTGGTGGGTGTAGTAAGAAAGGTAAGTATAAATGTGTCGTTTTGGTGGTAGGAATATTGTTTGGTATGATTGGGTCAGTGGTTGTTTAAAATTAAGACAATTGATGACCGTCCTTTTCCCCACCCCCACTTTTGGTCTTGTGCCACATTTGTTGTAATTCACTGCAATAAATATTGTTAGTTAAGTGCCATCCGTGATACACGATTGGGAGTGTTTCTTTCGATTGTCTAGGCAGTAGTTTTTTGGGGGTTTTTTCCCCCTGCAGTATGTTGTCGTTACTTTCTTCGGTAGACTGGTTGCCAATCTAGGATACAGGACCCAGTCTGTCCTGCTATTCGACACGTACTTTGGGGGAGAACGGATGGATTCATAAGTGAATATAACGAACCCGACTGGAATTCGAACTCGGCTCACCGACTTCTCATTCAGGGCCGTTAGCCATTACAGCCTTGTTGGGATTTTTTTTTCTTTTTCTTCTATGTGTTGTTTCCCTTCAGAATAATGGCGATCATGACTCTCCACAATTTCATCTCCTTTGTAGCTCTTAATAATTTTTTTCTTTTTCCCTTATCTTCCAAAACCTGCTTCACAATCCATTCACTCGAGTTCACCAGGTTGGTTAAGTGTTGTTCCCTCTGGCTCTCTTGCCTTCAATCTATCCCGTGAGTATCAAATTTTCCAAGCCTACTTTCAACATTATGTGTCCTAGAAATTTTATATATTAAGTATAAGTATTCTTTTTGTTAACAATGTCTCTAGAACTTTGTAAGTAAATGTAATGAATCCGACGTTACGGTTTACTTGTTGTCGGCGCTACATAATCTTTTTTCCCTAATTTATACCTGCACATAACAAATAAACATTTCTCTTTAGTAAATTTCGAGTTTGATTTCTTCAGAACTCTTTTTCAACATCTACATTTCGCATTTTTCTTTCTTGGAATTGTATTTTGTACTTGCTAAGTATAAATTTTGGCATATTTATTTGAATTCCTCGTTTTGTTGTCCTTGCTTTTGACCTGTCCTTTTAGCGGGCACCGTCTGATAAAACCAACCCAGACTCGTGTGCTCCAACTAGAAGTCTTAGGATTTGATATTTACTCTTTACATTTATATATATATATATATATATATATATATATATATATATATATATATATCCAAGTATAAATAAATAATTATATACATATATATATCGCAAGGATGAATTGCCCTACATCAAATTAAGTTATTTGGTATATGAATTTAATTGCCAGTGCGCTGCTGGTTATGTGGGGCGTACAACGTTGCATTTGGAAACAAGAATTAATCAACATGTACCTTCTAAAATACGACTTGGCAAAATAGATAACATGTGTTATCTTCCCTCTAAAAATGAGGAATCGGCTATTGCGCAACACCTAGTAGAGAATATAGCCTGTGCCAAGTCGTATACGAAAGAGTGGTTCAAAATTATTCACAGAGCAGGTTCCAGCAATCATTTGAAGACTTTGGAATGAATCTGTATAGGACTACGGAAACCTTCTCTTTGCCGGCAGAAGGATTTTGTGAAGTCCCTTAATTTGTTGGGGGATATTTTATTTTAACTGTCCCTCGCTAATTATTTACACGCAATTTCCCCTCCCCTCGTTATAAGTATATATACTTATACGTAATTGATTTTAGCGTGTTTCCACCCCCCGCCTTTTTTGCTCTTCATTTTCGTTGGTGTTCTTTTCGTTTAATTTATCAATTTTTCCAACGATTTTCTCCTGATGAGATGTTGGACGAAAGGGCCGTAGGGACTATTACCATTAAACATTCCTTGTTTTTAATATATATATATATATATATATATATATATATATATATATATATATATATATATATATATATATATATATAACATTATTAGTAGTAGTAATCTAAGTAACTACACTCGTTTCAGAAAAACCTTCGGTTTCTTGATTTGCAAATGATCAAATCAATATCGAAAGAAAAAAAAAGGTATAAAAAAGAGAAAGAACCAAGAACATGAACGCCTGTCGAAAACAAATGTTCAGCATGCAGGTCCAAAGCCCAAAGAAAAAAAACCGATACGAGTACACAACTAACTAAATAAAGTGCTCAATACAATAAGTAAAGCAGATCTAGTTAAACCTAGAGAGCCAGACAAACCTACCAAGGTTTCACCTAAGCGGATAGTCAGGGAAGGCTTAGGTTTGTCTGGCTCTCTATGTATGCTCTACATATATATATATATATATATATATATATATATATATATATATATATATATATATATATATATATATATATATACAGAGTATCCATAAAGTTCGTCAGCACTTTTACAAAATTTATAACTTTATTTGTATTTACGATAGAAATAATCTGTAAAAAGTGTTATAAAGTTTAATGTACCTAGTTTTAAGTATAGCTAAAATAACTAATGTGATTTCAGGCATTACTGTAAATGAGTTGGCAAATGTTTTCCGTGAACTGCAAAATCGTATTATCCTTTTTATCTCTAATGATGGAGGACATGTGGAAACTTAAATAAAATTTCAATAAAACCTTAAAAAATATAGATTTTCTTCTTTCTAATCCTTTTTACAAATTATTTCTAAGGCAAATACAAATAAAGTTATAATCTTTTTAAAGTACACACGAACTTTATGGACACCCTGTACATGTATATATATATATATATATATATATATATATATATATATATATATATGTGTGTGTGTGTGTGTGTGTGTGTGTGTGTGTGTGTGTGTTGGTGTGTCCAAGCAACTCTTCCGATCCTACTGGTCCAATTTAAATGACTCATAGCTCATTCAAAAGCCCTACAAAGGTTAGGCGCAAGGAACCGTTTTCGTTGAGCTCAGATTCAGGGTTTCCAGGATATGCGAGGTTAAAAATATATATTAATATATTGTACTAGCCAGAATCGTTGTTTCATGGTTCAAGAGAAGTAACTCTTTTTTCCTTTTATATCCAAAATTGCAGTGCACGTTTTAATATAAATGAGCTTAAAAGCCGCCCTATCGAGCGGCATTATGCTGGCGCTTGTAGAGGACTCTTGGCTTGGCCATCATCACAATAGCTAGAACAGGAGACAATTTATATGATAAAATTAATATAGTGTAAAGATGGGAAAATATAAATTAGAATTAGTTACATTCAACATTTGAAGAATTATAGACGCATAAAAAGTAGAACGTATTTTATGTTTTCGTTGAGCTCAGATTCAGGGTTGCCAGATTAAGCGAGGTTAAAAGTATATATTAATATTAAATTAATATATTGTTATAACCTATATTATCGAATATAATATATTAAATATATTATATTACATAATATAGGCTCTACTTAATTAGCTTCGAATGTTGAATGCATAACTAATTCTAATTTCTATTTTCCCATCTGTACACTATTTTAATTTTATCTTATTAATGGCATGTGTAACTAGAACAGTCTACCCCAGTGAGCGAAATAAAGGGTTCAGTTCGACATTCCAACCGCCTGAAAAGGCTAAATATGGCGACAAAGATGAAGACAGTAGTCCGAATAATGTAAATAATGTACATAATACATCATCTCAGAAATATAGACGTATACTAAAGGCCGGAGCGTACAACGGCCGAAATGTTGTAGCAAATATAGCGACAAAGATGAGGACAATAGTCCGAATAATGTAAATAACGTACAACCATTACTCAAATTCCGATTATTTCGAAAATTCTGATTGCCGATATCCTTTAGACTACCCGCAAACCGTTTTTTTTTTTCATTTTAATACCTTATCCCGCCTGTATATAACCGACATGGCTCCCATACAGATTCCTTTTTTCTGTGAATTACCAGAACATTTGGGGAACATAATATAATTTCACCTTGCTTTGTGCACGGTTTGGAATTCCGAGTTTTCCCTCCCCTAGACTGGCTGCCAAACAAGACTAGAGATCCCCAGTCTACCCTGTCCATAGTTTGAAGATGTCATGGATTCGCATGTGCAAAGATGGAAGTAACAGGCGATAGAGGAACTTGAATTCGTCTCCCATCTGGAATGAACGGGCACCGCCGGCTATTTAGATTTTTTCCCAACCTGCATGTTCCCCCTGACCCCCCCCACCGTTTATATTACTTTTTTCCAACCTGTCTCATTATTCCAGGTATTTACTTGACCCCCCACTGAGTCAGGTTGTGACACAAGGTCGGTTTTTAACGTGCGGACCCGTGTGTTTTCACCCGGGCCGCTGGTCTTGGCTGGTCTAAGCTAGTGATAGCTGGTCTTAGCTTGTCAAAGCTAGTCTTGGCTTGTCATAGCTGGTCTAGTCGTAGCCATGATACCACCAGCGCAGGGACGAATCCCTACACCAGGCAAGTATCGAGTGAAGCACTCAGCCAGAAGGCCGACCAAGCGAGCTATCTGCGAACAGATACTACGCTTTGATCCGGGCCTCCAGGTCGAACAGCTCCCTGTCTCATTATTCCAACGTGGCAGTTTATTCCAAGTTGATCTCCCTCCTTCTTTGTGACGAAACCAATGAATGCGGACTTAGCCCCATTTAGCTCTTGGTCTGCAGTCAATGTTCCGGAAATAAATTAATTTTGAACGTATTTTCCAACCAACTCTTTTATTCCGACTACTTCAAGCCCCCCCCCCACTAACAAAATTATCTGCAAAAGTGAGATGGATGCCTACTGTAGAGCAAATGTAAGCACACTCGTCTCGTACACGAGTGCAATGAATTCGATTCTCACAGGGCGTCCCATTAACGTGACATTAGTGTTTTATTAATCTGTCCTTAACAAAGAATTCATAATCATATGAAAACAGAAGAGAATTTCGAGTAGCGCAAAAAAAGAGAAAGGAACCTGAAGAAAGATGGAGGTAAGGTGAAAAATGTGAGGAAAGGTAGGAACCGTGAGAAAGCTAGAAGCGATTGTGAGGGTCTAAGAGAATGGGGGGATTATACGGGGAGAATAAGGGGCGATAGAGAGAGAAAGTGAGCGAGAGCGAGAAAGCGAATAAGTGGAGAACCGTTGACAAGAAAAGGAAAGCAAAAGTGGGGAAAATATAGAAAAGAAATCGCGATATAAAGAGCGGTAAATAAATGTAAATTATGTTTATTCTTCATCGAGCGAAATGACTGTAAAATTTCATTAATTATATTTGCACACACACAGAAAAAAAGTTGTTTTTTTTTTCTTTTCTTTTTCTTTTTTGCGTTGCCTGATTATGAAAAGATTATTTAATTTTCTTTATATACCAATTAACAATTCCTTCTAGGAAAATCATTAAAATTATTTTCTTGAACGAAGTCAAATGTCTTTACTTCTTTTTAATCTAATCCATCACCACACTAAAAATATTGGAAAGTTTTTTGTTTGTTATGTTTTTTATCGTCTAAAGTTAGAATGTCTAAAGCAACACTGGCTTTTCATCATCATCATTGTCATTATTTTTATTTGTTTGCTGACCCTTTCTTACTATTTACTTATCGAGGTTAAGGTTATAATTTAAAAGTCATTCTGGCATTTTAATTACATTAATTAATTTTCTAATGAACTTAGAACACAACTCTACAGACATCCATTAGTTTTCTTTTTATGAGAGATTTAATGAGTCCAAAAGTTTTCTTGCAATTTCCGCCATATTTTTTTTCTGAGATAATTATATACTGTACGTTGTATTATTCTCCAAGTAAATATTGCATTAATACCTAACCGCTCACAATTAACTTTCTTTCTGATATTCAAAACATTGACACAGTAAAGCTATCAGCTCTGCGTTTACATTATAAATACAAGAGCACTGGTACCTTAGTAGCACTTAATACCCCACAAGTGGCAGGCCTTTCTGTTTTGTTTTTCGGTAGGCTTCGATAACAAAATTCATTTGGGCACTTCCATGTGGTGTAATGGTTAGAAAGCATGTCTAGCTAAAGTAATTAAAACCGAGTTCGATCCTCAGCGGATGCGCCATATTCATGGCGATGCGCCACACCTGAGCTACATCTACTAAATCGTTATAGTAAACATCGTTAGTCTTATTCTGTTAGTAACATTGTATTTAATTGTTGACGATTGGGAAGCCTTTTTCTTTTTTTTTACTGATTGTAGATACTTTTCTATATTACAATGAACAGCTGATAGCCAGCATCTAATGTCCTCGCGGGCAGGGAAATCGTCTCATTCTTACTACTATGGCGTCTTTCTGAAAATTGACTTTCCCAGACACCATAGCTCGGGACTCAGGGTTGGACATTGGAGATCTGGGGACAGCAATTCAGGACCGAACAATGACGAAAGGCATCGCCAATGAAGTTTCGACCAACCCTATTGAGTTCAATGGATGATGATGATGATGATGATGATGATGATGATGATGATGATGATGATGATGATGATGATGATGATGATGAAAATGCTTGCAAAGCGTAATGGTGCTCACCCCCCCCCCCCACCTACAAAAAAATAGAAGCAGCATGCCGTCTTCAAATTCTAGCCGGGACCATTGCATCTATTTTCGCGCAAATAATTTTGGGAATGGTATGATTTTCTCTCCAAGATATGGGTTAAATAGTAACAAGGACTGGGTGCTCTAGACTTGATTATTAACAAGTCTAGGAGAAGCGTTTAAAAGCGTCTGGGCGTGCAGCTAATAGCCCCACTTCTTAAAAAGCTTATTTTCTTCGGAAATCAGAGTGATCTCTCTAATCTGGTACGGATGTGGTTCTCTACTCCTGAGTGAGCGAGAAGAACATGTCTCTTTTAAATATAGCAACTCGTGGGTGATCATAGCCCGCTACAGCTTCCTATCTTTGTAGCTTTTACTATCCGTCAAATCCATGGTATCGCCATCGATTTTCACAAGCTCTTTTGGCTTGCTACTCGTTGTTTCACACTTCTCCTCTTGTCTTTAGTATGCCCTGTGAGTATTAAGTTCTCCGAGCACACTTTCTACATTATACGCCCCAGAAATCATTCTGATCCTAAGCAGAAGTGTCCTTTTCATTTCCATTTCCCTTATAACGTCATCGTTGCTAACATGCTCCGTCTCAGCGTCCTTTTGCAGAAACACATCTCTGTGGCATCAAGTCTCCACTTCATCTGTGGGGAATCTGTTCCACATTTACTGCCCTATAAAGAGGATTGATATTATATAACATTTCAACACTCGTACCTTTGTTTCTAACCAAATATCAGTCGCCAACCTCTGTCTTCCTGGACCCTGATCCTTTATTGTCCTTTCACGTTTCTCCTCACTAAAGTCTCTTCGTTCTTTTTCTCTCCTAATGGCCTTATCGCCTTGGTTGGGGTTAAACGATTAACACAAATATTCTTATATCTTAATATATTGTTTAGTATCTGTCTATATTTCTGAGATGAGGTATTGTAATTATTTACACTATCGACACTACCGACATTGTTCGGACTGTTGTCCTCATCTTCGTTGCCATATTCACGACGTTTCGGTCGTTCTACGCTTCGACCTTCTTCAGGACCTGTCTATATCCCTGAGATGAGGTATTGTAATTATTTACACTATTTACATTGTTCGGACTGTTGTCCTCATCTTCGTTGCCATATTCACGACGTTTCGGTCGTTCTACGCTTCGACCTTCTTCAGGACCTGTCTATATCCCTGAGATGAGGTATTGTAATTATTTACACTATTTACATTGTTCGGACTGTTGTCCTCATCTTCGTTGCCATATTCACGATGTTTCGGTCGTTCTACGCTTCGACCTTCTTCAGGACCTGTCTATATCCCTGAGATGAGGTATTGTAATTATTTACACTATTTACATTGTTCGGACTGTTGTCCTCATCTTCGTTGCCATATTCACGACGTTTCGGTCGTTCTACGCTTCGACCTTCTTCAGGACCTGTCTATATCCCTGAGATGAGGTATTGTAATTATTTACACTATTTACATTGTTCGGACTGTTGTCCTCATCTTCGTTGCCATATTCACGATGTTTCGGTCGTTGTACGCTCCGACATTCTTCAGGACCTGTCTATATTTCTGACATCAGGTATTATAATTATTTACACTATTTACATTGTTCGGACTGTTGTCCTCATCTTCGTTGCCATATTCACGACGTTTCGGTCCTTGTACGCTCCGACATTCTTCAGGACCTGTCTATATTTCTGACATGAGGTATTGTAATTATTTACACTGTCGACATTGTTCAGACTGCTGTTCTCATCTTCGTTGCCATATTCACGAAGTTTTGGGCCATTGTACGCCCCGGCCTTCTTCAGGTGATTAGAATTTCGAAATGAACTTTTTATTTCGTCCACCGGAGTAGAGTGGATAAAAACATTGATTGAATCCAGTAACTTGAACTAAAGAATTCAGTACCTGCCTACAGAAGAGGCGAATAAAAAGGGAGATAACTGAGACATCCAGAACTAGAATAACCTAACCCGGTGGACGAAAGAAACGGTTCAGTTCGAAATTCCAGTCACCTTTAGAAGGCCGGAGCGTACAAAGGCCGAAACGTCTTGAATATGGCAAGGAAGATAAGGACAACAGTCCGAACAATGTAAATAGTGTAAATAACCTTGTTTAGTATTGGGAGTTATCTTTCGATATTTTAATATCCCTTCCTAATCCGGCTTACGGTCATATCACGTTGAAACCCCAGTTCTCATCTGAACACCCGAGTTAAGCAACGTTGAACCTTGTTGTCAGTACCTCGATAGGTGACCACTCAGGAATATAGCTGCTGTAAGCTTGGATGTGTAGGAGGTATCGTAGATTTAAGGCTCAGAATGAGACATCGGAGATCCGAGTTCGAATTCCAGACGGGTTCGTTATTTTCAGTTGCGTGCAAATACCACTGGGCAAGTTATGAATTAACCTCTTTTCCTCCCAGATAAGGGCTAAATAGTAAGACGTGTATCAGAAAATTGTTATCGCCAAAAAAATCTTAAAATCCAAAAATATGTTTAGTTTTTAAATGACCTTAAAACGGTTGAAAATCACATTGGTGGTAATAACGATTCCAACGAAACCGGTGGTTGCACCGGTGGTTGCACCGGTGGTTGCGGGGGCTCCGTTTATTTTGGACCTGGCCCGGGAACATACGCTCGGGCTCCTCACATTAAACTGTGTCACATTCTGCCAGCATAGAGCGGTAAGAAAATGCATTTAATCAAATCAGATTTCGGTGTCCCATTTTCCATCGTTTGTTAAAAAAAACAACTTCTCAGTCTGCCAAATTTATGTACTTGATTTATTTCCCCTTCCTGCCTATCAGTTAATTGATTCCACTTCAAAGATTTCTCCTTGATTTTTTGTGGCAAACGCGTGTCAGCACAGAAGCAAATGAGACCCCGAATCGAGTGCGTATAACTGTCGAAGCTGGTCATGTTCGATTTTACCCCGTTAGCAGGATAACAGCTTGGCATATCCAGATAAGGCCCTCTACGTAACCTGTTCAGATCCGGGGCTTTGCCAACTGTCTCATGTCAATAAAAGCGACGGGAAAAATCAGGAGGCAACGGTGGGCAGTTGCCCAGCCTCGGTGTCTTGTGATGGCCACTTCGACCTGGTTTGATAGTTAACAAGCTGTTGTAAGTGGGAACTAAGGAAACGGAAGCACCGTTTTAGCTATTATTCAGACACGGAAGTACCGTGTCGGCCATATTGTTTTTGCTTCAATAAAAAGAGCTGGAGATCGCTTTGGCGGACAGAAGGCTTAAGTGGAAACTGCGTTGGCACTACAGACCCCACCACCATTATCAAGATGTGATATAAGCTTATCTAGCTAGATCAATTACGACTGAATAGTGAGTTCGATCCTCACTAGGTGCTCCATAATTTCGGCCTTATGCCACACCTATGCTACGCTGAGACAATCATTTGGCAACCTTGACATGGTGTAATGATTACTAACGACAGAGTAGCGAGTTCAATTCTCACTGGGTGCCGCACGCGCTTAGAAAATAAATTATTGCTTCTAGAATTGTTGGTTTGGAGATGTTCAAATACAGTGTAACCCGGATATAAGAGACCCGGATATAAGATAAACCCGGATATTAGAGCCTGTGTTAATGTATATATAATAGACCAAACCCGGATATAAGAGAAACCTGGATATAAGAGAATTCTTCTCCGGTCCCGACAACTCTCTTATATCCGGATTACACTGTAATTAAAAAAAAAGTCCAGGTGGCGTTCCCCACCACCCCAGGTAGTACCTCTCCTCCGGGAGGGGGCTGGGTTTATTTTTTGGCCCCTGATTGAAGAGGAAGAGCCGATGGAGCATGGGCAATTTTTGCAGGGTATTGCCGAAAAGCAAACTTTATATTTCGACCGTGTGTTTCATTCGGTAGATACGTCGGTGCACTGAAATATACCCTTGTTATCTTGCGACGACGAACAATTGTCAGAGCACAACACTAAAGAATACTAAAATCAAACTAAAGGAAATAAAATTTTCAGAGCACAACATTGTTGAATTAATTATTTACTCTTCATAATTATTTTACTACAACTGTAAATATACAGTGGAGTGGAATAAGTGATCGTACGCATGAAAATATTTCATACTTTTATTTGTAACATATTAAATTAACAAAACGGGAATATATTTACTGTATCAGATTGCATACTAAAAATGTATGCATATAAAACTAAATAATATTCCATGGTTAAGAAAATATAGCATTAATTAAATTTTTAGTAGTTTAAAAAATGATCGTACAGCAGAAAAAAAACATGTTTTCTCCATTTAATATTTTGTAGCAAAGCCTTTATTAAGTTCAACAGCAACCAATCTCTTCCTGTAGTCTTTAATTAACAATTTCGCATAATTTAGTAGGTATTTTGTCCTATTCTTCCTGAGTAATTGTCTTCAGGTTTTTGATGTTTGTTGGACATCTATCACGGATCTTATTTTTCAAAAACCGCCATAAATTCTTTATTAGATTCAAATCCAGCTACTGACTGGGCCATTGTAAGATGTTAATGTTGTTATTAGCAAGCCAATTCTTCGTACTCTTAGCAGTATGCTTGGGATCATTGTCCTCCTGGAAGATCCAATCAGGAGGAAGCCCAAGATTCTCTACAGAAAGCGATAAATTTTCGCTTAGGATTTGTTGATATTTTTCTGCATTCATTCTACCGTCTACAATTGCTAGTTTGCCAACACCTCGCATCGGAAAGCAGCCCCAAACCATGATACTACCCCGACCAAATTTGACAGTATATGTATGGTGTTCTTGGGTGTGTATGCTCCGCCGTTTTTCCTCCATACATGATTCAGGAAATTGCGACCGAACAACTCAATTTTACTTTCATCTGTCCAAAGAACTCTTTCCCAATAAGAATTATCCTTATCTTTATGCTCTGACGCAAATTTCAACCTGGCATCTCTATGCCGTTTCAGAAAGAGTGGTGTCTTTCTTGGGGAGTGCGACTTTATACCGTCTCTGCGTAGTTCATTACTAATCGTTTGCTTAGTTACATTAACTCTTAAGCAACTCAGATCATTCCGAAGGTCTTGTCTGATGGCCATTGGGTTATTTTGGACCTGTTGCATCAACTTTCTTTGTAATCTGGGAGAGATATTCCTGGGAGCACCGGGTCTGCCTTTGTTCTCAACAGTATTACGTCTTTTAAATATTGCAATAAATGAACCAATTGTTGAAAAAGTTATATTCGTGTGACTGGAGATGTTTCTGCAACTTTTCCATTGTTCCATAGCTTAATAATTAGCTCTTTTTGAGTCGTTTCTTTACGTCTAGTCATTATTAGAACCGTTATCAGTGAACAGTGACTGCAGAATGATCCAATTTTTAACTGAATGTTGCAATATTTACTGAGAATATTCTAGATCAGTTTAGAATCTTCTACTTTGAAGTACCACCAAACTCTACTGTATTATAATGCAAAAATTGATACTGTATGAACACTTTTTCCACTATTTGAAATATAAAAATGTGCATAACTATCACTTATCGATGAATTTCAAATTTTAAATTGCAGATTCTGATTCTATGCCCCAAAATACATATATAACATTGTTATTCGAGGTTTTCATTCGCTATAAGTGAGAATAACATGCATTTGTTTGCTGTACGATCACTTATTCAACCCCTCTGTATATATAGAATTTCATAAAAAAGTCGTTCAAGTAAAATTAAAAAAAGGAAATTATAAAATTATTTTTCGTATTGAATTCTTAAAAAATGTATTTACCATTAGGAGCTACTCTAAGGTGTATCGTTCAGTCAATCTTTTAATTTGAATCCCAGACAATTTTATCGTTTCCATCAAAGAACTGCGATAGGAACCATCATCTTGGGAATTGATTTTTCCCATGTCAAGAATTCTGTATAAACCGGATTAAGGCGGATAAGAAAAAGAACCCCGTCCCAGTCAAGATGTGACATCAAGGTCATCAAAAAATATTCGTTATAGCGTCATCCAATCAAATACTATTTCATTCGATGACGTCAGAGCGAATATTTATGAACCTTTTCGGTGACTAATTTCAGACGGTTTTTCATCCCTCCCTATCTTCCTTTAATCTAACTGCGCGCAGTATTTGTTAGAATCAATCATTTGGTTCTGCTTCAGTTAGAAAATTGTGAATTTAGTGCAGTGTAACACACTTGTTTTTGCTCGTGTCTCTTCTTTTCTCCGGAGATAAGGAATCGGAGGTTATCTCCGTGGGTAAATGTAAATTCACTTACGTTACGCGAGTTGCTCAGAATGAAATCATCTCTGGAGCTGACATTGGTCAGAATGAATCAAACTGCTCAACAGACTAACTACCATCTTCTGTTAGCCAGCAAGCTCTTTTTTATTTTTATTTTATTACGAAAGATAATTCTCAGTCGGTTTGAATATATGAAGACGTCTAAATAATATATCAGTCGAATAAGACATGCCGCACGAAGAATGACTTCGATGATTCAAACAATTGTGTAGGAGGTCAGTTCTAGATACCGGATAATATCAGCTACAAATGTCAAAAAGGGGTGCTAGATGTTGGCTATATTTGGAAATTTTCATTCATAAATTCCAATGAATAAGTGAATTCATTCTTTCTAGACATAATTTCCAACTGTAAAAATAAATTAGATTTATAAGTCGGTGCCATTGTTAAGGTTCCAGATTAAAAATAATAAATGACTTCAAAGATTATAGAATGTAACAAAATCATATGGAAGAGTGCACAACATGTCGACCGAAGCTTTGGAATAAAAGCGACAAAGATGAAAAACCAAGTCAAACTCGAGTACTAACAGAGATGAGAAACAAGAACTTTGAGTTCAAAGAAATGCGCTCAGAATTTTTCATTTAATTTAGTGTATTTTTCTGTCTATTTGTTCGGCATTATCTGATGTCCCAAGCACATAATCGAGCCATTGACTGATAATTCTACGTCTATAGATATCCCCATACTGTGTAATCTGTGCTTATTATCTCTTTCAGTGAAAGATAAAATATTATGCCTAAAAAAAAGAAAAAAATGTTTGAATTTGCTACTCAGTGATATCTCTTATCTGACAGCCGTAAAAAAAGTTGGTATACACATTTCTCTTATTCGTACAATTGTGGAGTATTAGTATGGTCATTCCTTCCTATCTACCAAAGACATACTTATTGTATACCCACGTGTATTGTATACACCTTTTTTTAAGACATTTTTATGTTAATACATTCTTTTTATAGATACAAATATTTAAGTAAATGCTCTGCTTATAATAAACAGTATTAAACAACATTTACCGGCCTGAATGTCCGAGAAATTTTCATAGAAAATATTCGTTCTCCGACAGGAATCGAACCTGTATTCAATACAGAACCGTCATATAGCCTGACGTGCCTTTAACCGATTTGGCCACAGAGGAACGTTCGGCTAGCAAGGTCGGATTTACTGCCTTTAAACTTCAATCTTCCATAAATTTCTCACGTACATTCATATCTCAAAGCGTATCCAAATGTAATACATTTTCGAAAAATGAAAATCTTACCATCAATACATTTTTTAAAAAATACCAGGAATACATTTTTGGAAAAAAATAATTTCACCACCAATGAATACATATTCGATTCATACGAACCTATCCTAAAAATTTTGTCGCCATTAAATAACACATCGAGGTTGATATGCCGTAAAACAAAATAAAGGAAACCAATCCAAACTGAAGAATACGTATTCTGTTCATACGAACCTATGCTAAAAATCTTGTCGGCATTAAATAACCCATTGAGCTTGATATGCCGTAAAACCAAATAAACCAAACCAAAAATACTTAAATGGGACCTGATTTACAAACGGATTTCTTACAAATAATCCATATACTATTCGTACGAATCTATCCTAAATGTCATGTCAGCATTAAATAACCCATTGATGTTGATATGCTATAAAACAAATTAAATTAAACCAAACCAAACCAAACCAAAAATACCTAAATGGAACCTGATTTACAAACGGATTTCTTACAAATAATCCATATACTATTCGTACGAATCTATCCTAAATGTCATGTCAGCATTAAATAACCCATTGATGTTGATATGCTATAAAACAAATTAAATTAAATTAAACCAAACCAAACCAAACCAAACCAAACCAAACCAAACCAAACCAAACCCGCTTGGCCTGCTTCACCGACCGCCATAAACTTAAATTCTTAAAGTCAAGGCTCAGTCGCTGTCTATCCTCTTTCATTGTCTCCTCTTTCATTCATATCACGGACTGCATTCATCATAGCCATTTTAACAGTAACCCTCTTCTTTGAGTGACACGCGAGCTTTGTATAGCCTTTAGTTAATATCAATACATTTATACTTGCAAGTAAATATCCGTGAACTTCTTTTTGAATAAAATATAGTAAAGACACGCAATATCATCACCAAACCCCCTGACCTCCAACAATTCTTCTGTACACACTATTACACACGCAAAATTAATATAATCACCCGTCGATATAATTCCGGGGTTTAACAAAGTCGTGTAATATTAATTGATTTTATAATTTTCTTTTTGTCCAATCATCTGATAAAAAGTTAACCGTTACGAGACAGTTCGTTTTCATGATATCTGTTACATTCGATTTCAAGTAAAGACGATCGATTTCGATCGATTTTACGCGGCGTGAAAAGTTACTGGAATTTCTAAGAATTTCACAAAAAAAAAAACTAAAAAAAAAAAACAAATAGTTGAGCATTTGGCCTTTTTTACTTGGTAGTTGACGCCATTAAAGCCGAAAAGTGAACGAACGGTAATTTCAACCACATCAATGAAATCAGTTTTGAAATAAAATAGAAATGTGTTCTATTGAAAAAACAAAAATAAAATAACAACGACCAGTATCTCCCTTTGAAAAGACATTCTCATGTATTGCATAATAGTTAAATAAATTATTCAAATGCATGACCTAGGGTTGATTTAGTTCTCGCCCTTGACTCTTCTCTCTGCAATGTAAGGTTCAGGGGTGAATGTTATCAGAGGTGTAGTTTTACTGCCGTGTCAACTGAAATAAAAGCTATCATGAACATTGTCAGATATTTTTTTATTTGTTTCTTATCAGGACAATGACATAATTCTGATATTTTTAATGGTGTGCTTCGCTTTTTTCTTTTTTCTTTTTTTATTATTATTATTATTATTATTATTATTATTATTATTATTATTATTATTATTATTATTTTCTTTCCTACTCTATTTCTTTCTCCGCCGATTTCTTTGTTTCCCTACTTCTTTTTTTATTGTTTGTCTCCCATGCTTCTGTTAATCTTTCCTTATTTCTGTTTTTTCTTTCCTTCCTTCCCCTTGTTACATTTTTCCCTTCTTTCGTAGTTTTCATTTTGCTTCTTTATTTATTTCATTACTCCTTTCTTCATTTCTCGCTCTTTCTTTCATTCCTTCATATTTTGTTATTTTTACTTTCTTTTCTTTTTTTTCTTTGTTGCATCCTTTGGTTGTTTTTGTGTTTCTTTCTTTTTACATCATTATTTTGGGGGGTTAATTTCTTTCCTTTCTTTCCGTTTCTTTTTTTTCCTTCTTTACTTGCATTTTTTCGTTCCTTCTTAGGTTCATTCCTTGTTTATTTCTTTATATCCTTTTTGCTTTTTTCTATATTTCTTTCTTTCTTTCTTTGTACATGATCTACTTTCATCTTTCTTTCTTTTTCTTTTTTATACGCTCTACTTTCATCTATCTTTCTTTCTTTCTTTTATACGCTCTACTTTCATCTTTCTTTTTTTTATACACTCTACTTTCATCTTTCTTTCTTTCTTTTATACGCTCTACTTTCATGTTTCTTTCTTTTATACGCTCTACTTTCATGTTTCTTTCTTTTATACGCTCTACGTTCATCTTTCTTTCTTTCTTTCTTTCTTTCTTTTATACCCTCTACTTTCATCTTTCTTTCTTTTATACGCTCTACTTTCATCTTTCTTTTTTATACGCCCTACTTTCATCTTTCTTTCTTTTATACCCTCTACTTTCATCTTTCTTTCTTTTATACGCTCTACTTTCATCTTTCTTTTTTATACGCTCTACATTCATCTTTCTTTCTTTTATACGCTCTGCGTTCATGTTTCTTTCTTTCTAAAATACGCTCTACTTTCATCTTTCTTTCTTTCTTTCTAAAATACGCTCTACTTTCATCTTTCTTTCATTTATACGCTCAACTTTCATCTTTCTTTTTTATACGCTCTACTTTCATCTATCTTTCTTTCTTTCTTTTATACGCTCTGCTTTCATCTTTCTTTTTTATACGCTCTACTTTCATCTTCTTTCTTTCTTTTATACGCTCTGCGTTCATGTTTCTTTCTTTCTAAAATACGCTCTACTTACATCTTTTTTTCTTTCTTTCTTTTATACGATCTACTTTCATCTTTCTTTCATTTATACGCTCTACTTTCATCTTTCTTTATTTCTTTTATACGCTCTGCGTTCATGTTTCTTTCTTTCTAAAATACGCTCTACTTTCATCTTTCTTTCTTTCTTTCTTTTATACGCTCTACTTTCATCTTTCTTTTTTATACACTCTACTTTCATCTTTCTTTTTTATACGCTCTACTTTCATCTTTCTTTCTTTCTTTTATACGCTCTGCGGTCATGTTTCTTTCTTTCTAAAATACGCACTACTTTCACCTTTTTTTCTTTATTTCTTTTATACGCTCTACTTTCATCTTTCTTTCTTTTATACGCTCTACTTTCATCTTTCTTTTTTATACACTCTACTTTCATCTTTCTTTTTTATACACTCTACTTTCATCTTTCTTTCTTTCTTTTATACGCTCTGCGGTCATGTTTCTTTCTTTCTAAAATACGCTCTACTTTCATCTTTCTTTCTTTCTTTCTTTTATACGATCTACTTTCATCTTTCTTTTTTATACGCTCTACTTTCATCTATCTTTCTTTCTTTCTTTTATACGCTCTACTTTCATCTTTCTTTTATATACGCTCTACTTTCATCTTTCTTTTTTATACGCTCTACTTTCATCTTTCTTTCTTTCTTTTATACGCTCTGCGGTCATGTTTCTTTTTTATACGCTCTACTTTCATCTTTCTTTCTTTCTTTTATACGCTCTGCGGTCATGTTTCTTTTTTATACCCTCTACTTTCATCTTTCTTTCTTTTATACGCTCTACTTTCATCTTTCTTTTTTGTACGCTCTACTTTCATCTTTCTTTTTTATACGCTCTACTTTCATCTTTCTTTCTTTCTTTTATACGCTCTGCGGTCATGTTTCTTTCTTTCTAAAATACGCTCTACTTTCATCTTTCTTTCTTTCTTTCTTTTATACGCTCTACTTTCATCTTTCTTTTTTATACGCTCTACTTTCATCTATCTTTCTTTCTTTCTTTTATACGCTCTACTTTCATCTTTCTTTTTTATACGCTCTACTTTCATCTTTCCTTTTTATACGCTCTACTTTCATCTTTCTTTCTTTCTTTTATAAGCTCTGCGTTCATGTTTCTTTCTTTCTAAAATACGCTCTACTTTCATCTTTCTTTCTTTCTTTTATACGCTCTGCGGTCATGTTTCTTTCTTTCTAAAATACGCTCTACTTTCATCTTTCTTTCTTTCTTTCTAAAATACGATCTACTTTCATCTTTCTTTTTTATACGCTCTACTTTCATCTATCTTTCTTTCTTTCTTTTATACGCTCTACTTTCATCTTTCTTTTTTATACGCTCTACTTTCATCTTTCTTTTTTAGACGCTCTACTTTCATCTTTCTTTTTTTATACGCTCTACTTTCATCTTTCTTTTTTATACGCTCTACTTTCATCTTTCTTTCTTTCTTTTATACGCTCTGCGTTCATGTTTCTTTCTTTCTAAAATACGCTCTACTTTCATCTTTCTTTCTTTCTTTCTAAAATACGATCTACTTTCATCTTTCTTTTTTATACGCTCTACTTTCATCTATCTTTCTTTCTTTCTTTTATACGCTCTACTTTCATCTTTCTTTTTTATACGCTCTACTTTCATCTTTCTTTTTTAGACGCTCTACTTTCATCTTTCTTTTTTTATACGCTCTACTTTCATCTTTCTTTTTTATACGCTCTACTTTCATCTTTCTTTCTTTTATACGCTCTGCGTTCATGTTTCTTTCTTTCTAAAATACGCTCTACTTTCATCTTTCTTTCTTTCTTTCTAAAATACGATCTACTTTCATCTTTCTTTTTTATACGCTCTACTTTCATCTATCTTTCTTTCTTTCTTTTATACGCTCTACTTTCATCTTTCTTTTTTATACGCTCTACTTTCATCTTTCTTTTTTATACGCTCTACTTTCATCTTTCTTTCTTTCTTTTATACGCTCTGCGGTCATGTTTCTTTTTTATACCCTCTACTTTCATCTTTCTTTCTTTTATACGCTCTACTTTCATCTTTCTTTTTTATACGCTCTACTTTCATCTTTCTTTCTTTCTTTTATACGCTCTGCGGTCATGTTTCTTTCTTTCTAAAATACGCTCTACTTTCATCTTTCTTTCTTTCTTTTTTTTATACGCTCTACTTTCATCTTTCTTTTTTGTACGCTCTACTTTCATCTTTCTTTTTTATACGCTCTACTTTCATCTTTCTTTCTTTCTTTTATACGCTCTGCGGTCATGTTTCTTTCTTTCTAAAATACGCTCTACTTTCATCTTTCTTTCTTTCTTTCTTTTATACGCTCTACTTTCATCTTTCTTTTTTATACGCTCTACTTTCATCTATCTTTCTTTCTTTCTTTTATACGCTCTACTTTCATCTTTCTTTTTTATACGCTCTACTTTCATCTTTCCTTTTTATACGCTCTACTTTCATCTTTCTTTTTTATACGCTCTACTTTCATCTTTCTTTCTTTCTTTTATAAGCTCTGCGTTCATGTTTCTTTCTTTCTAAAATACGCTCTACTTTCATCTTTCTTTCTTTCTTTTATACGCTCTGCGGTCATGTTTCTTTCTTTCTAAAATACGCTCTACTTTCATCTTTCTTTCTTTCTTTCTAAAATACGATCTACTTTCATCTTTCTTTTTTATACGCTCTACTTTCATCTATCTTTCTTTCTTTCTTTTATACGCTCTACTTTCATCTTTCTTTTTTTATACGCTCTACTTTCATCTTTCTTTTTTATACGCTCTACTTTCATCTTTCTTTCTTTCTTTTATACGCTCTGCGTTCATGTTTCTTTCTTTCTAAAATACGCTCTACTTTCATCTTTCTTTCTTTCTTTCTAAAATACGCTCTACTTTCATCTTTCTTTTTTATACGCTCTACTTTCATATTTTTTTTATACGCTCTACTTTCATCTTTCTTTCTTTCTTTTATACGCTCTGTGTTCATGTTTCTTTCTTTCTAAAATACGCTCTACTTTCATCTTTCTTTCTTTCTTTCTTTTATACGCTCTACTTTCATCTTTCTTTTATATACGCTCTACTTTCATCTATCTTTCTTTCTTTCTTTTATACGCTCTACTTTCATCTTTCTTTTTTATACGCTCTACTTTCATCTTTCTTTTTTAGACGCTCTACTTTCATCTTTCTTTTTTTTATACGCTCTACTTTCATCTTTCTTTTTTATACGCTCTACTTTCATCTTTCTTTCTTTCTTTTATACGCTCTGCGTTCATGTTTCTTTCTTTCTAAAATACGCTCTACTTTCATCTTTCTTTCTTTCTTTCTTTTATACGATCTACTTTCATGTTTCTTTTTTATACGCTCTACTTTCATCTATCTTTCTTTCTTTCTTTTATACGCTCTACTTTCATCTTTCTTTTTTATACGCTCTACTTTCATCTTTCTTTCTTTCTTTTATACGCTCTGTGTTCATGTTTCTTTCTTTCTAAAATACGCTCTACTTTCATCTTTCTTTCTTTCTTTCTTACGCTCTACTTTCATCTTTCTTTTTTATACGCTCTACTTTCATCTTTCTTTTTTATACGCTATACTTTCATCTTTCTTTTTTTTATACGCTCTACTTTCATCTTTCTTTTTTATACGCTCTACTTTCATCTTTCTTTCTTTCTTTTATACGCTCGGCGTTCATGTTTCTTTCTTTCTAAAATACGCTCTACTTTCATCTTTCTTTCATTTATACGCTCTACTTTCATCTTTCTTTTTTATACGCTCTACTTTCATCTTTCTTTCTTTCTTTTATACGCTCTGCATTCATGTTTCTTTCTTTCTAAGATACGCTCTACTTTCATCTTTTTTTCTTTCTTTCTTTTATACGCTCGACTTTCATCTTTCTTTTTTATACGCTCTACTTTCATCTTTCTTTTTTATACGCTCTACTTTCATCTTTCTTTCTTTCTTTTATACGCTCTGCATTCATGTTTCTTTCTTTCTAAGATACGCTCTACTTTCATCTTTTTTTCTTTCTTTCTTTTATACGCTCTACTTTCATCTTTCTTTTTTATACGCTCTACTTTCATCTTTCTTTCTTTCTTTTATACGCTCTGCATTCATGTTTCTTTCTTTCTAAGATACGCTCTACTTTCATCTTTTTTTCTTTCTTTCTTTTATACGCTCGACTTTCATCTTTCTTTTTTATACGCTCTACTTCCATCTTTCTTTCTTTCTTTTATACGCTCTGCGTTCATGTTTCTTTCTTTCTAAAATACGCTCTACTTTCATCTTTTTTTCTTTCTTTCTTTCTTTCTTTTATACGCTTTAATTTCATCTTTCTTTCTTTTATACGCTCCACTTTCATCTTTCTTTCTTTCTTTCTAAAATACTCTCTACTTTCATCTCTCTGTCTTTCATTCTTTCTTTCTTTCTTTTATACGCTCTACTTTCATCTTTCTTTCTTTCGTTGCTTACTTCTTTCTTTCTGTCTTCCATTCCTTCACATCCTACCTGTATATGGTTATTTTTTTATCTATATAAATTCTTTTCGCACCCAATTCCCCCTGTTATTTTGTTACATTTCTTATTTCTGTCTCATACTCTTTGTTTTCATCTTTTGAACAGAATCTCCATCTTTTCTTTTTTTCTTTTCAATTATTCGTAAAGCGTTTTCTTCATTGACTTTTTGTTCATCATTCATTTTTATCCTAATTTTGTCGCTTTCTCTCTCTATTACTTTTTCTCATCGTCTTGTTTATCTCTTCGAATTTCTCCACTTCTGTCTTTCTCTTTTTTTTTCTTTTCTTCTCTTTTTCATCGTTAATCATCAGGTTTCTCATTTTGCCAGTCAAATGAGTTTATGATTCGACAATAAAACGTGAGCCAAACCGCTAATAAAATTATGAGTGACAGTAAAAAATAAAAAAAGTAATGTAATTATACCAGAAAATGAGGAAATAATGAAATAACGTTTGCGTAAGAAAATTCAAAGGTATACAATTTGGAGGAGTGATTTTTTTTGGTGAAGAGTTTACTTTTAAATTAAACGGAGAAACATTTTCATCTCGGAAATAAAATCAAGAACAATATGCAAAGGATATTTCAAAGGTTTCGAGCCCAATATTCTTAATGAGATGACAACAGGAAAAATAGTTTGGATTTTCTTCTTTTTTTTTTGTTACTTATTTATCCACAGGGTTTGGCCTTACTGGCCTTGCTTATCTGTTTTTATCTTCATCGCTGCAGTCCAAAGCATGACCGTCGAATGTTGTGTACGTTGTATAGATCTTCTGAAAAAATATAGAGATCAATGAGAATGCTTCAATTTTGTAATAGATACATATATATATATATATGTATGCATGTATATATATTGTCATCTACAGACAGACTGTTTCGCTGTATCACAGCACATCAGTGTGGATAGACGTCCTGTTGCCACCAGCTAGGATCAGAAACCCGACTGAATTGGCGTCAGTCGAGAATTCTACCCCTAAGCCGTTGGCACACGACAGGAATGAAGGTGAATTTAAGCGTATTTATTTTTAAATAAACACACAGATTTACCGAAGAGTCTTGAATGATTAGCCGTAAGAGTCACTATTTACATTCAGTATATATATATATATATATTATATATATATATATATATATATATATATATATATATATATATATATATATATATATATATATATATAGAGAGAGAGAGAGAGAGAGAGAGAGAGATAGATAAATCGATATATATGTGTTTGTGTGTGTGTGTGTGAATAAAGGACAAGAGGAAACACTATTCTTAGCCGATGCTGCGCATCCTCTGAGAAAGATTATCAAGGCAAATATAAGATTTATTTGTTGCACGTGTTTATATACAAATGCAAGGATGTCATTGTTTTATCAAGGCTTTTAAGTTAAAGAACTTTCATGAATATTCATCAGGTGTTTTTTCCTTTACAGATACACTCTGTTTGATAAT
>OZ038512.1:35925140-35930140 GCA_964036315.1 Acanthosepion esculentum
CAATTTATTTAAAGACATTTATATTATGTTTAACGTTCTTTCTATAGATACATGTATTTAAGCAAATGCTCTGTTTTAAACAGAGCATTTGCTTAAATACATGTATCTATAAAAAGAACGTTAAACATAATATAAATGTCTTTACATATATATATATATATATATATATATATATATATATATATATATATATATACATAAGGGTGTTTCATTAAGACGGATCAAAGTCAGCAGAAAATAATTCAGTGTTATTGGCAAAAAATTATTTATTTCTCTATTGGATCATGTTATTTAAGTCATGGCAATTATGTGTGAAAATTAATACCGCCCAAATGTCCGCCACATCTGACAGAAAAAGTAAAAAAAAAAATCCTTGGACTCTTAAACTTAACTCACATTTAAAATCGGCTCAAGTTATTGGAACACCCTTTATATATATATATATATATATATATATATATATATATATATATATAAGTTGTCTGGACATGAGTTTTTGACCCTGGGTTTCACGCCTTTGTGATCATCAGACAAACTGGTTTATTTTATAAAATTATATCTATTTATGCTTGTTTGATTATGTTTGGTGGCGAGTAGGCGAATACACTTTTGTGTTTATTTGGGCTGGTACTATCATACGCATAGACCAATTTAAAAAATAAACCACACACACACACACACACACACACACACACACACACACACATATATATATATATATATATATATATATATATATATATATTGTTCATGTTTGTATTTAGACAACATATCTTCATTCAAGCATGTTTGGTCAATATATATGGACATGTTATGTTTATTTATTTTTATTTTAATCCTCTGGAATTCTCTGATCGACTTCATAATATTGATCTTACATTCGTTAAGGAAGCTGCTGTAGTTTTTTTCTCCTTTCTTTTATTTTCAATCTCATCTAATATCATCTTCAGAGGTGAATTACTAACATAAAAATTAATGTAGTTTATGGTTGTGATTTTTTTGTAAATACGCATGAAACGCTTTAAGTAAGCTGCCACAGTTCGATAAGCCATAGAAAACGAGTCAAATGAACAAAATTTGGTTTATGATTCCAATTCTTTAATATTAGTGTCTATTATAGTGTAGCGGATTAAACCATTGGTTTAATCATATCTGCTTTCCTTGCAGCTGCGGGTTCAATGGCTTGGTCAAGGAGTGTAGAAAAATCTTATACACTTGTAGAGCGAAAGAAATGAACGAGATAAGTAATATCGGTTTTTATCAACTGATGTAAGATAACCCAAAATCATGGGAAGAGAGGGGAGTGGGTACGATCTATCCAGTCCACCCAATATCATGGTTTCATAGTCGGGAAGATAATGGTCTATTTACTCGGCTTCAAAACTACATGTACAGAAACTATAGAGGAGGTATTCATTAAAAAAGCTATAGACGACGTGTTACGCTATTGGTTTCAAACTCATCCTCCAGGTATTTTCAGTCATGGTTGTCGGAAAATTGCTGCGACCACATCTCTGCTTACATCTAGCCACCTTACTCTGCAGAATGCAATCTCCTTGATTATGTGTGGGGCACAGTTGAGCACGAAACCAACGAAACTCCTTGTAACACCAAAGATGAACTAACGGCAAGGATTTTGCCAGAATTTACTCTTTTCTGTAGTATTCCAAGATATGTTTGTGTAATCTTTGCAAATATATCTATTAAAGTGTGATGTCAGTATATATATATATATATATTATATATATATATATATATATATATATATATATATATATATATATATATATATATATATATATATATATATTAGAGTCATTGGTGTCTGTTGATTTTGAAACTATGCCAAAACATTACGCACAGACACTCTTTACTACAGTTCACTCACACGCCTTGTTAACACCAAAGATGAACTGACGGCAAGGATTTTGGCAGCATTCACCACCTTAAGGAGATCGTCCAGAAGAGTTACAGGAGATTTCGTATTCGTATGGGGGCCGTGGTTGAAACCAATGATGATTTTATTGAATAAATGTATTCTTTTCTGTAGTATTTCAAGATATTATAGTGTAATTTTTGCAAATATATCTGTTAAAATATGTCAGTATATATATATATATATATATATATATATATATATATATATATATATATATCAGCAATAAAAGTATGAAGCTTGATATTACTAGACATATTAAAAACGGGCTTCCAACGGGAGATTTAATTTCAATTAAAAAACACAGAAAATGTACAATGAAAAGGAAACGTTCTCCCTCCTCATCAAATTAATTCTATAATTTATAAATACGGTTGTAGTTGCGGGGCTGACTACATAGGAAGGACGACACAACGCCTGTACATGAGAATTAAACAGCACCTTCCTACCAAAATCAAGAACCACACCTTGCCGTTGACTGGACTCGTCCGAAACACTTACGGTTCCCCCATATGCGAGCACTTATTAAAGAGCAGATTTTGTTCAGTTAATTTTAGTGTTGACTGGTTCACCGTGTTGTCCCGCTCATACTCGTTATTTCACCTTAAGGTGCTGGAGGCACTTTACACCGGGTCCCGCAAGCTTTCCTTGTGCAAACAACGTGAGTGTTTGTTGGGGCTCGTTGTCATTTGCCTCTAGCTCCTTTTGCTCATAATTATTTTTTTATTTTTTTCCCTCCTCCTCCACATTTCCTTTTCATTGTACATTTTCTGTGTTTTTTAATTTAAATTAAATCTCCCGTTGGAAGCCTGAAGAGCGGGAGCGAAACCGGTTGGTTCGCCCGTTTTTAATGTCTAGTAATATCAAGCTTCATACTTTTATTGCTGTGATAAAATTTTGTACCTTCAAAAATATCTTCAAATACATACATACCGAAACGCTCCTCTGTGACTCAATCGGTAAAAGCACGTCAGGCTATATGACGGATCTGTATAGGATAGAGGTTCGATTCCTATCGAAGGACGCATATTTTCTATGACAATTTCTCGGACATTCAGGCCGGTAAATGTTGTTAATACTGTTTAATATAACAGAGCATTTACTTAAATATTTGTATCTATAAAAAGAACGTATAAACATAAAAATGCCTTAAAATAATAGTCGGACTCTGTCCACTTCATAATATATATATATATATATATATATATATATATATATATATATATATATATATATATATATATATATATATATATATATATATATATATATATATATATATAAAATTTTGAATTGGACATAGTCCGACAATTTATTGAAAGACATTTATAATATGTTTAACGTTCTTTTTATAGATACAAGTATTTAAGCAAATGCTCTGTTTTATAATAAACAGTATTAAATAACATTCAGGCCGGTAAATGTTATTTAATACTGTTTATTATAAAACAGAGCATTTGCTTAAATACTTGTATCTATAAAAAGAACGTTAAACATATTATAAATGCCTTTAAATATATATATATGTATGTATGAGTGTGTGTGTGCGCACGCGCGTGTATTTTTGTATTTTAGCTATAGTTTAAAAGTCAACAGACACCAGTAACTCTAAGACTCTTTACTAAAGTTCAGTCACATGCCTTGGGTGAAACCACGCTGAAATCACATCAAGAACTCAACTCCTTCACAAATCGACGATGGTGAGATTCGAACTCATGTCTCATGGACTGTAAACGAATGGTTGAACTATTTGGCCTCGAAACTATACTCAAAGCATTCCATACACTCTCTGAAATGTTACCATGAAAGTTCTAGTAAGAGCATTTATATAGCAATGATTTCGAAGTGAATAAATAAATGTCGGGGGACTTCTCTGTAATTAGGTAAACTCCAAATAACTGCATAACATTTTTTTTTAGTGGCGTGGTGGGGGAAACTGAGGAGAAATCTAATTTTATTAAGTAAAATTCAAATGTTCAATAGCATAATGATAATTATAATTCCATACGGTAATTTAGATTTTTTTTTTCTTGTAAAATAAAATTATATTTCTGCTGACACTGTCTCAGCTGCTAAACATTACCATTCCATCGGATTCTCATTCAGCTTTATTCAGCGACACACACACATACACACGCACAAACACACACACAGACACACACACACACACATATATATATATGCATATATATATATATGTGCATATATATATATAGATAGATATAGATCTATATGCATATATATATGCATATATATATGCATATATATATATGCATATATATATGCATATATACATATATATATATATTTATATATATATGAACATATATATATATATGTATATATATATATGTATATATATATATATATATATATATATATAGATATATATATATAGATATATATATGTACACATGCAATTTCCAATAAATATGACAAAGTGCTTTGATTAAGTATTTTATATAATTTTTCATGTGAACTTATAATTTTTTTCTTTTCAGTAAATAAATTATATAAAACTGTCCAAAGCTTTCGGCTATACATTTAGCCATTTTCAACATTGACTAGAAATAGATTGTTGTAATGTTTCATTATTTATATAATGTTTCATTTTCAAAACACTGTCAACATATTTTGTCCTTGTTTATAGTTTATATTATTGAATGTTGTTTTTTTATTTTTTATTAATAAGGCTTCCATTAAGGTTAGCCTTCTTTTTACATGTAGACCGTGTTTTATTTGTAAATACGCAGAAACACACACGCATACACACACACGCACACACACACACACACACACACACACACACACACACACATATATATATATATATATATATATATATTATAAATTTACTTATTTAAAAATATGGTTCCATCACTACACAGCAATTACCATACACCAAAAACAGAAGCTAAAAACTTCAAATTCAATTATATAATTAAATTAAAGTCCCTAGTTCCGTTTCATTTTCAAGCCAATTTTGGTATAATTACATTATAATTTTAAAGCGTAATTCTCAGAATTTTTAATAGTAAATCGTGTAAAAATGATGTATGACTGG
>OZ038512.1:35935140-36000140 GCA_964036315.1 Acanthosepion esculentum
TATTGATTGATTTGTTTTTTACGTCTTGTCCTCCTTTTGAGAAAATATTTTTATTTAATAAGGATTTAGTGATAGATTATTCTTACTAATTAAATCATAACTGAAAAGAGAAGAGGTGGATTCGTAGCTTTCCCAAAGGTATTTGCGTGAAAGTATAGCGAACACGACTGGAATCGGCTCACCGTTTAATAATTCCGAGACATTATCCATTACAACCTCCAAAGATCCAAGGTTACAGCTCCTGATATACACAACCAGTCACCCTTCTAGGTACTGACCAGTTTCTTCTTTGCTTAACTTCAGAGACCGGACAAGGATCGCTGTTTTAAACTGATATAGCCGTAAGCTTCTTATACCACCGCACATCCAAGCTTACAGCACCTGGTATTCCCATGCGGTCACTCATCGTAGTACTGACCAGACTTGACGTCGCTTAACTTCGATGATGGGACAAGAACAGATGTTTCAACCTGATATAGCCTTAATCTTCTTATACCACCCGTACATCCAAATTTCCTGATCTGTTAATACCCATGGGATAACCCATCGTGGTACTGACCAGTCTCGATGTTGCTTAACTTCGATGATCGGACAAGAACCGGTGTTTAAAACTGATATAGCCGTAAGTTTCATATACCATCGCACATCAAGGCTTACAGCATCTGGTATTCACATGAGGTCACTCATCGAGGTACTGACAAGTCTCGACGTTGCTTAACTTTGGTGATCTGAAAAGAAACTGTGTTGCAACCTGATATAGCCGTAAGTTTCATATACCACCCGCACATCAAGGCTTACATCAACTGGTATTCCCATGCGGTCACTCATCGAGGTACTGACAAGTCTCGACGTTGCTAAACTTCGATGATCTGACAAAAACCGGTGTTTCAACCTGATATAGTCGTAAGTTTCATGTACCACCCGCACGTCAAGGCTTACAGCACCTGGTACTCCCAAGCGATCGCACGTCTAGGTAGAGGACGATATACGTAACAATACTTTCATATATTTTCACCTCTCAATTCTATTTTCAGCTTTTATAACAAATACACAAACATACGACAATCGGATCATTATTATCTCGGTGAGACAGAACATTGCCTCCGCAGCATTTTTATTAACTGACGAACTGCACTGTAAAATAATTTATTATTCAAGTGAGTTTAACTGTTTTGCTCTAATAAAAATCCCGTTAAGTGACCCACAAACAGGGGGATCTGTTAAAATGAAACTCACTACATGTTATTCCTTGTATTTACATTGAATTGCTTACATACATTGCATTTACAGAGGTATATTTTACAACACTTAACCTTTAAAGTTTTTATTATTAGCCGTAAGAAGACACTCTGTAGTAATTTTACATTTAAGAAGTAGAAAATTAATGACTATTTTTAAAGTATTTTTTATTATTTCTAATCAATATTATTTTTTTATGTTTAATACACATATATATTTGATGTTCTAGTTTCTATAAAAACGACAATGGTAACTACTGAAATTAAACATAAGGAATAAATAAACTCCTAAGACACATGTCTGCGCCAACAATTTGTAAGTTAATGGGTTAACGGCATATCAACATCACTATGTGTCATTTAATGCCAAAATCTAAATATTTTGTACGCAATTTTATTTTATTTTTTGAGGTAATAATGATTTTAGTGATATAAGTCTTACTAATTAACCCGTAGCTGGGTGGAGAAGAGGTGTATTCACACCTTTCCTAAAAGTATTTACGCGTAAATAAATATGTCGAACTGAAATGGAACTGGATCTCGGCACACCGATTAACAATTTCAAAACACTATCCATTACACCACCTGCACATCCAACTTTACAGCACCCGGTATTCGTAAGCGGTTACCCATTTAAGTAGTGACTTGAATCGACGTTGCTTAACTTCAATTATCATGCGGGAACCGGAGTTTCATCGTGATATGGCCGGATGCCCTGTTATTTTATGACAGAAGATAAGTCTCAGTACGATATTAAAAGATTATTTTAATTTCTTTGATATATATATATATATATATATATATATATATATATATATATATATATATATATATATATATATATATATATATTGAGCGTGGAACAAATAACCACATCAGCCCAGTAGAGAATTTTGTAAGATCCGCCACCTCAAAATATAAGGGAGCTGCCGACCATATATAGTGCAATATCACTTTGAGGTCTTCCGACCACTTGTCGAATCAATGCTACATCGAGTTGCTGCACTTCGCTTGATCTAGAGGTGGTTCTACACAAAATAAAAAGACTATTCCATAACTTTTGGCACGTCAGAGTAAATTGTGATATCTATAATGCCGACCATATATAGTACAATATCACTTTGAGGTCTTCCGACCACTTGTCGAATCAATGCTACATCGAGTTGCTGCACTTCGCTTGATCTAGAGGTGGTTCTACACAAAATAAGAAGCCTATTCCATAACTTTTGGCACGTCAGAGTAAATCGGGATATCTATAATATTTTTGGAGCTATCACTGACACAACTCAGACAATTACCATGACTAGCATTGGAAAACTTATAAAAATTCCGTATGAGTTATATACTATATTGATTATTTTAATTGGTGCACACTTTTCTGCATATAAAATACTACAAAGTTTTATCGAATTCTATGTAGAATTTTAAAGCAAGAAGATCTAAAAGAAAATTGTCGCTTAACATTTTAAATGTTAATTTGTTTCCTCTGAATGCATAAAGCTGCAAACTGCCGCTGGTTTTCCAGTCTCTCTGAGAGCGTAATTACTTAATTTGTTTTTAATGTATGCGCGATAACAGAATTATATTGCTAATGTTTTTCACTGAAAATACATGATTATTATCAAATTTAAGAAATTATAAACACAACGGAATCCTGTGAAGTGTCAGTTTTTAATTCGTTTTAAATCATCCCTTCGGTACACACGTTTTCTTTTGAAAATTATTGTTTGTTTTAGCTGTAATTAATATCGAAACGTGGAATTATAAAATTCTAATTGATTATTATTTCATAAGATAGATAATATAATTTGTTACCATTAATATTTTAATCATATATCTTTTTATAGATTCTTTCAAAGTTTATTAAATGTTGCATGTCAAACTAGATTGAAACGATTTTTTTACTCAATAAAACATGCCGAAATCAACTTAAATATCTTATTTAAAAAAGTTATATTTGTTTAAACAATGAGGTCGTTATGTGTTTGATATATAAAACTGGTGATTGATGATTGCCTGAGATGTCGAGTAGCGAAGCCCAAGATATAATTTATAACAACATATCTAGTTAAAGATTATTTTTACCAAATAATCTATCGCGTTTATGCCTGTGATAGCCGCAAGCGACTATAGAATACTGTTATTTTCTGTGACACTGTCGTATCTTTAAGTAAACGTGCAAATCGTTATCCTTGAAAATAAAGATTTAGCTGTCAGAAAACTTCAGAATCAACCAAGTGAATGTCTCGCCAGAATAATTTTTCTCCCTTTTCGCAAGCCAATCCGCCATTTTCATTTTGACCTGTGCGTCATAACTTTGACGGCGTCTGTCATATGATTACACCTATTATGTTTCCCATGAGTTTACAACCCTTGCTGGGTTTGTTTATTTTCACTTGTTTATTTGTTTTTTGTTCGTTTTTGTCAGTCATGCATAATGCAAAGGACGGGGGATATTAATGACCAGTTTAGCGATGATTATCTTCGTCAGCTTTCGAGGAATTTACATGCCATTCTTTGACTGTATGCTTAAACCTCTTTGGCATAATTAATTTTGTACAGAATTAGATTCAAAGGAAATCCGCCCATGCTATCCAGACATGTGTTCATGGAGCCACACCTGAAAGCAGTCTGATTAAATATAATTATTATTACAGTTCCGGTACGAATATGGATCAATAAGTCTGCAGCTTGAAACACAGTTATTAGCTGAATTTTAATCGGAAATGTTCATTGTATAATGTCAGATTTAATGTGATTAATATAACAGAAATACATACAATACAATAGCAACGAAGGAAATTTTGTTGAAAATAAATATTAACAGTGATCCCCCGCCTATTCGCGATTCAACATTCAGGGCTTGACACATTCGCGGATTTTTCTTTAGAACATATGTACTTTATATTCGCAGAAACTCCGAATATTCGCGTGTTTTTCTGAAGAATATATGTACAAATTACTCACTAAGCACTTCATCGATTCGCGTATTTCTTTCCTAGAACATACTTAAAATATTCTTGTATTATTTTCCTGTCATTTAAGTGACTTAAAACATATAACAGTCCATTTTTATGGTAAAAAAAAATGGCAGAAATATACATCTGCATTGTAAAAGACAAACGCAAAAACATGCTTAGTCCTTGGGATTTGTTCTTTGTTAGGGGCAGCGGCTGGGGTCTTAAAAGTGGCTTATGCTAAGTGTGGGGTCATCAACACAGTTCTGTTTTTAGAAAATGTTTAAACTTTATATTTTGTGTTTGTTACACATATTTTATACAGTATTTTCAACGGTTGTACCGATCTATGCGTAATTAAAAAAGGTTATTGGCCGTATGAAAGAAAATTTACGCTAAGTGTATGGTCACAAATACTATTTTTCAAAAATGTTTTTAAAAGAGTCTGAAATGTTTCTAAAGTGTTTAGGGTGAAATTTTAAGGTATATGGGGTTTTAACAAACAAAATAGGTACTTATAAGCACTTTTAGGGAGGTTACAAGTATTCGCGGATTCTAACTATTCTCGGCCGGTTCTGGTCCCTAAACCCCGCGAATACCGGGGGACTCACTGTATTGTGTAAAATACATGCCTTTTCATTATTATACTGCAGAATTATTAATGTACCTACATATTCATCACCAAATTAAGTGCATTGACAAGGAAATATATATATATATATATATATATATATATATATATATATATATATATATATATATATTTCAAAATAAATAATTTTGGTGTAAAATAAATTCTTTTTTCATTTTGAGGCTGCAGACCTATTGATGTATCTTGTAATCACCGAATTAAGTGCATTGACAAGTAGGGAGATTATGTAGAAAAAATAAATACTTGTTGTGCATAATAAATATGTTTTCCATCACTAGGCTTCAGATTTACTGATGGAACATATTTCCTACCAAAGTAAGTGGATTGACAAGGAAGGATATTATGTTGAAAATGTTATTTGTAGCGTCTTCACTGGGCGGCTGACATATTGGTATAAATATTCAGTCAGTCAGTTTTATGCCATCTTTCGATACATGACTGACGAGGCAGATTTTTCCCACAGTGGGTTGCTACTTCTTTCTTCGGTAGACCAGTTGCAATTCAAGACTATAGAACCCGGTCTGTTCTGCTATTTATCCATAGCTGGGGGGAGACGAAGAGAATTCATACCTTTCCCAAGGGTATTAACACGTAAGTGAAAGTAATGGATTCGACTAGAATTCGAACTCGGCTCTCCGATTCCTCAATCCGTGCCGCTATTAGAATGCAATAATTAGAAGAGACGTGAGAACGTGGATAGAACATTCTCATTATGTGACCCACTGGCTCTTATAAAGGGTAGTATGTTAGTCAGTTATGGGCCATGCGTTATACAATCTTAGGCGATCATTTATCTATTGATAAATGACTGATGAAGCAGATTTTTCCCCCGCAATAAGTTGCCATTTCTATCTGCTGTAGACCAGTTGCCATTCAAGGCTATAGAACCCGTTCTGTCCTGCTATTTACTCATATCTGGCGGTCGAAGAAGACGATTCATACCTTTCCCAACGGTATTAGCACGTAAATTAAGACATTTTTTTTATGTTTATACGTTCTTTTTTAACCTACAAATCACTCGAAGAATATTATAACCCTAGTTTTTAATAATTATAATCTGTATAAGGTTTTTTTTTAATACGCAAGTAGTTTCAACTGTACATTCAGTCATCCTCAGGCATGGAAATTATTTTGGTTTTAGTAAAATCCAGGTAGCAAAAAAAAAAAACATATTTCGATTCGCATTTAATATTTTCGTCTTGGATGCTACCTGGAGTTTACTAAAAACAAAATAATTTCCACGCCTGAGGATGGCTGTATGTACAGTTGAAATTAATGCGTATTAAAAAAAGACCTTATACAGCTTATAATTATTAAAAACAAGGATCATAACATTCATCGAGTGATTTGTAGGTTTATGCATCTTTAAAATTTTGTTTGCGAAAGGATTTCGCCATTTTATAACATTAACTTTACTAATCTACTTTTTGTATGAATGATTCATTGTAAAATATATATATATATATATATATATATATATATATATATATATGACATACACGAGCCAAAACACAGCAGTCCTTCTACAGAACGCATAACCCAATTAGACATCCCAGACCACCCAGATTAGCCCCTAGTAGAGAATCAACAGCAAACACACTCAACCTTCAAAAAACGGGATAAACCCCCAACCAGGACACTCGGATGGGGGTATAGCATCCCTAATAGGAGACATGATGCAAGCTTTCGAGATTTTACGAAAGAACTTCGCTATGCTTGCAAATCCAAACTTGACCCATACGCGCGAGTTATAAATTTAAGTAACAATAAATTTTCACTCAACACATTCAGTTTATTAAATAAAGGACTAAGCTCTTGCCCTAGTTCCCCAAGATTTGATAAAGACATCTTGGGAAAGGACCTGAAATCCTTCAGAAGAAGAATACCTCCAAAAGCCCACTATGGGGACAATGATCAAACACCTTCCATACTTGATACATTAAAAGAGAAGGATACTACATACACCCCACAAAACACAGACATTACTATAAAGACATTTGAAATAGCCGTAGCAAATGACATAAAGAAAACAATAGCACGTAAGCTGCCACGTAACAATATTACTGAATGGAACGTATAGCCCTTGACACGCTCACACATAGAGATGACGTAATCATAACACAGGCTGACAAAGGGGGTGCCACAGTGATCTGGGGAATCAAAGAATACATGAAAGAGGCCAACAATCAGCTAAATGACACAGAAACCTATAAAAGCTTACCTACAGATCCTCTTCCCAAATACCAAAAAGAATTAACTAGCTCACTAAACATAATGCTTCATAACAATCTAACCAACAAGGAAATATGCACAACATTTAAACCCACACACCTGCTCGCTTCTATCTCCTTCCTAAAATACACAAAAGCAACAACCCAGGAAGGCCGGTCATTTCATCATTCAACTGCCACATGACCAAAATTTCCAAATATGTAGATCATTACATACAACCCCTAGCTAAGGAAGTAAAATCCTACACCAGAGACACAACAGATCTACTTAACAAAATTAATCACATACAAACAGTTCCAGAAAATTATATTCTAGTGACTATGGACGTAAGATCATTCTATTCAAATATTAAACACATTGAAGAGCTAACCGCCCTTCAGGAAGGACTTACAAAAAGAAGAAAACAAGACCCCTCACCAAAGAAATTATCATAAAACTCATGGAGCATATTCTTACATTGAATACTTTCAACTTCAATGGAGCACACTACCTGCAAACAAGAGGCTTTGCCATGGGTACCATTGCAGCTCCTTCATATGCTACAATATTCATGGGAAAATTTGAGGAGACCCACATCTATCCCCTCATCGGTAGCGACTGCGTATTCTATGCAAGATATATCGATTATATACACGGGCAGTGGCGATAAACTTATCCAATTCCTCAGGACCATAAACCCAGTGAACGACTCATTTAAGTTTGACTATGAAAAATTCACAAGATCGGTAACGTTTTTAGACACCTGCATTTATATAGATGAAAACAGGAAACTACAAACGACACTACACACTAAAATCACCGACACCCACAACTATCTACACTTTAAGTCTTCCCACCCTAAACACCTCAAAGCGAACCTTCCCTATTCACAAGCACTTTGAATCAGAAGGATATGTTCCAACAATGAAGAACTAAATAAACACATTGAAAATCTGGAGCATCAATTCACATGGGGCTATAAACAACACTTAATCAGGGAACAAATAAATAAAGCAAACTCCACACCTAGAGAAGACACCCTAATGTACAAGATTAAAAATAAACTCAGCTGCATCCCTCTAGTAACCACTTTCAACCCCACTCTGCCTCCACTATCCCAAATAAAGAAAAAAGTCGCCGGGAAATACTACATCTCAAACGAGACCTAAAGAATTGTTTGAGGAACCCGGTCTTCTATCATATTGTAGACCTAAGAACCTAAAAGAAATCATAGGTAGTTAACACATTTCAGGGGACATGGTAATCCGTAATAAACCAACAACAAAAACAACAGGATTTTCCCAACCATCTAACAACACAAGAAGCTTATGCTGCAACCACATTAAACACACGAATTCATTCACTAGCTCAGTCACTAAATCTACTTTCAAAATCTACCACGACTCTAACTGTGACGTCATAATATAATTTACCTCCTAGAATACACACTATGCCAGAAACAATATGTAGGAAAATCTGAATGGCCCAATTCACTACAGAATTAAGAATTATCGCAATCGAAATAAGTCGACTCCCCATGAAAGATTATTACCTGTAGAACATTTCCGCCTCGAAAAACACGATTTTAAAATCCATACCAAATTCACTATAATTGAGAGAATAGAAAAGTCCAGAGCAGATAACATTAGAAAGATTTTAGAGTTCCATGAAAATAAGTGGATACAACGTTTAAAAACGCATTATCCAGCCGGGCTTAACCATAAATTTAACAACATAGATAATATTAATATATAACCCTACAAACCAAAACCTACCCACATTTCGCACCCACACAAGACATATGCTTACAGAGGTGTTGAGCCCTCACATTTATACACACACCCACACGTATATGCACACTTACACACATCATAGTCAATCAGTCCCTAATGATCCAATTGATAACACACACCCATAGTAATATACACGCTTACACACATCATACTCACTCACTCCCTAAGAACCAAATAACACACACACACACACTTAACATAGACACATCCCCTTTCCAGGAACTAATAAAACTGTCAGACTGACCAAGGGAATTCAGAGCAGCATGAATCCATCCAGCTCTTATCTCAAATAACAACTTAAAAGAGACTGTTTGACCAACACAAGGACTGACCAAAAGTCATGATAAAAATAAAAAATAAAAACCAAGTGAAAACTACAGACAAAAGTTCATTTTCTCCATCAAGACATTCATTTCTGTAGTTCAGTGCTACCAGCAAGCAGAAAATTATTTTTCTTGATGATGGCCATGTTGGCCGAAACTAGTCAAGGAATATAAATGAAATAATCATAAAAACGAAGGAATATTAATATACAACCCAGTGTGTCTGAAGATTTTAATTTTTTAATATTTTTTATTGTTCAATATATATATATATATATATATATTTATATATATATATATATATATATATATATATATATATATATATATGATTGTCAGTGTGTCACACTGTTTCAACTTTACTCCTAGAGGCTGTAGCCCAAGATATAACATTCTGGAATCAGGCCCACTCCGTGAGTAAATTAAAAACATCTATCATTATTACAAAAGTATATAATAATGCGTGAAGTTAACCAGTAAATATACGGTTGCAATCTATCATTCTTCGTATTGGTAAATTGTATTTTAACATTGTTTAACAATGTCACTGAAATATCATGAATTATTTTCATGAGTGTTAACATTTTCCTCGCTGGGACAGTTGATAACTTTCTCATAACTTATTGATTTTTAATGTCAGCTTTTTGTGTCAGATTTCGGACTGGATTGGAACTGTTTCTAATTAAATGGCATCGCAAATTTTCCGGTGAATTCTTCTTGTAAATCGTAGTCTTTTGTAACCTAGAAAGGTTACGGAATCAGGAATAACCAAAAAGGAGGTTGGAAAGGAAATGGAAATCTTTATAACATGAACAAAATACAATACTCGCCAGCAGCGTCAAGTAGGTAAACCACTGCTAGAGGTGGACTACTTAGACAGCATATTATCCCCACTTAAAATAGTGTCCAATATATTTATGAGGATTGGGATATCCCCGTTAGTATTTACAGGTACGGTATATAACAATATTTAATGTCAGCGCACTTATAGACACTATTTTTATTATATTTTTTAATAATTTTTTCAAGATTATTTGTACAGCTATAGCTTAGTTTTAGTGTATTTCTGTTGAAAATGTTACTGGTTTGACTATTTCTGGGGAAGTGTTTATCAGTTAAATGGAAGACCTTCTGCCTTAACTTAGTACTAATCATTTGGTTAAATGGGGGGTGAGAATTAAATGATTTTCCTGTTTCTATTCTTATTTCTACGATCGCTGTTGTTACGTTTTATATATTCTGTTGCGACCTAGAAAGGGTTACTGGATGAGAAATAACCAAAACGGAGGTTGGAAATGAAATGGTAATATTTATAACATCAACAAAATACAATACTCGCCAGCGTCGTGAAGTAGGTAAACCACTACTAGTGTTGGACTACATAGACAGCAGATTACCCCAACTTACAATAGTGTCCAACGTATTTATGAGGATTGCGACATTAGTCTTCATAGGTACCGTATATAACACAAACTAAGAACCGATGACTAAATCCGGTATCTCTTGATAATGTACTATTTATATGGGTGTTGTAACCTAGAAATGGTTACTGGACGAGGAATAACTAAACGGAGGTTGGAAATGGAACGGTAATCTTTATAACGTCAACAAAATACAATACTCGCCAGCGGCATCAAGTAGGTAAACCACTATTAGTGGTGGACTACCTAGACAGCATATTAACTCCACTTACAATAGTAACCAAAGTATTTATAAGGATTGAGACATAGCCGTTAGTGTTCATAGGTAAGGTATATAACACAGTCAATTTTTATTTCGAAAAAAGATTACCAATAAAAAAAATACGATTAAAGTGTTGATAACTTGGTTTGTTTTGTTTTGTTTTACCTCATATCAACCTCCATGGGTTAGTTAATGCCAACAAAATTTTTTATTTTTGGTAATATTTTTTTTCAAAACTCTATTTCTGATAATATTTTTCCTTAAAAAAAAATCTATTTCTGATGATATTTTTTCTTTCAAAAATCTATCTCTGGTAATAATCTCCCTTCTAATATGCATAGCTGGTAATATTTTATCAAAAGATGTATCGCTGGTAATATTTTTTTAAGACCCCAGTTTGGAGGGTTAACTATTTGCCCTTGGCTGGGACCCTAACAGGTGCTACTACACCGGGTCAACGTGGACCTGGGAAAAGCAGGAATTAAGAGGTGGTTCCACGCTCCTGAAAACCTCCTGATTAGAGGCCTTGCTGTTAGACGTAGTTTATTGTCTTACCCAGGACGCGGATGTAGTTTATCGTCATACCCAGGACGGTGTGGATAACTGAGAAATATTTTTAACAATAACAATTACCAATAAATAATGCAAGGGTGAAATCTTTCGGTACTCTCCTAAAAAGCTTGCTCTACAAAAATTTTAAGATTATATTTTTAATCAGAAGCAGGAGTGTTCTTTTATCTGGTGTCGCTACGAGTGCTAGTGGTTTCACGTAACCAAGTACTACCTTTCGCAGTGTAGGATCATTAAATCGTGAGTAGGCGATTAAACCGGTTACCTCGCCAATCCTTTTTTGTGAGTAGGTTGTCTAGACACCCAACAAGATTTTTTAAAAATCTCTTAAGGTTAAGTTTTTGTGGGGGTCAAAGCTCATCTTGAAAATAGGAGTGGACTGGGATCCATATCTACGAATACAGCCAGTGTGGAGATATCACGGCATTGTGGTGTGAACTGTTTGTAGATTGGAGTCAACAGTCAAGATGAAGGGTTCCTCCAATCAAAGACCACGTGTCCGTAACCAAGGCAAATATTCAAGAAGGAGGACATCGGCTGTGGTTTCAACTGGAGAAAGATAGGTTCACCAGTTTAACTTACCCAAGACACCCCATGCTTGAATAAATACCTCGACGGATTTAGTGCCAAACATCTACTTTACATTTTTTCCAGTACCCACAAGTACACCCCTTTTATATAAGGTTACATCGAAGCAAGATATTTTAGCAATAATCGCTTGTCTTGTAAATTCATAATGATTCTAGAGATACCATTGACCACATTCTTCCTTTGAGTGTTCTACGCATGATCGTTAGAATGCTAGAAACACAGCAATATTGACAAATCGATAAGGACAAATCAATAATTAAATATATTAGGAGCTAATTATCTGATCGTGGAAAAGCGGCGAATATTTACAGATAAAAATTGGAAGATTTAATCTGAATTATGGTTTTCGAAAACCTTGGGAACAAGTTGGAAATTTCGTTCTTGAAAAATAATTACTTTCCTACACGTCGAAAAGATAACATCGTGTATTTTAAGAAAAAATTCAATATTTATATAAATTAAAATGTAAAGACTAAAAAACCATCGAAAGAGCTTGAATAAAATTTAAACTTTATTATTTTCATTTTCATTCTAGCAAAATTTCAACCCCAAAACAAACGGCTACAATAAGAATATCTGAATTGAAATTAGTTGTGTGGAGTAAAAGATCAGGGCCGTAGCAGAGATAAATGTTTTTTGTTTTTTTTTTTAAATTAGAATTTAGCCTTAAATTAGCAGCAAGAACATTTAAACTTTCAAGTATATCTAGATGGGAAGAACGCATCTTTGAAATAATTGAGAATCGTTTGTGTTAGAAATAAATGAACTTATCATGTTTTTTTTTAATGTCTACAGGGAAAATATAGATTCACTAATGAATGAGTTTTTTTTTTAATTTGGGTCTGAAAAAAAAATAAAACATCTGCAGGGTACCCCACAAAAAACAAGAAATTTTAGAATTACTCAATGATGAAAAAATTTATAACATATAAAAAAATTGAACGATTTTAGTTGGAACACAACCGCTAACGTTTGTGTTTTTGTTCTGTTTTAAGCTACTAAATTTTCCTTATTTGTTTTTGTTTCAAATAGCTGTAGCAAAAATTCCAACAATTAATTAAGCTTAACCATATTTCCTGTTTTGTGTGTGTGTGTGTGTGTGTGTGTGTGTGTGTGTGTGTGTGTATGTGTGTGTGTGTGTGTGTGTGTACAGCAAGAACATTTTAAGCTATTCTCCCATCTGTATTCCAGTACTGCATGTTTTAGTGTTTTTCGGAAGATGGTGTCTTGAAATTTTCCCAAATAGGAGATTTTGATGTGATTTCCTTTCGGAATACAAGTTTTACAGCAGCTATTACATCGATTTAATCAGTCACCTCTTTGTGCACATGCATTACCATCAAACCACCAAATGGCTTTTCATTCATAGTTGATCATAAATTTGTTTTAACTCTTTTAAGCGCCGAAAAAAATGATTTCCCTTTCAACGTTTGTAGCGGACGCAAGAGAATGAGTCCGGTGAGCGTTCAGGTTTCACTAATAAGACTTCTTTAAGAGAAAGCAAATGCTTTGTTTTAACTTGCGTTCTTTTCGATATGTTTGTACATTTTTATATTTTATATTTTCTTTTCTTGGACTCACCACAATTCGAAATTGGAATGAAGACACACCCACACAATAAAGGGAAATTACCGTCATCGTTCACCATTAAAGAAGAAATTCTTTCATCGGGGTTTTATGAAAGTTATATTCTTTATTGCTATTATTTATCTAGTTTTAATTTTCTTTCTTGTATTTCTTTCTTTATTGTGTTTTGCTAAAATGAAACCATGTAAAAATTATTATAATTGGTAAGGATTGGTGGGGTGAATCCCCGCGGTTGCTACGTCTCTGACAATCCATATAGGAGATATAAGGTTTTTACATGAAAATCTTAAGAAACAGAAATATTCCGTAAGACACAAAGATTACATATGCCACGTTTATTTAACTCTTTAATCGATACAAATATAAAAGACTGAAACATGAATAACGCACTACAAACGAGTACAAAACAAGTAAATTCTTTTTTTCAAATGGTAATTTTTATGCTCATATTCGCTTTCATCATATAGAGTGTACCTTCAGGACGTGTTTGGTCATGATTTTTCCACATTTTGCTGTTCATTTTAGCTTTTAGTAAATACTGTTGTTTTCTTATCTCTCCTAATCCTTATCCTGACAACCATGTACACAATGGTAGCTAGGTCTGATTTCCTCTGTTCATTTCGCAGTCAGTATCTTCTGTGAGCATCAAATTTTTCCAAACCCTAATTCCTCATTATGTCTCAGGGAAATTTCAGCTGTTTCTTCCGGATGTTAAGTATTAGGTTGGTGCAAAAATAATGTCGTTTTTTGACATGATCTTGAACGTCAAAAAACGACATTATTTTTGCACCAACCTAATATAACCTTCCATACCAGCTTAATGGTTAGGTCAGAAGATTTTCCAGACGCTTAATTTGAATCGAGAAAAATTTAAAATAAAAACAACATACAATAGATTTATACGAGAACAAGTGACCTAAAACTGGATCCTAAAATATTTGGGGAGGTAAAGCGGGGAAGATAAGGTCAGTCTCCAAATAAGGGAATGCAAAAAAATGCTTATATTAAGTATCTTGTTACCATTCTTCTCACCCATCCCTTAATTCCACATTTATCAGGCACGTACGTTACGCTCTTCGAATACCTGATCTATAATGGGCTATTCCGTTTTGACCGAGTGGAAATACGGAAAAGACATATGAGAGACGATATGTCGTTTTAGTGAGAAAGTGAAAAAAAGAAAGTTGCGCCCTACCACTACCTGATAAATAATTAACTATTCCGTTTTAATCGCCTGGAAAAAAAGAAAATTATTTTTTTACTATCATTTTTTTTATCTAAGGTCTGTCACTTTTATCGCAACTCACAAGACGCTATTTTGAGTTTTGCAATATATTTACGATTTGAGAATCGTTCGTTTGAATGTAGACATTAACAATTAAAAAATGCCACTAAGAAATTAAAAATTTAAACATCTGTCTATAATTCTGAGATGAGATAGTGTAATAATTTCCTCAAGAACAGCTGGCCCAGTTGACAAAATCGATGGTAATCCAGTGATTTGACCAAAAGAATTGTCAGTTCAGTACCTGGTTGCAACAGAGATGAATACTTTGAGAGTTGAGTTAAAGGGAAATAACTGATACTGACACAACCGGAAGAGGCACGGCAGGTGAAACTATAACAATCTACCGCGGGTAAAGGAATCGTTTCGAAATCCAAATCACCTGAAGAAAGCCGGAGCGTACAAAGGCCGAAACGCCGTGAATATGACAACAAAGATAACGATAACAGTCCGGATACAGTAAATTGATTTAGACTAGAACAAGCGACCTAAAATTGCATCCTACAATATTTGGGGAGGTAAAGCAGGAAAGAGAAGATCAGTTCCCAAATGTGGGAAGATAAAGAAATGCTTATATTAAGGATCTTGTTATAATTTTGCTCATCCGTCCTTTAGTTCCTCATTTATCAGGCACATACGTTACACACTGTGAATACCTCATCTATAATGGGCTATTCCGTTTTGACCGAGTGGAAATACGAAAAAGACATATGAGAGACGATATGTCGTTTTAGTGAGAAACTGAAAGTAAGAAAGTTACGTCGTGCCAATACCTAATAAATAATTAACTATTCCGTTATGCGTTTCAGAGAAGCTACTTGATTTCAGTAAAAAAAATGAGAGACAGAAATTAGAGAAGATAGAAGAAGCGATAACCTTCATATGTCAGTTTCAGTGAATTAAAAAAAGCTGTCAATTTCAAATCTTTTAATTTGTACCCGCTTACTTCTTTAAATAACGACCAGAATTGGTATTTATGATTGATATATCAATATTTTGCAAAAGTTGTTAAGCTCAAATAATTAACAATGCGATAAGGGAATTTCTAGAGGTATTTTTTTATTGTCGTTGATGTCAGTATGAGTTTATTCAATCATTAACTGAAAAATTAAAATTAATCAGAAAAGGAAAATAGGAAAACAATGAAATTTTTATGGGCTTTTCTAATTAAAAGAAATATATCAAGAACTTAGTTCGGAACAAGGGCGATAACCGATGAAATTAAGTCTGAAACTCTCCAGAAAAAAAAAACTACACAGGATTATGGCAAATAGTTAGCGAATTTGAAGGGGCCCCAGCAAAGTTTTTTTAAGCGAGTCGTCTCACAGCAGTCATCTGCAAATGCCTGAAAGACGGCAATATTACACGTTCGTATTCATGAAAGGTCAGCTTAGTCATCCGATCTGTCCAGCGAAAGGTCTCTGGATGTAAAAAGGAAAAGAAAAGAAATGTGCATCCCTTTGCCCTAAGTTTCAAGTCGTCAACGTAGCTGTAAATAAGAAAAATAATATGTCTATATATCTATTATGTGTTTTTTGTTTTTTTTGTTTTTTTCGGTCAGCTGTCTATTATTTAATTGCCAGGCCTCGGCGTGACGAGAGCGAGAGAGAGGGCGAGATAGCATAATTGTGTAACATCTTTTCCAGTAGAGCCCACTGGAACAAGAAATGAACATTTGTGCTGATACACGTGAGAGTTGCTATTTACGTAATTCCCCACGGTTGTAGAATGTAACAATAGCAGTTGAATGTGGGGTGATCAAAAGCGTATACATTCGCCAAGGACAAAAATTGCAGAGTGCCCGCCATCATTATCACGTTAATGTCGGTACCCAGTAACCCTCCCTCTTTAGTAAAATGAGGAAGGTACTGTCGCAAGTTTAGAATCTCCGGGTTCAGGCTACCTCATAACTACAGGGTGTCCCACAAAAAAAAAAAAAAAAACGGGAAATTTATGTCTACTAAATGATGAAAAAAAATTAACTAAAATATTTAAAAAAAAAAAATTAAATATATATGAATGAACTAAAAGAATGAACTTTAAGAAAGAATATCCAACTTGGGGAATGAAAAAAATGGCGAGATATTTTGTCAGATTTCTTTACTTTTAACATCTAACATTCGTGTTTTTTGTTCTGTTTTAAGCTACTAAATTTTTATCATTTTGCATTTCTTTCAAATAAATGTAACAAAAAATCCAACAATTAAATAAACTGTACCAAATCTTCTGTTTTTTTTTCTTTGTGGGGCAACCTGTAGAAGAGGGAACAATTACTGTACGTCGGCACATTAAGAGATTGTCGTAGTGACCTCCTGCTTAGGTCCCTAATTCTTCACCAGGGGTCTATAAATACTATAAATATTGAGCGACTTTTTGCCTCGACATTTTCCCTCAGGCCTCGTGCCGCATCCGACCTCGCGTGGAGGTGAAGTATTTCTTTCTCTTCTTTCTTCATATCAGCGAACACCGTTACTATGTGAGCAATCGCAAAAGACAGCGTTTCCCATTTCTGGGAAGACGCTATGAACATTACAGACATTCACCAAAATACAAACATTCACCAAAGAACAAACACCAATGTTCACACACAAACACAATGTTAACTGTCTATGTGCTTTGTAATTGTTTTGTTTAATACATATATTTGTTTATATATATATATATATATATATATATATATATATATATATATATATATATATATATATATATATATATATATATATATATATATATATATATATCCGTCTTGTTTGTCTACTTTAACTTCAGTTGGAGTTAATCCAAGTCCGACATTTTCATGTAGTTGGACCTTCTTCTAGCAAGAAATATAAACGCACGTGTTTTTTCATCTTCACCACCCCGGGCCTCTACAATATCGAAAGCGGTTCGAATGAGAAGATCATATTATTTTTCTATGTTCTGTTTCCCTTCTGGGCGTGGGGGCCCATGGCTCTTCACAGATCCCAGTCATTTGTAACTCTTTCTAAGGTGTGTCTTATAACTACCCTTCACAATCCTTGTTATATCATACTTCCCAATTGATATTCTTCCATTCATTTACAGAAGCCCATCAGGTAGGTCACTCATCGCTTTCTTTTCTCTCTATCGTCTTCAATATATTCTATGAGTGTCACATTTTCCAAATTCTCCTTAAGTACCCTAGACCTTTGTACTGTCCCATGTCGTTTTTTTTTCTTCCATTTTCCTTAACACTTTCGTTCTTACAAAGATATTCAGTCAATGACATTCTCAGCATCCTTCTGTAGAACCACATTTGTGTTGCCCCAACTCTTTTCATCATTCGTGTCAGCCATTCCCGGCCATATTGAAGGACCGACATTGGAATAACGGTTCTTTGAATGCATACTGAAAAAGACAGATATGACAAAGGCACTCTTCGGAAAACAACAAAAAAAAAAATGATAAGAATTCATCTCGGAACGTCAAAGAGTAAACATCTTATTGTAACTCTGCTTGTCCATCTTTTAGTTAGCACGACCGTTACGCCCTGCCAAAACCGCATCAGTAATAGTCTATTCCGTTTTGATCACCTGAAAAGACAGAAAAAAATATATCAGAAGCGCTACTTAGTTCCAGTGCAAAATTGAAAGAAAGAAAGAAAGAAAGAAAAAAAGAAAGAAAAAAAGAAGAAAAAAAAGGAAATAGAAGAGTTGATCAAACTCTCATGCCTTTAAAATCTGTTTCACTGAAATGGAAAAGGTTGTCAATTTCCAATAGTTTCATTTGTATCCCCTTACTTCTTAAAATAACGATCAGCATTCATTTTTTATGATTGTTATTGCAATGTTTTATTAAAATTGTTATGATCATATATATTTAATCTCTAGGGATATCATAAATTTCGTCATGTGCTTATTCAATCTTTAATTTAAGAATTAAGATTAATCAGAAAATGAACATAGGAAAACAGTGAAGTTGTCATGGGCATTTCTAATTAATAGAAATATGAGTCAATAACATAGTTCAGAACAAGGGCAATAATGTTAGGTCTGAAAATCTCCAGAAAAAAAAAACTAGACAAGATCACAGCAAATAGTTGGGGAATTTGAAGAGACATCTTCAAAGACGGTATTATTTTTAAGCGAGTCGTCTCGTAGCTGGCATCTGCAAGTGTCTGAAAGATGGCAATATTACCCGTTCGTATTCATGAAAGGTCAGCTTAATCATCCTTTTGCGTCGTAAACAGGCATGGTTAGAAAATAAGAAGTAGTTTATTCTGGAGAATATTATGGTACACGGTTGAGTACCCAGATTGATGTAATAAACAGATAATCGTTAACTTTTCGGTATTTACCTGAGACCGTTCCACAAGGCGGGATGTGGGTTTTTATCGTGGGTTTTTCCGAGCGTGTACGCTCGGACAAGAATTCCCCCGTAGATCCCGAATGGACGGGGTCGGGCAGCTGTCTACCTCCGCAAACGAGACTCAACTCGTGGGTATAGCTTCGCCTGGGTTCTTCTCTGCCCGAAGACATAGAGGTCGACTAGTAGAGCTTTACCGAAATCTAAACATTAACTCATCGGTATTTAACCATGTCTTCCCGACAAGGCGTGATGTGGCACAAGGCCAGTCTTTAACGTGAGGGTACGTCTTAGCCCTCGGTCTGCAAGAACGTCCGTTATGAGAGCAAGAAGGGCCCGCGAGTCCCAGGAGCAGACTACAATGCGACTATCACAGGTCGCTCAACACAGCGCCCTCACGCAGGCCTCACAGTCACAAGAGGAGCGTGCCACCTGCTTGTCTGGGAAAGCTGCCTACAGGGCTTCGTTGCGATCGAGGCTTAAGAATGCACAACGGTCGAGAATGAACGCACAGGCTGCAGCAAGCGCCTCTGCATCTCGGGCTTCCGAGACTCATCATCAAAGGCTTAACGTAAGAAACGCTGCTGCCACTGCGAAATCAAGGGCAATAGAGACACTTGACCGCAGGCGCGTCCGTCAATCTAGAGACGTTGCTGCAACAGCGAGCGTTACGGCTGCTGAGACACCACTCCGAAATGCTAGGAATATTGCCACCACAGCCAGCTCGAGGGCAGTAGAGACGCCTGCCCGCAGGCGCGCCCGTCAATTTATGGTCTTTATTGGCTCTCAATTACGATCCCGGCATTAACTTAACTACGCGTGACGACATCAATGAAAGGTCCATGACCTGCGTTTGCCAATTCTGCAACGCCCGCAAATGGGACGGGGTGCCTGCTGGTCTCTGCTGCTCCTCCGGCAAAGTTCGACTGTCACCTTTGCATGAACCACCTACCCCGTTGAGGGGACTAATAACCAGCTCCCATCCCAACTCCAACCACTTCCTTAAAACAATTAGGCAATAAAACAATTCCATTCAAAGTCCAGGGGCAGGTAAACGACCGAATTGGGTCTTTGTTGCCTGAGGAGACATCTACGCCTAAACTCCTTCAACTGTACTTTATTGCAAAGTACAACCTACAGGCCGAAACCCTGATTGGTATTTTGCCACCGTCGGGAAGAGTTCCTCGCAGGAAAGTCATACTACTACTTTAGGCCACGTTTCACGAGGTTAACAGCTACATTCGCAGTTTCAAATATGCTTTGGAAAATGCTCCCTTTCCTTCCTTCAGCATTGTAATTGACTCCGACAAACGGCCTCATGATGAACACAAACGCCGCTATTATACATGGGGAGCAAGACGCACTCGCGATATTTTCCTCAAATTAAGAGGCGGCGCTCTTCGCGGGATTTCAGAGACCCATCGATCATATGACGCATTGCAGTACCCTTTACTTTTCCCTTATAGTGACGAAGACTACCACTTCGGCATCCCCCTTACAACGTCTTCCAAAGCCTTATCGTACAAGGCCTTCTATTCATACCGTTTCATGGTTGAGGATGGAGACTTCAACCTGCTTCATAGATGCAAGGAGCTTTTCCACCAGTTTGCGGTTGACATGGCTGCTAAGATGGAATCGGAGAGGCTTTGTTTTATACGGAATCATCGGAAACAGATGCGCTCAGACTCATAAGTACACTTACGCGACAGCCTTCGAAATGACGTCAATCCCCGCGACCTAGGGAAGCTGTGCATTCAGCCCTCTACCTACACTCGTTACATGCATGAACGCACGCAGGACGCTATGACATATGTTAGGCAATATGGGCGGCCAGATTTACATATACCGTTTACCTGCAACCCGAAATGGATTGAGATAACGCGTGAACTCCTACCGGAACAGGATTATACTCACAGACATGACATTACTGCCCGCGTATTCCGCTTAAAACTGGGAAGATTTATGGACTTAATAGTGAAGGGACGAGTCCTAAAGTGAACACGCAACCACTATTTTACATTACCAGAATTAAAAATCTTGACCGATTATGAACGGGTGGCAGTCTTCGTGTAAGCACGGCGCAACAATACAGCAGCAACCTGTGGCAACCGGTGACCCTTGAACTCATTGATTTTCCTAACAACTGCGGATACGTGCGTAAGTTCAATAATTCAAACCCAAAGCAATTTAATTACATAAAACCCCGAGCAACGCCGGGCTTTACTGCTAGTTATATATATATATATATATATATATATATATATATATATATATATATATATATATATATATATATATATATATACACGAGTCGTACTGTCGGTGTAGAGCATTATTTATATATATTTATTTATAGTTATGTTATTTTGCCTTGAGCACTGTTTTTCTTACACCTAAGGATAGACATACAAATGTATATATAAGCATATACAAATAGATAATGAACAGTCTTAGATACGTAGATAGATAATGAACAGGCTTGAGATAGTTAGATAAGGAAGAGATATAGATAGATAGATAGATAGATAGATAGATAGATAGATAATGAACAGTCTTTGCTAGATAGACATCATAAGAAAACGAGAGATTAAATGAAAGGTGAGTAAGGAAAGAAAATGACCGTATTACAATGATCTAAATTTTTAAAAAATACTGAAAAATGGCTTTTAAATCAATTCGTACTTAGCCGAATTTGTGGTAGGCAAATAAATAAGTTATATACGTTACTCGACGCGCAAATGTCCACGTAAGATTTGAAGAATATTTGAATTACCCTGAATGGGAATTTTCCCCCCTTCCAGCCACGCTCAATATGTCGAACTTGAAGCTAATGCTTTGCCAATCGACTAGCTGGTCTGCTCTTTCTTCCTTGTCCTTCACCGTCAAAGTCTAAAAATAGCCGGGACGGACGGAAATTATGTTTCTATTTAATAGATGCAATTGGCCGGAAAAGAGAAGGAGGAACAGAGAGTTGGAGGGGAAAAAACGCCGGGAATAGATAAAATAGAAAATGGAGAAAAGGAATCAAAGGAAGAATAAAGAATCAATAGGTGCAAATAACGGGAAAAAAGATAAATGATTGAAAAAAGAAAGAAAGAAAGAAAGAAAGAAAAAAATGAAGAAAGAAAGAAAGAGGAAAGATAAAAGAACAGAGTCACAAAAAAACACAAAAAGAATGAGGAACACGGTGAAGAAAGAAAAAAAGAGAGCAAGAAAGAAAGAAAGAAAGAGAAGAAAGAAAGACGGAAAGAAAGATCAAAGACAAAAGAACAGAGTCACAACAAAACACAAAAAGAAAGAGGAATATGGCGAAGAAAGAAAAGAAGAAAGAAAGAAAGAAAGAAACACAGAAAGAAAAAGAAAGACGAAAGAAAGATCAAAGACAAAAACAGTCACAGCAAATCACAAAAAGAAAGAGAAACATGGCAAAAAGTCAAGAATGACAGAAAAAAAGGAATATAAAGAAAGACAGAGAGACAGAAAAGGAGATAAAAATAGAGACAAAACAAAAAAGAAAGAGGAACATGACGAAGAAAGAAAGAAAGAAAGAAAGAAAGAAAGAAAAAATAGAAAAGAAGACAGACAGAAAGAAAGAAAGGTCAAAGAAAAAAATAATAGAACATAAAAAGAAAAATGAACATGGTGTAGAAAGAAAGAAAGAAAGAAAGAAAGGAATAAAGAAAGAAAGAAAGGAATAAAGAAAGAAAGAAAGGAATAAAGAAAGAAAGAAAGAAAGAAAACATTTATAAAGATCAAAGTAAAAGAAGAGAAACATAAAACAAAAACATGGCGAAGAAAGAAAGAAAGAAAGAAAGAAAGAAAGAAAGGAAGAAAGAAAGAAAGAAAGAAAGAAAGAAAGGAAGAAAGAAAGATCGAAATAAAAGAATCTGCAACCTCCTTTATTATTATGAGTGGGGCGGTTTTAAAACGTGTTGTTACCTATAACAGATCGATCTTGGATTACTAACATGGGGCATGACATTTAAATGGAATGAATCTTATGATTAACTGTATAAATCCTTGTCTGTGTTTATGTGGTGCTCTATACAAAATCTGATATTTTTCTGATATTTTTATATACCTAGGTATATATATATAGACGTAATAGATATATACGCGTTAATCACTCCGTGGGTTTGTAATATTGTTAACGTTTTCTTCCTCAGTAGTTTTTTTTAAGTTCAAATTAGTTTCATTCTACCCATATATTTTTATATGTTAAATGTATGTATGAATGGATGTGTGTTTTTTACCTTTTACTTTTTAATTATATATATATATATATATATATATATATATGTGTGTGTGTGTGTGTGTGTGTGTGTGTGTGTGTCTGTGTGTGTGTGTGTGTGTGTTTATGTATGTGTATATATATATATATATGTATATGCATGTGTATGCATATGTATGTATATATATATATATATATATATATATATATATATATATATATATATATATATATATATATATATATATTGTCATCCACAGACAGACTGTTTCGCTGTATCACAAATCATCACTGTGACTAGACGTCCGGTTGCCTCTGGCTAGAATCGAAAACCGGCTGAATTCGCGTCAGTCGGAAATTTTACTCTGAAGCCGTTGGCGCACGGCAGAGAAGAAGGTGAATTTAAGCGTATTTATATTTAGATAAACACACAGTGACTGAGAGAACTCGATTCGATTTACCGAAGAGTCTTGCATTATTAGCCGTAATAGTCACTGTTTACAAACCCACACATCCTCCCTAGAGAGCTCAACCGAAATAAATTTTCAGGAGCATATATATTGTCATCCACAGACAGACTGTTTTGCTGTATCACAGCTCATCAGTGTGGCTAGACGTCCGGTTGTCTCTGGCTAGAATCGAAAACCGGCTGAATTCTATATATATATAGATAGATAGATAGATAGAGACGTTGTATATTTGTTTAAATGAGTGTGCGTATGTATGGATGTGTGTAAGGTATTATGTATATGTGTTTGTGTTCACATATGTGTATGTCTATGTGTATATGTGTGTATGTGTATATGTATTAATGAGTGTATGTGTATTTATATATACATGTGCACACCTATATGTATGTATGTGCGAGTAGATATGTTGTTGTGTATGTGTGTATCTACGTATGTGTTTTTCGGAATATAAATAGTATGTCCTTACTAGATTAAATATTCTTTAATTTTTATATGTTTACATTAAAATTGTAACCTGTAGGTGATATTACTTGCTTTGTCAAATTTTCTTGATTAAACATCAATTCTCTTATAAATGCCCTCGTTTTTAATTTGCGCCCCCCTTTTTTTCCTCTCTCTCATCTTCTGGATTTTAAGTTTAGACCATATCGTTTTTTATTGTGCGTAGTGTCACCACAAATGTATCCACTCGTTTCCAGTGTCTGTTTTTTTTTTAATTTTAATTTTTGATCAGCGAATCGGTAGCGAATTATGCATCGAAAATCTGTATCTCACTCTTCTAAACCGTTATTTAACGCCTCTCTTTAAAACTTCTCTCTGTTAAAATTTAATCCCCACCTTCACCTTTAGGCCTTCCTGTTCTTCTTTCTTCTGTTACACCTCTCTCTAGAGCTTTCATAAATTTCCCTCTCACACTTGTTTCCCACTCCCACACATACACTCTCACTAAAATTTAGTTTTTTATACACGGAGTTACATTTTCCGATTTCTTTTTGAATTTGTAGGTCTGATGAATTGGATCGTGATTACGATTCCAATGTAATAAATTATAACCATGGAATATTAGTGTTTACATGAATCATTCATACAAAAATCAGATAGTGAAGTTAATGATATGGCAAGAATCACTCTCGCAAACAATTATTATAATAAAATAAATTAATCTCGAACCAAATTAAACTCGAAGTAAATTGAACTGCACCACATACTTGATATATATATATATATATATATATATATATATATATATATATATTATAAATTAATAGATTTAAAATATGGTTTTACCGCTACACAGTGATAACCATGTTTCAGAAATGGAAGCTAAAGCCCCTGAATTTAATTTTGTTATTAAACCAAAGACATTATTGTGTAAAAATAAAAATATCTATAAGAACACCGGATTTTATATCTTACTGTTCTTTCCTTTTTATTATATATATATATATATATATATATATATATATATATATATATATATATATATAGATAGATAGATAGATAGATAGATAGATAGATGAGGAAATATATGATGTCAAATATAATTTCCACCTCAGGTTATATTCAGCAATGTGAGCCACAGAGTCTAACTTCTTTCTCTACAATCAATGTAGCACAGGTATTTTTATATGGCGAGACCCACTTCAATTCTCTCCTTTGACAAAGACAATCAATATGGCGCTGAAATCCACACAGAACTGGCTCGTAAATATGCCTTTTAGAATAACGTATGCAGTTAACTTCTGTTTATTTTTTCTCAATCCTGTCCCGATATAATCAACTGCAGTAAACTTTGTAAATGGATTAATTATGTTCTTCAGTATTGGCAGTCAACGAACAGATTCTTTTTTCTTTTTCCTTATTCATAAATGCAATATTTCATCAGTAATTTCTTTCGCAAGGAACAAGATATAGTATGAAAAACCGCCCAAATGTAGTTTTCTAAACCGTCCTAATGTATAGTTTTCTAAAATGCAATAAACAATACGTATTGGTTCAAATACATCGCTTATACATTGGGGAATCCAATTATAAATATTTCGTTAAAAGATCAAACTGAATAACGAAAGGGTAATAAATAAAACTAAATTCCCCTAACGAACGGAATTTTTATAAACGAACCGCGAGTAGATTACGCATGCGTATAAGTATCTGGGCGCGTCCTCAACGCCGACTCAATCGCCATAGTATAATCTTTTTTAGCCGGAATCTGTGAAGGTAGCTTGGAAATTTTAATGTTTTATACTGAAAATTATTTTTAATAAGAGCTTTTGCTAAAAGAAAACACAAATGCGAACAGACAGAAGCGAGCGAAAAAAATCAATTACCGTTGATATTAAAAAGAAATACGTTTCTAAACATGAAAGCGTTAAAAGTTAGTGTAGCGCAGGGAAGGATAAATTCAACAATCGACACCATACTCAAAGACAAAGATGAATTCGGTTTTGTTCAGGTAGCTAATGGAATAACCATCCTTAACAAATAACGTAGGGGCACATCGACGTGGTGCAATGGTTGTCATGCTTGTCTTGCTAGATCAATTACGACTGAATATTCCTCTATGGGTACCCCATACTTTCAGCCTTAAAAAGTCATTTTTGGGCACCACAGCGTGGCTTAATGGTCAACAGTCTTGTCTCGCTAGATTAATTACGACTGAATAGTGAGTTCGATCCTCCTTCGGTGTCCCATACTTTCGTTTCAACTAAATATATTTTAAACGAAATTGTATGCCTTCAACTAAAGACAAAATGTATTGTTGGTCATTTTAGTATAAATATGTATTGTTGGGTATTTCTTTTATATAAGAATATATTGTTGGCATTCCCACCTCAAAATTGTATTCCATCTTCATAGTGCTTTGTTTTTGTTAGGGGGTTCACTATTTGCCCTTAGCTGGGACCCTAGCAGGTACAAACACCCCGGGTCAGAATAGACATGGGAACAATGGCAATTAAGAGGTGGTTCCAGATTCCTCCAACCTCCAAACGTTAACGTCGCTACTTTGGCTGACCATTAATAATGAGTAGTGTTTTTGATTCTCAGTGGAGGCACGATCCAAACTTCGATAGTAAATACCGCAGCAGAGATGGACATGTCTTACAGTCAAACCGATCGCACATAACAAATTAATTTGCTTTTTATTACCAATATATTTATGAGAACGACAAGTCTAAGATTAGTCCAAAAATGAAGCATATTTCATGCATGAATCGAAGCTCATAATATTTTAGGTAATTTTATTTTAAAATGAAATTTCACCTTCCTCGATTTCTACAAATATCAACGCATATGCTAGGTTATGAGAACTTGCTCAGTGGGCCTAGCATAGGGATAAGTACAATATGAGAACCGTTAATAAAAAAAAGAGAAATCACAACAATGCTTTGACAGAAGCAGCAGCCGAAGTTGAAAAGAGAAACCAGGGGGAGCGCAATCAATGGACCCACAGCGTAGTGGATTAAACTGCAGTATCGGGAATTTAGTGACATAGTAATTGTGAGTTCAATCCCGGGGCATGGTAGTGCAGACCTAGACATCAGTGGAAACAGGGCAAGCAATAAATGAGTACTAGAACCAGAAGATATATTCCTAGACTTGGTCAGCAGAACGAGAACTAACTACCGCAGTAGATTTAATAAAGTATTCAGTTCGAAATTATCTGGAAGTTACCCGGATCGACAAGCACCTGATGATGACCGGAGATTAAAACGTCCGAAACGTTGTGATATTGGCAATGAGAAGAACAGTCTGAATTTAACTAATGTAAATAAATGCTTCGTGTTTTGTAAATTGAATTTATTCTTATAAAGCATGAAAACGGATAAATTTCTAACTATCGAGAGAGTTGAATCATAAGCGTAAATAGTCCTGAGTATAACGATAAATTACACCCGGCAGCAAGGCCACTGATCAGGAGATTGGAGGTTGGATGAATGTGGAACCACCTCTTAATTGCCATTGTTGCCAGGTCTATTCTGACCCGGGGTATTTGTGCCTGCTAGGGTCCCAGCTAAGGGCAAATAGTGAACCGCAGCTCATGACGTCACACATGACCACGCGAGAGTGAATTCGAGAAGTATTAAGTATGGGAAGCCGTTGGTATAATTCAATGTCTTCTTTTACCAATTATAGGCATTTAAGAATATTTGTGGAGATTTCATAGTTTATTTTGCTCGGGTTAGGTTTCAAATGTTTTATGTATATAGCTTCAAGAATTTTTAGTTTTTGTTTATTGTTTTCATGTTTATGCCCAAGCATCAAACCAAAAGGAGTGTCGTAAGATATGTTTCATTAAGTTAAAGTGTTTTGAAGACAGTACACTGAAGCACTGTGATCAGCTTCGTGAAGACGCCTTCAAAATCCTGCTTTAACAAATTTTGTCTGTCAGTGTGACTTTGTCGCCCGCATCAAGGCTGGGCTAGTATCCCACTTAAGAAAGCACAAATGAAATATTTCTTTCCCTTACCTGATTTTCTCCACAACAGCCCCTGCTAGCATGCATAAGTGTAAAACGAAAGGCACCATCCAATGCTGACCCTCATTTATCGATCACGATAGGAGAGTGCACCATATATATATATATATATATATATATATATATATATATATATATAGGCAGCATGTTTTCATTAAGATATGTCTCATTGAATAATTTAGATAAGTTCGGTGTTTTTATTTTTTCCTCTCCTATACATGATATTTAGGACGTTTTCGGAATAATTGAATACGTATCAACTTGGTAATTTTCTCTTTTCCTTTAATAAGGATATTAAGAAGCTATAGTCCATGAATATGAGAGGAGCCTATTGAAAATAAGTAGACAAATCTTGTTTAAATTATTCAATCTCTATCAATAAAAGGCAGGATGTGTATGTGTGTGTGTAACGAATGCCCGACCGCAATTTTTGACGGATTTGCACCAAAATTTACATGCACATGCTTCAAGTTAGTACTAAGACCAAGACCGACTTTGGATTTCCCAACTCCCATCGATAGTGGAAAATAATCGATTTTTCCTGCTTCTACGGCAGTTTTCATGTAGTTTGCGGCCATTTTCTACTGGCAAGAGCGAAAGCCTATAGCTGGCTGCCACGAATAGGCAGGAAGATTCTATTGGCCAGCGTGAGAGCCAAAAGCTGACTGACAGGAATATTAACTAGCATGCTAGCATGCAAAAAAAATTGATAGCTGCATTCGTCACAAGTGGGAAAAATTTAAATCTGCATGGTACTTTACTCCAATTGGCCCATTCGCTTGCTTAAACTCAACGTTGATTCTGATTCCTCAGAACTGGGTTGGCTGTGAAAAAATATTTGTTGTTAACATTCTTTTTTCATTCGATTTTTCCAGTTACGAGTCCTTTTTTAAAGCTGATCGTTTCGTGTTCATTTTGTTTAGTTCTTTTTACGTAACAGACTTAATGTTTAGTATAGAGCTTAGAAAAAATTCGCAGTATGAGATAGGCAAGAAGTAGGGCATGTAGCAACATCAGCACGGCAAAGGGCACTCCTTTAAAGTCAAGGAAGGGCAAAATATTTTAAGTCAAGTGATAGCGATTGCTGTATGAGTCGTACGATTTTTGAATTAAGCACGGGCAACGCCGGGCCATGCTGCTAGTAAATTTATAAAGTGAGAGAGAGAAAATATCGCACATTGAGTGTTTGAGTGTTTGTGCTAATTAAATATTCCTGACTGAATAATAACAGACCTATAATTTATATTAGTAATAAATATACATTTTTTCATACATTTCCACACCAGTAGCACTTGTTTGTGTTTAATGCACAATGCAATCGTCAGGGGATGATTAAAATTATGCAACTGTGAGTTTACAGTTAGCAACTGACCATTGGATTGTGCATGAAACACAGAGTTGGGCTACCGGTGAGGAAAAACAATGTATATTTATTATTATTAAGGGGGAGAGTGGGGTATGCAGGCAAGATGCTGCACGCATTCCAACCGTTTGGATTTAAGTTAATTTTTTTTTTAAATATTAAATTTGCGCGTAATTATTAAGAAGAAACATCAGTTCTCATAAATGCGATATAAAGGTATCTCAACCCCTCCCCGTTAATGCAGGAAGCGCTTTTCATCATCAAAGTGCATAGCAATCCCACAGTTTGCGGAACTGTTAGCAAACCTATTGACTGATTGTTTCGTTTTTTTACAGCATATCAACCCTTTGCAGGTTATTTGAAGAAAATATATTTATTATTGTTAGATTATTATTATTTTTCTGGAAGTAATAATGATTAAGTCAAATAAGTCTTACTATTTAACCCGTATATTGGGGAGAAGAGGTGGATTCATAGTTTTTCTCTAAGGCATTTGCACGTAAGTGAATATAACGAATTCGACTGGAACTAGAACTCGCCTCTCCGATTAACAATTCCGAACCATTTTCCATTACACCACCTGCACATTAAAGCTTAAAGCACCTAATATTCCCTAGTGGCTAGGTTGGCTTCCCTTCGGTGATCTTACAAGAACCTGTGTTTCAACGTGATGTGGCCGTAAGCCGGTTTGCAATCCTATGACGAGCTAACCCGCTGCGCATATCAGAGTGCTTGAAGCACGATCTGGTTCGCTAGTGAATATTTTTTCAATCGAAATTATTAGATAAAGACGCGTTCAGGAGTCATCGCTTGCTTTTTCCTTCGCGAAAATTTAAGAATACATACGTTTCCCAAAGTTATGCGGACGAATAAAAGATGGTTGCTAATGTCGGTAAAGTTGGTCATGCAAGGCGAAAAATCGTCCTAAATGTGTTAGATGTAAACAAGCCCCAACAAAAGGTTGGCAGTTGTTCAATGCAAAATGGCTGACGTCTACGCAGTCGAATCAGTCGTCAGTTGTGGAAGGTCGATTTATGGCCATGCGATTTGTCATCGATAACAAAGCAAATAGCTATTCCTGTTCCGGGTTTGCTACGGAAACAATCTGCTGATTTTGAGCCCGGAATACCAGTCAGCAAGAATCGATAGCTATTTTGAATTGCGACAGAGTGGTCCAACAGGCTTGATATATATTCAGTTGCATTACTTTGAGAACAGATTTCAAAAGAGAATTTTAAAAAAGACTGGGAAATACGGTGTAAGATTCTGAATAAATATCGATAGGAATTAGTATTCGCAGCAGAAGATGAAAACTAAGAAGAGAAGAGGGGAATGGGGGGGAAAAAGAAAAGACAGACGTAGAAAAGTAAAAAGCGGAGAAGAAAACAGACGTAGAAGGACGATAAAAAAAAAGAAAGGAAAAAAAAGAAAAGAAGAGGTTAAAGAGAATGATAAAATATGAAGGATTGATTAAGAAATCAATACTAGTATAACAACAAAAATAAAGACAAAGTTTAAGAGGGTGGGTTGAGAAAAAGAAAAAGGGAAAGAAAAAGGCGGGAAATAAAATCTTTATATATATATATATATATATATATATATATATATATATATATATATATGCACATATAAAGAAACGAAGAATAAAATTCCAGTGTCCAAAACATTAATTTAAAACAAGGCTCAATACAAGAGTAGAGCAATAAACATTTATTATATAGAGCATGTAAGTTACTACTACAAAATGTTTAACCCCGAAAAAAATTCTAATCCCGAAACAGAAGAATTTCCGTCTCGCGATGATAAAATATTCTTTTTTGAATATATATATATATATATATATATATATATATATATATATATATATATATATATATATATATATATCATCTCTCATCTTTTACTAATCGGGTTAAAGAACTTGCAGAGGGGAATTAACAGCAGATAACTGATAACTGACATCCATTAAAACATGGCACGTGGAACTAGAACAGTCTACCCCAGTGAGCGAAATAAAGGGTTAAGTTTGACATTCCAAACACCTGAAGAAGGCTGGAGCGTACAACGGCTGAAACGTTGTAATAAATATGGCGACAAAGATGAGGATAATGGTGCGCATAATGTAAATAGCTAAGGTAATTCTGCCACCACTGGCAGAATTACCTTAGCTATTTTTGTATAGGTATTTTTTGTACCTTAGGTATTTTTAGGTATTTGTATAGGTATTTTTTGTACCTTAGGTATTTTTGTTGTAGACGTGTCAGTCGCTTGCGATTCTTTTCAACTGCAAAACAGATTTTCAAAGTGGTGTTAAAAGTGTTTGCACTTTTTCCGTACGGGTTAATTTTCTTCTTCATCTTCATCATCATTATCATCATCATCAGTACTATAAGGGGGTGCGGTTGTAGGTTTACTGGGCTCCTGGCCACATGACCAACTGCATTTATATGTTAGTCATTTTTTTTGACTTATTGACGCGCCTGTGCCAAAAAGGGAGATATTTTTTTTTTGTTTCTCTATATACGTGTGAAAGCACTTGCGATATCCTACCCTCACCAACCATCGATCAGGGGATGTAATGCTGTTTTGGTGGCTAAGGCGCCACCCTTAGCTTTTGACACCGGACAAGGTATTGCTGTTTGCGTAGACGTGTCAGGCTCTGCGATTTTAAAGCAACTGCAAGACAGATTTTCAACATTGTGTTAAAAGCGTTGGATTTTAATTGGTAAACACACACACACACACACACACACGCACACACACACACACCACCCGTACCGACCGTTATGAATGACGTAAAATGGGAGGTAAATATCATCTGTTATACTTCAAACGATTTTTGTTTTAATTATCGACGATAAAATAAATTCACTTAACTCTAGGGAGAATGTTGTGGATACCGGGGATGGAATCCTGCCCAAATAAATAAACAACGCCAGTAATTGAAATAGGAAAATAAGTGTATTGAACGGAAGAATACAAACTTGAAATCAAGATTAGTAGTCCAGGAATGCGGGTTAGTAGAAAGAATATGTACAAGTCTCTGTAAGTGAATCCGTAATTCTCTCTCTTTCTCTCTCTTTCTCTCTCTCTGTCTCTGTGTAGACTCTACGTATCTCAACCTTATCTCAACGTATCTCCTTGTGAACATCCTCTGAACTCCACGTATCTGCACTCTGTCAGAATAAGTATACTTTAGACGAGTGCATCTTGTGCAAAAGGAGGAGAGCCCCACAACAGAGAATTTTTTTGATTGTGCCAAATGTCTGTAATCCTATTCCTGTGTAAGATTTGGAGACGAAGCGGCCATTTTTCGCCGCATCATGAAGCAATTTCGCTTTGATCGGAAAGGAGAATATTAAAGTACCACATTTCGTAATGTTATCTTGAGATTCTTAACCATGAAACAATATGGTGGAAATCCGGACCAAAAGGTTAAATTTATTATTCACCAGACGTTAAATGTTACAGAGCTTACATCTATTTATAGACGGACACATATATGAAAAAGGAGAAATAAGCCCACTATAGTTTTGTTTACTTAGCTGCAAGTGCGTACTGATCATGTAAATATGTTTATATACGATTATATATATATATATATATATATGTATATATATACATAACATACATATAAAAAAGTATACATATATATAATTATATATATATAAGTATATATAATTATATATATAAGTATATATATATATAAGTATATATATCTATAAGTATATATATAAGTGTATATATAAGTATATCTATATAAGTAAATATATATCTAAAAGTATATAAATATAAGTATATATATATATGTATATATATATAAGTGTAGATATATATAAGTGCGTGTGTATGTATATATATATATATATATATATATATATATATATGTGGGAAAATTGTTGCCATAATCTAGTTTTAATTTCGTGCATGCGCATTTATTGTTTTTATTTTTCGAACGCACACTATAGTTGGGCACGGTCTCTGAGGAAAAAGATCACCATGACGCAATTCACTCATCTAGAAATTTGTAAACAGCTTACAGTACTGCTTGGTATTCAAACCGGAAGCCCCAATACAAACATTTCAGAGTGTTTGATTGACAATCTAATGCAGAGGATTTGAAAATACTTGGATGAGTCTAATGGTGATTACGAAAATGTTGTATTGATCACTAATGATTTCCACAGTACCTCAGATGCAATACAGAGCCCTACATCAAGTGCTGTGAGTACTTAGTGCTCCCCTGAGTCAGAGGGTGGCCGCTGGAAAACCATATGTCTGGCAAAAGAACTTTACGCCATGCAACAAAGGAAGGAGAATCTTTTTTTTGTGACTGCATCATCCCTAGATTGTAATTCCATTGATTATTATGTGTGGAGTGAAGTTCCACAAGAAATCAAGAAAATTCCTTGTAACACCCAAGATGAACTGAAGGCAAGGATTATGACAGCATTCACGAATTTAAACAAGGAGACTGTCCAGAAGAGATGCAGGAAATTCCGAAGGCGTCTGGAGGCTGTGGTTTACGCCAATGGCTATTTCGTAGAATAAATCTACTCCATACTATTTCAAGATATTTTTGTATAATTTTGGTAAATATATCTTTTAAAATGAGATGTCAGTGTTTTTTTTCAATTTTACGTCATTTAGACGACAATTTACCCGTCGCAACTGTATATCGAGATATTAAATCGACGAGATCTTTATAAATATGATCGTAGAATGTTTTAAGACCTCTATCTGAGCGAAATTCATCGAGCATTTCTCAGAAAATAACATATATAAATAATTAATAGTTAATAACTCACTACTCTAATATTAAATTAAATAAAATTAATAATTCATAATAATTACTTCTCTATTATGCCCATATAATATTAGCGGTTATTTTAGTTGCTAGATTTAAAGTCCTGCGAAATATAATAAATTTTTTGAAAAAAAAACTATGTCTAAATATAAACATAACTTAAACTACACCAGATAAATTGACATATTTTCAAATTATATATAAGTTACGGTCACTACACACTTAGCACCTTGGCATGAAACTCCGAGTCATCAAACGATGTGGGATGACGCCCGCGTCTCGCGACGGACCCTACTTGTAAACAAACTTCTGAATACAGTTATTTAATTTATTTCTGACGAAAGATCGGGGCAGATCTGAAATATCAAATATATATCTAAAAAAATATATAAATAAATACTTTCACAAAAAAACATTCAGTTTTTTTTAATTTGCAACTTTTCAGTTGTTTTCTCCATATTATACACACACACACACACACACACACACACACACACACACATATATATATATATATATATATATATATATATATATATAAGTGAACATTGAAGTTTCATCCTAGACGCAATCGTCAGGCCTGATGATTGCGTCTATCATGAAACAGCCTGTCGTTTCTGTGTGTTGACTTCAATGTTCACTTTAATATTTACATATACTCTATCTCTGATATTGAGCACTTTATCCCATAAATAAAGCAAAACTTAAAACTATATCTCTTCATATATACATATATATATATGTGTGTGTGTGTGTGTCTGTGTGTGTGTGTGTGTCTGTGTGTGTGTCTGTCAAAAATTCAGAAAAATATATATGTACAAAGGTAATATGAATAAAGACGAAAGGAAAATGTTTCTTTACTATCGCGTTTCGTCCTCTTTCTCAAGGTAAATGTAAGGATTTTATTTTTCAACATCAAATCATAAACAGTGAATTGTTTATTTTCTAATTATTTTCTAATTGTTTATATATATATATACTGTTATTTCTTACTTTTATATTAATATCATTATTATTTATTTTATTGATAAATTGTCTATGTATTTATTTTTTAAAATAGAAGGCTTTAATTTTACAGATTTCTTTTAAATTTTAAAAGTTATTGTTATGTATGTTGGCTCGGGAAATGATTATTTATTTTCGGAAAAGACAATTGAAAAAAATTCAGAGCATAAGTTAACGTTTTGGCAAGATTTTATAATGGCACTCTAAAGAACATTCTCTCTAAGTAATTTATTTTCTTTTTTAATAAGTGTGATGGGTCTATACCTACAAAATGAACTCTTCCTAACATTATGTATACTACGCCTCTCAAGAGAGAGGGACGAATCGAGTCGAGCCCATAGTAGTTCACTCCAAACCAGACTGACAGTCATACTAACACCTTCCACATCTTGTATTATTATTTCGTGTAATATATCTTAGTTATTTATACTCTTGTGTTCGTGTTGTTCTTCCTTAGTCCTAACCTGGACCATAACAGTGGTGACGAGGGTATTGAAGAAACGATTTCTACGCGGATAATCTAAAAAAAACTTTTTTCTATCGGTCGTCCATAACAGAAGCGACGAAGGTATTGAGGAAAAAAAAAACAAGTTCTACGCGAAGATGAAAAAAAAAAAATTTTGGACACCAACCATAACAGTGGTAACGAAGACACGAATTTTACCTGTCAGTTAGAACAGAATCGAATTCTACGCATGAAATTTTTTTCGTACTAAGGTTCCAGAACAACAGGCGACAAAGACCTGAAGTCTACACTGAGAAAAAAGGAAAAATAGTTACACAAAATTACGGTGTAAACATGGAAGACATTAAGGCAACCATATTGAAACTAATGAAAATGCAATTCGAGCAGCAACAAAAAAATGAGGAAAGATAGACTAGGCTCGAAGACAAACAATTAGAAATTCAACAGAAAAACGAAGAAAAACTATTGGAAATTCAACAGAAAAACGAAGAGAAGGAACTCGAACTACAAGAATTACTACTACGGGCAGTAATAAATAAAGGACAACATTCTGGAAATTAAACGGCATTCTCGCAAAATGCTATATAGAGCGCTATCAAAGACTTCACTTATGCACCGGACGAAGACAAAACCTTCGCGGTTTACTTCAGAAGATATGAAGATTCATATGAGTTTGATTACGGGAATTGGTCTGACGCGAAAACGTACGTCTACTACTGAGGAAACTAGGGTCAAGCGAATACACTAAATTCGTAGACTACACCGTACCGAGGAAAATGAATGAGTTGACTTTCAAGGAAGCCGTGAAACGGAATTATTTAGTCCGAACACTTCACTATTCCACAAAAGGTGGAAATGTTTAAATTTAACAAAAAAGGATAGCGAAGACTATATAACATTCGCTTCCGTAGTAAACAAACACTGCGATGACTTTAAGTTATCTGAACTCAGTCCTGACAATTTTAAATGTTTGATATTCGTCCAAGGCCTGGTTTCGACTAAAGATGCGGAGATCAGACGGAAAATTCTAACAAAACTTGAGAGTGAACCAGAATTGACGCTACAAAAATTGGCTGAGGACTGTCAGAGATGTATAAGCGTAAAAAAGGACTCGAACGGTATCGAAGTGTCTGGCGTCGCTCACATACGAAAAGTACAACGACAAACACGTTTGTCTCCCTCCTCAAAAACAAACCAAACTAATTATTTTACTACAAAATGTCAAATGAAACCTCAGAAGAAACCACCACCCAGTCCATGCTATCGCTGTGGGACTTTGTATTGGTACAAAGATTGTCCATACCGCTATAAGACTTGTCTGTCGTGCAATAAAGTGGGATATAAAAGTTCGCACTGTAGAACAAAGAAAGAAAACAAAAGCCGAGTAAGAGTCACTAGAACTGACCAAGTGGACGGGATAAGTATACGAAAATACGTACAAGTAGAAATGTTAAACAAAAAAATCAGATTAGTTAGATTCCGGATCAGATTTAACCATTATTATCTTACAGACGTGGAAGAAATTAAACAAACCAACTATGTTGAGAACAGATAAAAAAAGCCAGGTCGGTAACAGGAAGAAAAATAAAATTTGATGGGGAGATTATCACAAATGTGACGTTCAACCGGATGACCAAGAAATTGTTCTAAAAAATACGGAAAATTTATTTGGAACTCACTGGATGCAGAAATTTGACCTCTGGGATTTACCGTTAAATACTTTCTGCCAAAAAGTGGAAAGGTCATCGATCGAGGCAGAGAAATGGAAGGAGAAATTAAAGGAGAGTTTCCCCGACGTATTTTCAGCTGGCCTCGCGAGGTGTAAAAAAATGGCGGCCAAAATCAAATTAAAGAAAATGTACAACCCATTTTCAAGAAGAAAAGGAATGTACCATTCGCATCATTAGAAAAAATAAACGAAGAGTTGGATAGACTTGTGAAAACCGTTATATTGACAAACATGGAATATAGTCAATGGGCCGCACCTACGGTTTACGTGAAAAAGAAATCGGGTGAGATACGAGTATGCGCTGATTTCTCGACGGGATTGAATGCAGCGATTAAGGATTATCACAATCTTCTCTCTAGTCCAGAGGACGCTTTCACAAAGTTGAACGGAGGAAAATTTTTCTCAAAGATAGACTTGAGCGAAGCATACCTACAAGTACCAGTAGATGAGGAAAGCTCGAGGTTGTTGTGCATAAACACACATAAAGGATTATATAAGTTCCAGAGCTTACCATTTGGGATCAAGGTCGCGGCGACGATATTTCAGCAAATAATGGACACTATGCTAGGCGGACCGGATTTCTCGATCGCATATCTTGATGACATCTAGATAATTAGCAAAACTATTGAACAACACTGGGAACACGTTCAAATGGTTTTCAGGCAGATACAAAATTACGGTTTCAAGGTAAAGGAAAATAAATGTGACTTCTTTATGAAGGAGATAAAATATCTGGGCCATATTATTGACGAAGAAGGAAGACCAGACCCAGAAAGGGCCACAGCAATAAAAAAAAATGCCGACTCCAGAAGATTTAGCCGAGTTACAAAGCTTCTTGGTCTTAGTAAATTATTATCAAGAATGTATTCCTAACATGCACAAATTACGCGCACCCCTAAATGAACTGTTGAAGAAGGAAAAGTTTGGGAATGGTTATATGAATGTCAGAACACTTTCGACAACATCATTAAGATTCTAACAGCAGATTTATTTTTAGCGCATTATGATCCAAAATTGGAAATAATAGTCGCAAGTGACGCGAGTGCTTATGGTGTTGGGACATGTATACCTCATAAAATTCCGGATGTGACACTAAAACCCATCGCGCATGCTTCAAGAACGTTAATACCAGCCAAACAAAATTACTCGCAAATCGAAAAAAAAGTGCTGGGGATTATTTTTGCGGTTACGAGATTCCACAGATATATTTACGGTAGATTTTTCACCTTACAGCCGGACCACAAGCCATTATTGACAATATTTGGAGCAAACAAATGTCTACCTGTCTACACTGCTAATAGATTGCTAAGATGTGGGATGATTTTATTAAACTATAGCATTAAATTGGAGTATCTTCCATCAAACAAAATTGGGCATGCTGATGATCCTTCGAGACTAATACCAAAGAAAACGGAGCCATAGAAGATTCCGTATTTTCAGCTCTACGATATGAGGAAGATATTAGAACATCATTATGTAGTACAATTCGAGACCTTCCCATCACATTAGAGGAAATACTACTTGGTTGTAGTTGACAGTTACAGCAAATGGCCAAAAGTATTTCGTTGTAGAAAACCTACTTCTGAGACTACAATAAATTGCCTTCACGAGCTGTTTGCTCGTTTCGGAGTGGTTGATTGTTTAGTCCGATAATGGGACACAATTTATATCTGCGGATTTTCAAGAATTTTGTGAAACCTTTCAGGGGAAACACATCAAATCCCCCGCCATATCACCTTAGATCAAACAGGCAGGCAGAGAGGATTGTAGATACATTAAAAAGAGCAATAAGGAAAGCTTATGACTTACCAACAGAAAAGGCTTTACAACAATTTTTACAATGTATAGAATTACATCCGAACAGTACTATGCCATCGGCATTATCGACGGCGGAAGTAATGTCCACCCGAAAAATTAGATCGCTATTCGATAAATTACTGCCAAAACAGACAAAGCAATCACCAACGACGTTTGTACCAAAGAGAAAAGGTAACCCAGGGAAGAATTTTTTTTTTAAATGTTCAAAAACAACACATCCTATTGGGAGCCAGGTACAATAGAGAAACGAATCGGGAACGTGATTTACATAATTCAGAGTCCGAAATTCTCGCATAAAAGGCATTTAAATCAGGTCAGAAAAGGGCGGTTAGAGGATTCTAACGGTCTACTTCAGGAAGAGGAGGAAGTAATAGACACAATATTTGACACATTCAATATGCAAAGGCCTCAAGCAATTGCAGAACCGCGGAAATCAAGCAGAAAAAGAAAATTTACAGAGCCTTTGATGATTAATCCGAAGAGGAAAAGATATTAAAGACCCCTGCAAGGTAAAAACTTGGGAGAGGGTATTATTGGTCCTTACCTATAACTACAGAATGAACTCTTCCTAACACTATGTATACTACGCCTCTCCAGAGAGAGGGAGGAGACGGAATCGAGTCGAGCCGATAGTAGTTCACTCCAAATCAGACTGTCAGTCATACTAACACCTTCCACATCTTGTATTATTATTCCGTGTAATATATCTTCGTTATTTCTATTCTTGTGTTCGTGTTGTTCTTCTTTGGTCCTAACCTGGACCATAACAATAAATGTGGCTTTCTATAGATGGAAATTTTGTTTGAATTTATTTCTAATGCATTTGATAAATTATATATAAAATACATTTTTTTTTTAACTTGGCTCTAAATTACAACACTTATCATCCTCCATAGTTCAGCTGTACTTCCGCGGTTAGCCTCAAGAATTTTTTGAGCTTTCTGAAATTTAAAAATTTTTGAGAAGCTTATGATATTTTTAATTCTGTTTATAAATACATGTTGCAAAATAAAATCCATATATTTACATTGATATAGTTCATCAAATGACAAAACGCTGTGGTAGAGATTTTTTTTTCTTTTCCCTTTATTCATCTACATATATAGACATATTCATATATGGAACCGACATGTAGCCTGACGTGCTTTACCGATTTAGCCACAGAGGAGCGTTTCGATTAGCAAGTTATGCGTATACACTGCGGCTAAATCGGTAAAGCAGGTCAGGCTATATGTCGGTTCCATATAGTATACAGGTTCGATTCCTGTCGGAGGACGCATATTTTCTCGGACATTCAGGCCGGTAAATGTTGTTAATACTGTTTATTATGAACAGAGCATTTACTTAAATATTTGTATCTATAAAAAGAACATATAAACATAAAAAATGTCTTTAAAAAATTGCCTGACTTTGTCCATTTCATGATGGGTGACGTTGTTTACATTTGGATACGCATTGAGAGGATATGAATGTACGTGAGAAAATCATGGAGAATTGTAGTTTAAAAACAGTAAAATCGATCTTGTTAGCCTAAACGCTCCTCTGTGGCTAAATCGGTAACGTACGTCAGTCTATATGACAGTTCCGTATAGGATACAGGTTCGATTCCTCTCGGAGGACGCATATTTTTCAGGCCGGTAAATGTTGTTAATACTGTTTATTATAAAAAGAGCGTTTACTTAAATATGTGTATCTATATAATGTGTACTCATAAAATATATCTTAAAAAAAAAGCAATATGAAAAATAATGCATGAATTACACATAGAAATAAATTTAACCAAAACTTTCATCTAAAGAATGCCACGAATATTGAAAGCGTCTGTAACTTAGTCGGGAAAATGTCGCTATCGAATCTTACCAAAATATGCATCTGCGCGTCGGACTTTTTCAAATATCTCCATTCCTGAAAGAATTACTACTTTCCCAAGACATAGCCATATATATATATATATATATATATAAACATATTTTTGATGGTTATGGTATCTAAGTAAGAAGAATCTCCGCGTGCCTCGAATCTTCATCGAAAATTAATAAACGTGTATCAGGTTCCCTTCATGTCGTCAATTATCTGCATATGCCGCATAATAAATACTCAAGCCTGTGTCCAATATGTATTTAGGCCCACGTAACGCCGTATCCTGATATCGATTCCCGTATTTAGAGAAGGACGAATATAAGGAAACGCAAAGACAAACAGAGACTGGTTTTCTTGACATTATCATTTGGTATTTTATTTCTCGGATTTGCATGCCTGTAAGAACGAAATAGGTAACATTCGACAGAATTACCTTATAAGTGAAAGATGATGACTTGCCTAAATCATTTATTATTATACCGACTTTGCTTTAAATTGATATATATATATATATATATATATATATATATATATATATATATATATAGATAGATAGATATGAATGAATTGGTATCAAATATGGATTGGAAACCGACAGATAAATAGGATAACAAACAAGAAGGAAACGTTTAGAAAGGGAAAGAGAAAGGGAAATATATTAGATATAAGCGTTTCCTATTTGTTTCTTATCGTATTATATATATATATATATATATATATATATATATATATATATATATATATATATATATACAGTTGTATGGATAGTAGTTTTCAACTCAGGGTTTCACGCTTTTGTGAAACGCAGAGTCACACGGTAATATCTTTAAAACTGAATATGTTAGCTGTATCACAGATATTGAGCCCTTTACACTAAGTACCGTATATATATATATATATATATATATATATATATATATATATATATATATATATATATATATAGTATATTGCTCTAATTTTTAAAAGTAAATGCTACGAACAGTGGAATTTTACTCCATCTTTTCTTATTCTCATTTGGATATACACACACACAATCACGCACACACACACACACGCACACACACACACACACACACACACACACACACATATATATATATATATATATATATATATATATATATATATATATATATATATCGTGCCGCTTGGAAGATTTTCAACCTCCCAGAAATAGCCATTGTTATTGTGAACAAATTTAGAATAAGCATATTAATTATGCACCCGAAAAAAGCAATTTGTAAATTAGACTTTCCTTTGTCGATCTAACCTTCGTTATCATAATCAAACTCCCCATGTCCTCTTTCCTCACTAAGTAGTAAAATAAATTCCAGCTGTTTCTTGGTGGTTTTAAGTATGAGTGTCCTTTTTGTTTCAACTTATATCACCGGTACTGAAATGGTCAAACACTGGTCCCCATACGATCAGCGAAGTTAATCAAAGTTGATCCTGGCCGCTACTGAAATTGGGTGACCGTTTGGTAATACCAGGCACTGTACCCTTAAATATGCCGATGGTGTAATGGATAATGGCTCAGCATTGTTAATCGGAGTGCCGAGTTCCAATCCCCCCCTGGGTTTGTTATATTCACTTACACGCAAATACCCACGGGAAAGGTAAGAATCCAGCTTTTCTCCCCACCCCCAGCTATGGGTTAATCAGTAAAACTTGTATCACTAAACCATTATTATCTCCCAAAAACATTATAAGAATCTAAAAATATTTACTGGCTTGAAATAACCTGAAAAGGGTTGATAAACCGTTGAAAACAAATTAAGGAGGCAAAGAGAAATTCGTAAAGGAAATTAAACCTTCAAGGAACGAACCAGACAGAAAGAGATGAAAATTATTCATATACCGGGCAAATATCGTAAAATATAAGAGAACGTTTTAAAGACAAGATGAATCGTGCCATAGTTTAGAGAATTTTTCTAGACAGAATCTGTTTTACGTATTGATAAGACTGCCATTCGTTCATTCATTGAACATTACTGCCAATTCTGGTCTGGTGCTTCTGTTGTATGTTTAGAGATTATACGTCATAAACATTTTTTATATATATCAAGAACTATTTTGGGAAAATCTATGACAAATTCTAAAAAGTTTTTTGTGTGACGTATATCATCCTTGGGGCGTCATTGACCTAATGCGATGCGTACGTTTACGTGTCAACATATGGCATGAAGAAAAAGGGACGTTGAAAGTTTAAAATATAATTTTTATTTTAAATATGTTTTGGGTGTTCCAATTTCATTTTGTTCCTTTTTCTTTTTGTTTAGGTTTCCATCTCTTTTGTATCTGTCTATATTTCTGAGATGAGGTATTATGTACGCTATTTACATTATTGGGATTATTGTCCTCATCTTTGTCGCCATATTTATTATAATGTTTCGGCCCTTTAGTATCTGTCTATATTTCTGAGATGAGGTAAAATGTACACTATTTACATTATTGGGACTATTGTCCTCATCTTTGTCGCTATATTTATTACAACGTTTTGGCCCTTTGGTATCTGTCTATATTTCTGAGATGAGGTAATATGTAAATTATTTACATTATTCGGACTATTGTCCTCATCTTTGTCGCCATATTTATTACAACGTTTCGGCCCTTCAGTATCTGTCTATATTTCTGAGATGAGGTATTGTGTACACTATTTACATTATTCGGACTATTGGCCTTTGGCGACAAAGATGAGGGCAATAGTTCTAATAATGTAAATAGTGTTCCATCAAGTTTGCTATTAAATATTCCACATTGTGATAATAGAAGATTTGCCAAAAAGGCGATGATGTAGCGATTAAAGTACTTTCTATATTTTTTTCTTAGTAAATTGGTTTCTCTTTTAATTAAAGTAGGGTTTTTTTAAATCAAAATTATGTTCGGACTCATTACAGCGTGTGACTAATGCTTTGAGTGGGTTATGTGATCATGTAATTTTTGGCTTAAATAAAATTCTTGAAAAACTCCAAAGTGAGGTAAAACAGCCTTGGTCTTTGACATGAAGTGGAAATATTATATTGAATATCAAATGCTAGGTCAGCTGTTCAGGAATTTGTTTCACTCTGTCGTGCTGGGCAATTTTTCTATCCAGAAGCTATCTTACGCATTTATAAATGTATCGTTCGTCCATGCATAAAGTGTTGCTGTCACATATGATCTGCTGCTTCTGATTTAGCTATTCTCGATAAAACGCTCAGAAGAATTTTCAATGTTGCTCATACATCCAGAGATGAGTATGCAATGTAATTGTTCATGATCTGGCATCTCGTCTACAGTCACTTTCTCACAGACGTGCTATCGTCTCCCTCTGTCTTTTCTACAAATACTTTCATGGTAACTTCTTCGACGAGCTACTTTCGCTGGTTCCCAAACTGCATGAATTTACGCGTGCTACTAGGTTGGCATCTCGGTCTCACCCTTTCACTGTCGAAACAGTTAAATATAACCGTTTCTTCTACTCCAACACTTTGTCTCTCGCACTACCATACAGTGGAACTCCCTCCCTTTTACTTGCTTCCCTGATAGCAATAATCTTCTCGTATTCAAATGTAATGTCAATCGACCTCATCTGATGCCTTGAACTAATTCCCCGTTCTTTACTTCATCTTTTCCTCTATCAAATCTCTTTACTCTTGCTCCCACTCTCTGTAACCCCTTGCGTGCTAGTGACGCTCCCAACTTCCTTGGGGTGAAATGCTTAAAAAAAATCGATTTTTGTCAATTCGCAGATTTTAACGTAAAAAACGCTTTTCAGCTATCCCTTGAATCTGTTTTTCATTAGAGACGATTCTCCGCATCGGAGTGATAGAAAAAGATAATAATCATAATCATAATAACAATAATAATAATCTCTCTGGTGCAAGGCCATGTTAATATGATGGCTGGAGTAGAAGAAAATTCCAGTTTATTTTTTCTGTTATTTTTGCTGAATACGGCCATGCGTTGTCTTTCACAACATTATTTTTGTTAAATCCTCTGTGTACGCTGCCACTATCGTACAAAAATAAGAAATATTAGGGTAGTCCAAATATATTCTTAACTACCACACATAATTATTTATAGCCTATATATAACTGTTGTGACAGTAACATTATCCAGTTGTTAAATTAAGATCTGAACCGCTGTATCTTAGAAATGATTAAAGAGGTCTTACTGGAATTCTCCGAGGTTTTTATAACACTATTGGACTCTACTTTGACCAATAAGAATGTATAATTACTCTCCTATCTTAACAGAAGAATCGAGATGAAATCGATCATAAACGAAAATGATACGTTCATCATTAATTAATCATAGCTAAGGATCAAAAGCTCATGTAGGATTGAAATAAAGTTCATACACACACACACACACACACACACACACACACACACACACATATATATATATATATATATATATATATATATATATATATATATATATATATATTATTTCATGATCATTTTCCAACTTACTCAAGATGATTTTCGCCCTCTCTGACTTTCTAATTTTCTGTCCTGGAGTAACAAGTTGCCTCACGCGTTTCACGTACGATTTCATTTTCAAGTCATTTTTTTTTTACTGCTGTTTAGATTGTCATAGGTGAAAAACCTATCTAACGTGCCAAACGTCTTATGGATTGAATTAGGTCTTTTCTAGCTCTAAGTTGAAATGATGATTAGTATTATATAATATAATATGGTTCGATACTAAACTTAAAATTTAGTAGTGGCCCCTTGATAACGAGAATTAAGGAGGAGATAACTCCGAAAATGGCACCCGCATATGACGCAGTATATGTTTATCCCTACGACTGGTTTACAGAACTTTTTAATATCTATTTCTCTTGTATATGTTATGTACGAGGAGGGACCCAAAATAATCGGAATTGTTTCATATAATTTTATTCATTTATTGTTGCATGTTTATATTCTTATAACCTTCAAAATATTCTCCATCTGAGCAATGCACCGGTCCAGACGTGTTTTCCACTGTTCAAAGCAGTCCTGGAACTCTTGCGAAGTTATTCTTTTAATAACTCCTTTGAAGACTTTCTTCATTCGGGGGAACAAAAAAAAGAAGCGGGGGTGAGATCGGGTGGATAGAGAAGGTGGGGAAGTGGGGGTCATGCCATTCTTGGTCAGAAACTGTCTTATACACAAGGCGGTGTGTGCTGGCGCATTGTCGTGATGCAACCACCACCCACCACTTTGCCACAGGTCAGGCTGTTTTCGTCTCACCTTGTCTCACAAACGCTTCAGGACTTCCAGGTAAAAAGCCTGGTTAACAGTTTGACCAGGAGGAACAAATTCTTTGTGGAGAATTCTGTTCACATGAAAGAAACAAATCAGCATTGTTTTGACATTGAACTTCACTTGACGCGCTTTTTGGGGGTCGTGGTGACGTTGGTTGCTTCCACTGACTTGAATGTTGCTTCGTTTCCGGTGATGACCTTTGAAAAAAAGGTCTGGATCAACTTCCAACTGTTCTTTCAGTTTACGACTGGCATCGTTTTAGCCATGGTAAAAATAGACGAAAAGGTGTGAAGCACTTCAAAACAAATGTGAACCACGGAGCTTTACGTCTTCCCACGATGACACCAGATAGCACACTGATGCCTGGGGGTTGCCTCAAGTTGCATCTAGCGGTGGAAGCCTGAACTACTACGGGCTTGTCACACAGAAAACGATTCCGGTTACTTTTCGGTCCTCCCTCGTATTTGAAAACCTGACAGCCTGTAGATGTAGAGATTTGTGGAAGTATTTTTTTTTAAATTTTTTACGGACATTTCTGTTATAATTCGTTTGTGTAAAATAAAAAAAACACAAAAAAAACGCTTTTTAAAATTAATTTTCATATTTTTATTTCTTTTTCAGGACGAAAAGGCTTTCAAAATAGCCACCAGGAAACAGGCCTCGATGAGACGTCACACAGGAGAGTCCAACGTCACCCACATCATGATAACATTCAATTATGAATTAACCTAAGATAGCCGCACGAAAGGCAGCAATTAACCTAAGGCTGCTGCTTCCTGGCGAGTGTCAGAGTGTGTACCTGCGTGCATGTCTGTCCCTCCCACCCTCCGTCCGTCTGTAAAAGCTGTCTGTTAGTCTACTTGAAAAGAAATTCAACGTAACCTTTATTAAAATAGCTTTTCATGCGTCGCATAACGCACATATACATTTCATCAAATATACTCAACACTAAACGCATACATATATACACATCATTACAAACAGTCGCGTAAATATATATATATATATACATATATCTATATATCTATCTATCTATCTCTATATATACATATATATATGTAAAGAGAGAAAAAGAGAGAGAGAAAGTTATATATCTATATTTACATATATATATATATGATAATTTGTGTTTGTAAGGGTGGAAGGGAGAGACTTTGCAGCTGATAGTGTTTGTTTGAAAGGGAGTAGGTGTTGTCAAAAAAAGCACAGGTCTGCGTTAAACTATTTGGAAAGGAGAGAAAATGAAAGTCCGTAGAAGGCTCCGACGTTTATTACAATGTTTAGCAGTGATCTTGTTGTTCTGGGTGCCTCTAGTTACATCTGCCATGTCAGATAATAAAACCAGCAAGGCCATTATTCCAGGCGATATTATACTGGGAGGTCTGTTTCCAGTGCACCAAAAAGGCGAAGGAGACAAACCGTGTGGAGAAATTGATGTGCAAAGAGCCGTCCAAAGGTTGGAAGCTATGTTATTCACAGTCGACCACATCAATCGTAATACAAACATTTTACCCGGTATTAAACTCGGGGCTGCAATTTATGACACGTGCGCAAGAGCAACGTACGCTTTAGAACAGTCGCTTGAATTTGTACGTGCTTCAATCAGTACGTTAGACGCATCAGAGTTCGAATGCGATGACGGCTCGTTGGCCAAAGCAAAATATATACCAACAGCTGTAGCTGGTGTTATTGGCGGTTCGTCCAGCAGTGTTTCTTTGCAAGTAGCCAACTTACTGCGACTGTTTCATATTCCCCAAATCAGCTATGCCTCGACAAGCGCAGCCCTGAGCGACAAAACAAGGTTCGACTATTTTGTACGGACGGTACCTCCAGATACATTCCAGGCCATTGCAATGGTGGACATTGTATCGGCATTTAACTGGACATACGTGTCGACTGTGGCCTCACAAGGAGAGTACGGTGAGTCGGGTATAGATTATTTTCAGCAGGAGGCCCGCCAGAGAAATATTTGCATAGCAACGACAGTCAAAATCCCGACCAACTCGAAGAGTAACACGTTCAGTTACCTTATAAGTAGACTCTTGGAAAAAAAGAACGCACGTGTAGTGATTCTGTTCGTTCGAATCGAGGACGCCACTCGGATTTTGGAGTCGGCAACAAAAATGAACGTAACGAATCATTTTGTCTGGATTGCTAGTGACGCGTGGGGGCGTCAACCCCATCCGGTAAAGCGGAATGAAGCGGTGGCTGAAGGCGCATTGACCATAGAGCTAACGTCTGCTCTCATACATCCGTTTAACGATTATTTTAGACAGCTGGATCCGTATTTAAATACACGAAACCCCTGGTTCCGAGAATACTGGGAGAAAGTCCACGACTGCAAATGGATGACAGAAGAAAGATCATCCCTCCCGTCTCTAGATTCGATACCCGAACGAATTTGCAACGGGGATGAGAAAATGAATCCAGGAGAATATAAACAGGAAAGCAAAGTACAGTTCATTTATGACGCCGTATACGCATTGGCAATTGCACTTCATCGAATGCAGAAAGACCTTTGCCCCAAATCCGTGAGACTTTGCGACCAAATGAAGAAAATTGACGGCGAGGTGCTTCTTAAAAAGTATCTCCTCAATACATCATTTTCAGGTAAGTCAGTATTTAATTCTTTATTTCAATCTTATTCCGTTTGATAGCATTTGGGAGAATATAATACCCACTCGATTTACATTAAACAGTACAATATTATGAAGTTCGGATAATTAGAAGAACAGTTAGCCAATAGCATCTGGAACAAGATTCCTTAACTTTACATAAAAAAGCACTCAATTCGTATTTAATATTAAAGTTTTATAACGTTCAGCCTATTTCAATTAGCGGGCGGTTCTTTAAATTGATACTTCCCCTTTTGTAATTGAAGAGCTTTTTTTTATCATTTCACACCACGCAAGGCAATGAAGCCGCTGAGACTCACGAGGGTACTGAGTGTGAAAGAAAATGATAAAAAGAAAAAATCATTATTAAGGAAGGAGAATAATAAATATAACAATAATTAAGACAAAATATAATGCATTTAAAATTTGAAGATAATAATAATTTGTAAAAAGGATTAGAAAGAAGTCAATCTATATTTTTTAAGTTTTTATTGAAATTTTATTTTAGTTTCCACATGTCCGCCATCATTAGCAATACAAAGGGTAATACGATTTTGCAGTTCACGGAAAACATTTGCTAACTGATTTACAGTAATAGTTAAAATCACATTAGTTATTTTAGCTATACTTAAAACTAGGTATATTAAACTTTATAACATTATATATATATATATATATATATATATACAGGTATCCATAAAGTTTATGTGCACTTTAAAAATTTATAACTTTATTTGTATTTAGGATAGAAATAATTTGTAAAAAGGATTAGAAAGAAGTCAATCTATATTTTTTAAGTTTTTATTGAAATTTTATTTAAGTTTCCACATGTCCTCCATCATTAGCAATACAACGGGTAATACGATTTTGCAGTTCACGGAAAACATTTGCCAACTGATTTACAGTAATAGTTAAAATCACATTAGTTATTTTAGTTATACTTAAAGCTATGTACATTAAACTATATAACATTTTTTACAGATTATTTCTATCGCAAATACAGATAAAGTTATAATATTTTTAAAGTGCACACGAACTTTATGGACACCCCATATATACATATATATATATATATATATATATATATATATATATATATATATATATGTGTGTGTGTGTGTGTGTGTGTGTGTGTGTGTGCCATTCACAGACAGTACTGTCTCGCTGTATCACAGCTCCTCAGTGCGACTAGACTTCCGAATGCCTCAAGCCAGGATTGAAACACTACTAATTTTGTGTCATCCAGAGCTATCTTCACTCGGTAGAGTTACACAACTAAATCTAGCGTATTGTTTTTACAAATGTAAACAAATGCCAATCAGCCAAAGTGCTCCATTCACTTTACTGAAGAGCTTTGCATTAGTTCAGGTGGCTGCTGTTTATAGATTTAGCTTATCACTCAACAGTGCTCAATTGAAATGTATTTTCAAGAGTTAAATTATGTCATTCACAGACAGTACTGTTTTGCTGTATCACAGCTCCTCAGTGCGACTAAACATATATATATATATATATATATATATATATAAATGTAAAAGACAATAGGAAAACTGTAATAGTTGCCGACGCGTTTCGTCCAATGTGGACATTTTCAAGGCAAAAACGAAATGAATTTATTAAACGAAGTAACTAATAATAACAAAACAAAATGTCCTTAGCAACTGGAAAGAATTTAGATAGAGCTATTTTCATATTGTTAACTGAAACAAGTAACAATTAACAGATCAGCGGTAGATTTGGCCCTTCCGGCACATATTTCTTCACTTTCGTTCAGTCGCGAATTAATTGATGACATAGATACTCGGTGGATCGTCTCAGTGTTTCTCGGGTAGTTCTTTCGAACAAGCTTTCAGCGTCTGGGCCCAAGAATTACTTTCTATTCCACTAGACACATCAAAACAAAAAAGCTGGGAAATGCGAGGCCAATTTTACTAATTTGAGGCTCTCTCTGGATTAGCATCGCCTCACTTGTCTACTATCTGCTTCACAACCGAGTAGTCGCGCCTGTCTCAACGCAGTACCGTCTTCATCTACCGGTACCCTTCTAGATGATGAGTGCACTCAGGTCGGAGTCGCGATCCGACTTGGACTCAAATTATGTGAGCGTCACAGATGCAGATGTGGAGCTTCCATCGATGAGTTTGGTTTGCATCCTCTCTCCTGTTGTCGTAGTGCCGGCCGCTTTCCACGGCATGCAGCAATAAACGGCATCATCAGAAGAGGGTTCCCTTCGCAAATCGAACCCGTAGGCCTCGACCGTGGTAATGGAAAGGGGCCGGATGGCATTACCATTTTCCCTTTTAAAATGAGGAAGTCGTTAATTTGGGATGCGACCTGTGCGGATACATTTTCGGCCGGTAATTTGATCAAGTCCGCGGTTGAGCCGTGGTCCATCGCCCGGGACGCAGAGATAAAATATATAGTTAAATATTCTTCTCATGCTGATAGATTTTTTTTTTACTCTTGTGACAGTGGAGACTTCTGGTGTTATTGGCCCTCGTTCGATGGCGTTCCTTCGGAGGGTTGGCGGGATGGCGTCTCGATTAAGGAACGAGCCTCGCGAAACGGAATGGCTCTTGCTCCGTGTCTCACTGGTGATGGTGCGATGTTAATGCTTTCTCCGTCATTGCGGCCGGCACAGGATAGAAAAAAATGTTTATAGTTACTTTGTTCAAATTTTTTTTAATAAATTAATTTTGATGGAAACAATTAACAGATATTAACAATATCTTCACACGTGACAGTAATTGACGTAATTTTCAGTTAACAGTATGAAAATAGCGTTCTATAAATTCTTCCAGTTGCTAAGGACATTTTGTTTTGTTATTATTAGTTACTTTGTTTAATAACTTCATTTCGTTTTGCCTTGAAAAAGTCCACATTAAATGAAACTCATAATCAGAGTTGCCAAGAAGTCAGATCTGCATGGCACAACACTCGGGGATGGAAGTAAAATATAGATCAAGAAGCGAAGCTTTACTGCTGCCCAGTGAGGTGGGATAGCAACCCCACTGGCTAGTTAGAAGATGTACACGTCGACGTGTTTAATAAAAATAGATTATTTATTGTAAAAAAAAATATGTGTATATTCATATACAGATACTTATATGTATATCCAAACAAGTTTTGATAAATTCATTCGACAAGTCTTGGCTGTATATTTTTTGTTGTATACTTCTATTTTTGAATGAGATATACAACAATTTTGGAAAAACTATGTAAAATCCTTGTCTGTTGTTTTGATTTAGAGATTTTGTTTTATTGATTAACGTTATCGACACTTAGTCGTTTGTTTAAAGCCTGATTTTTGTTTTACATTGTAAGTGTTAAATAATAGTTTCAGACAATTATTTTTAGTGGCAATGTATTTTGGCTCAGAGCTTCTGAGGGTGACCTTTAGGGTCAGATGGTAGACAAACTAGGGACGTCGATTTTGATTGGCTGAACCGAACGTGGGAATGTTAGAGAGATAGAAAGTGTTTTCAGGGAATTAATAACTTACACGTCGATAAATGTAAACGTGTTATTTCGTGTATGGAAACTGCTGTCCAGTGTAGTGGAATAGCAACTTCGCTGGTTAGTTAGAAGATGTACAAGTCGACGTGTTTAATAAAATAGATAAGTTTTCAAATCCCTTTTGTTGAAATTGTAATTTATTGCCGAACCAAAAAAACAACTAGCGATCACCCGGCCCAGAGAAGAAGGAGAGGCAAAAAACTTTATTATGATCGCCGCAAGACCGTCAACTAAGAGACCCCAGAACGAGGGGTTTATAAAATATTTTGCTTATTTAGCGCAGTGACCAAGAGCTACCCAGAAGATCGGGAGTATGCAACATAGGAACTTATTTTTTGGAGATAATAATGGTTTTAGCGATACATAATCTTACTGATTAAACAATTACTGGGGTTGAGAAGGGGTGGTTTCAAATGTTTCTGCTGTAACCTAGGAAAGGTTACTGAATAGAATAATCACGCAAAGTTTGGTAATGAATGATAACACTTAGGACAAGAACAACACATATAAGATTCGCTAGCAGTAGAAGAATAATCCAACTGCTAGAAGTGAGTTAAGTGAACACCACAATGAATCTCCAACTGCAGGATATCTACCAACCGTCCCACGCGGTCAGATGTAGCACAAGGACGAATTTAATGTAGGGTATCTGAGCCCGTAGGCTCGGCTAAAAATTCCCCGTAAACCCCGTCTAAAACGAGGTCGGGTAGCTGTTCTCCGAGACAAGACTCCGCACTTCGACAGCACAACTGGAGACGAATCTTCAACTACAGGATATCTACCAACCGCCCCACGCGGTCAGATGTGACAGGAGGCCGAATTTAATGTGGGGTATCCGAGCCCGTAGGCTTGGCCAAAAACTTCCCACAGACCCAAGAGTTTGACCAACACAGCTGGAGACGAATATCCTACTGCAAACCAACATACAGTATTTACTACTGTATTTATCTGATTGAGGAAATACGCATTATCGCCTGTGGTATGCTACAACAATTTCCTAAGGGTATTTTTGCGTATTTTTGCGTAAGTGAATATAACATAAGCAATAGGAAGTGTAACTCGGCTCAACAATTAAAAGATGAGTAGGATGTACACGATTGTCTCGACTGTCGATTATTTGTCCTACGGCCATTGTCTGCCGTGGACGTTACTCCAAGGAAGCGTAGGAAAAGAGTAACGCTGCACGAACACACTCGTAAGCCTTATCAGTGAGCATATCAAAGTATATTACTGGCCCGGAAACTCTCCTGATTTAAATCCAATCGAGAATCTGTGGTCAATCTGCCGGGAACAATTTCAGGGTATGGACATACGAAGTACTAACATGTGCAGTGACTCATGTTTCATTGGAAAAATATGCTGAAAAAGTTAATGAGAACGGAATTATTCGTTTTGTTTCAATTAATTTGCACAAGGGTGTATGTTTGTTTATATATGTGTGTGCGTGTGTATATTTGTGTGTAATAATTTAGATATAACTAAAAGTATAATAGAATATTAAATAAGTTGGGATCAATGTAGATCAAATATGAATCGGAATTCGAATGAAAGATAAGATAAAGACCAAATATGAAACGGATCTTTCATTATTAATTATAAAAGACGAGTTTCTTATTTGTTCTTCATCTTATGAATATAAGGCAATACGAATAAAAGCAAACATTTCTTAGCCGACACACATCGTCCTATGATAGACCTTATTTAGGACGAAAAAGTTCAATTAAGAAAAAATTCCCCTTATATACTGGGTGTAACAACAAAATCGTCCAAATCGTGTAACAGTATGGGATAATTGTCCACCACACAAAATGTTTAATATCTAAAAAAGCACTAAAATAAATGAGTTTCTTTTATCCCGGTTTTCAGATACAAAGTTTAGCCATCGTGACACCATTTGTCATAGGAATCACTGAAAAACCCTATGAGTTATTCAGCTAGAAAAAGAACATGTTAAAGTCGTTTTGTGTCAACCCCACTATGTCTAAGCAACTGAGAAATGGTGAAAGGAAAAAACATCATTCAGGCTTTCAGCATTGGTACTAACATTTATACACTGGCTTTCATTTTCAAAGTTAACCATCAAGAGAATGGTGAATAAGTTTTTTAAAAAAGGGAATAGTAGAAAGGAAAAACTGAATCAGGACGTCAAAAGAGGGGGAGTGATCATCATTTCAACTTAGAGCTATGGAGATTAATTAAAACAGAGCCAACATAATCCATACTACTTTGGCACGTGAGAGAGAAGTTTCAGCTATGAAAGTACAAAGTGCGGTAAAAAAAAGTCTTGAAAATGAAATCGTACGTGAAGTGTGAGACACCTTGTTACTTCAGAACAGAAAGTTAGAAGGTTAGAGAGGGAGAAGATCATCTTAAATAAGTTGGAAAAATATCCTGGAATAATATATATATATATATATATAAGGCAGGATGTGTGTGTGTGTGCGTGCGTGTGTGTGTGTGTGTGTGTGTGTGTGTGTGTGTGTGTGTGTAACGAATGCACGGCCGCAAATTTCGACGGATTTGCACCAAACTTTACATGCACATGCTCCAAGTTAGGATAAGACCAAGACCGACTTTGCATTTCCCAACTGCCATCGATAGTTGAAATAATCGATATTTTCATGCTTCTACGGCAGTTTTCATGTAGTTTGCGGCCATTTTCTACTGGCCAGAGTGAGAGCCTATAGCTGGCTGCCACGAATAGGCAGGAAGATTCTATTGGCCAGCGTGAGAGCCAACAGCTGACTGACACGAATGTTAACTAGCATGCTAGGATGCAAAAAAATCGATAGCTGCATTCGTCACAATAGGGAAAAATTTTAATCTGCATGGTACTTTACTCCAATTGGCTCATTCGCTAGATTAAACTCAACGTTGATTCTGATTCCGCAGAACTGGGTTGGATGTGTAAAAGTTGTTAACATTCTTTTTTTATTCTTTTTTTCCAGTTACGAGTCCTTTTTTAAAGCTGATCGTTTTGTGTTCATTTTGTTTAGTTCTTTTTTCGTAACAGATTTAATGTTTAGTTTAGAGCTTAGAAAAAGTTTGCAGTGTGAGATAGGCAAGAAATAAGGCATTTACCAACATCAGCACGGCAAAGGGCACTCCTTTAAAGGCAAGGAAGGACAAAAATATTTTAAGTCAAGTGATAGCGATTGCTGTATGAGTCGTACGATTTTTGAATCAAGCACGAGCAACGCCGGGCCATGCTCCTAGTATATATATATATATATATATATATATATATATATATATATATATATATATATATATATATATATATATATTCAATCCTTCATTATCTTCCGATTCTTAGATATTAATTAATGATCGATTTCATCCTGATTCTTCTGTTAACATTGAAGAGTAATTATACATTTTTATTGCTCAAAGTAGAGTCCAATAGTGTTAGAAAAACCTCGCCCTTGTTGATTTGCAATGCAAAGATAACATTTGCAATGCAAAGATAACATTTATTAAAACAAAATTAACAAAAGTAAAGTTTAAAAACAGTGGTTTCTTTTGGTAGAAATAAATTGTAAACACAATGAAATGAACTGTTCTTGAATATGTTACCGTGTAACTTGCTATGGGTGAGATTTTAGGTGAAGCCTTTACAGCTCTTTTAGCTTCTGCTTGGAAAGTTCACATCACACTTTCAAAAAAGGAAAACCCGGAAAAAGAGAGTTACTTCAAGGTTTACATTTTTTTATATTCGATCTGCTACTGATGCTGGGTTTATGTACTTACGGGTGCTACTGCTAGTAACGTGCACCATATATATATATATATATATATATATATATATATATATATATATATATATATATATATATATATATTGCATCTAGCATGAAACTGACTGTCGCCTCTAAGTGTTGACTTCTATGTTCACTTTTATATTTACACAGGCTCTATCTCTGATATTGAGCACTTTATCACATAAATATAGCACATCTTAAGACTATATTTCTTCATATATATATATATATATATATATATATATATATATATATGCATATTTTCTCCGTAATTTCTCGAACATTCAGGCAGGTAAATGTAATTAGTACTGTTTCTTTAAAAACAATGCATTAACTTAAATAAGTTGTATCTCTAAAAATAAAGTATAAACAATTTATTTGCTATATATATATATATATATATATATATATATATGTGTGTGTGTGTGTGTGTGTGTGTGTGTGTGTGTGTGTGTGTGCGTGCGTGTGTGCGTATATAATTTGGAGATAGCTATTATCACAGCATGTTTTCTGTCAGTTTCTTGCATTGAGTTTTAAATTGATGATACCATAACTATGGAAACGTTTTATCTAGGGTTCTAATAGACTTCCATATTGCTTCTTTTGGGAAACAGTGTTTACTGTCTAGACTTAGGATCAATAGTCTTTAGTTATCTGAATTTTGAGCTGAATTCAGATGATTTTCGCTTTGATCTTACATTCGATATTGAAGATGTGAGTCTCATCAGATTATACGTACTTGTTTTTATTCTTACTTCCTGCAACTTGCTTTGTTCCGATCGAGAATTTAGAATAATAATAATAATAATAATAATAATAATAATAATAATAATAATAATAAAATAAGGTGAAGAAAAAGCAGTCGAAAATGAATGATGAAAATAAGTAATCCCATAATTTAAATAATTATTGAATGAAGTCTTACGACCATATCACGTAGAAACATAAATCCCCATAAATTACAGAAGAAATGAACGCCAGATATTCAAAATTATAATCAAGTTTATTAAAGTATTTCGCTATTTTACAGTCGGATTATTTTCCTTATCGTTTTTGTCGTTATCACGTTTCGACAGTTGTCACCCCCAGGGTTTTTATCAGGTGTAAATCGATCCGGGTAATCTACAGGGAAACTTGAACTTATGTTATGCTATTTAAGTGACTTACGCGCTAAAACTAAAAATATATCAGCACACACTTTACAGTAAAATGTACTTTTTGCATAACACCCAACATTCTACGAAACGTAGCCGTTTGCTTTGCTTTGCGGCATATCAACCTCAATGGATTATTTAATGCTGACAAGATATTTATTGCTGGTATAGTTTTTCAAAACGTATAATAGGAACAGGACAGATAGATAGATAGATAGATAGATAGATAGATAGATAGAAAGAAAGAAAGATAGATACTGACATAGATAGATAGATAGATAGATAGATAGATAGATAGTTAGATAGATACTGACATATATACTGACATAGATAGATAGATACTGACATAGATAGATAGATAGATAGATAGATAGATAGATAGATAGATAGTTAGATAGATAGATAGATAGATAGATAGATAGATAGATAGATACTGACATAGATAGATAGATAGATAGATACTGACATATATACTGACATAGATAGATAGATAGATACTGACATAGATAGATAGATACTGACATAGATAGATAGATACTGACATATATACTGACATAGATAGATAGATAGATAGATAGATAGATACTGACATAGATAGATAGATAGATAGATACTGACATAGATAGATAGATAGATAATGACATAGATATATAGATAGAAACTGACATAGATAGATAGATACTGACATAAATAGATAGATAGATAGATAGATACTGACATAAATAGATAGATAGTTAGATAGATAGATAGATACTGACATAAATAGATAGATAGATAGATAGATAGATATATAGATAGATAGATATGAACAGAGTTATACATATATATATATATATATATATATATATATATATATATATATATATATAGAGAGAGAGAGAGAGAGAGAGAGAGAGAGAGAGAGAGAGTGAGTCTAAATGGTCTGCTTTGGTTTACAGCATATCAACCTCAATGATTATTTAATGCCGACAAAATTTTTCGGATTATTCGTATGAAGAGAATATGTATTATTTGGTTTAGTTTGGTTTCGTTTATTTTGTTTTACAGTATATCAACATCAATGTGTTGTTTAATGCCGACAAGATTTTTATTGCTGGTATATTCTTTTCAAAAATCTATTGTTGGTATTAAAACCTATTTTTACACTTTCATAGTGTTTTGAGCCCAGTTTGGGGGTTAACTATTTGCCCATAGGTCGGACACTAACAAGTGTTACCTCCCCAGGCCAGGGTAGACCTGAGAACATCATAAATTAAGCGTTAGTTCCACGCTCCTCAAAGCCTCCTGATCAGATGCCTTGCTGTTAGATGTAGTTTGTCGTCTTTCCCAGGACGCGGATGTAGTTTATCGTCATAACCAGGACGGACGAAGCTGTAGAATTTACAAAAGGAGCCACACCCGGAAAATTTTTTTTAAATTTTTTGTCAATTTCTTTTCTTATTATTATAAATTTACCTCTCCGGATTACGAATATCAATGTTTATTATTTTTTTTGTTTTTTTATATATATTAAATTATATACAAGTTAGTAGCAGTGTCTAGTTTGTGATGTAAATTAATTGTAAAATGACCACCCACCCCCTACGAAAAACAAAACTACGTGTTTTCTTAAAATGTAATTCATTTTTTAAATTTAGATTAGTAATTTTTTTTTCTGTTTTGGGGTTTGTTTTTGTGTATTTGTTTTTTTTTTCTGCATTTTAAGGAAATATGTGCTATGAGTATATTTTGTTTTGAATTGCGTAGCGGGATAAATTTACAATGAATTGACATACATTGTATTGATTTGTAGAAATCCTTCTACTCGTTTTATTATTGAATGTTAAAATTCGGAGTGTCGGGAGTTCGATACAGTTGTGGGGCAGGCCCCTTCTTACACAAGATGGACTCGTCCAAAGTATACTTATACTGACAGAGAGAATACCTGCGGGTTGAGATACGTTGAGTCAGGATGAGAGATACGGAGACAGTACACAGGGTGTTCACAGAGAGTTATACGAGAGTCCAGCGAGAGAGATAATTACGGTTTCACTTACAGGGACTTGTACATATACTTTCTACTAACCCGCATTCCTGGACTACTGATCTTCACTTCAAGTCTGTATTCTTACGTTTAATACACTTCTTTTTCTATCTCAATTACTGGCGTTGTTTATTTATTTGTGCAGGATTCCATTCCCGGAATCCACAACAGATACAATAACATAAAATATTGTTGCCGGTTTGCTCTAATTCGGCAGTTTAGAATAATCACACAAACAACAACCTATCCTGTGGAATACCCTTCCATTTTCTTGCGCATTACTATCTTCAAAGATTTAAGTGTGACGTCAGTCGCCATCTTCAGTTTTCTTGAACACTGTTCAGTTTCGTCCATTCCCCGATCCTCCCCATTTTGTCTTCTCTTCCATTCCCCGCAACACCCCTGCGTTCTAATGACATAATCGCCTTGTTTGGGGTGAACCGATTAATAAATATATTATTGGAATCCTTCTACTCGGTTTTTCGTTGACTGTTAAAATTCGGAGTGTAGGGATTCAATACAATAACGTAAAATATTGTTCCGGGACTGTTCGTAATTCGTTTATTTAGAATAATCCCATGACTTTCATTGAAAGAATAAAATCCAGTAGGAAAAGACAACGAAGTATTAACAATTAATATTAATTTCATATGACAAGAATACAAGAAGTTGGTTGAATTTATTGAATGAGTAATGTCTTTTTGTTTGATTGTTAAGAGATTAATATTATATTATATTATATATTGTTAATATTATTATTTTGACTGTAATCTAGCTTAAGTGTCGCTTGCGCCTTGTATTTGGGAAATTTTTAAAAAAAAGTCTTAATACAGTTGTGTCAATAATATATTTCATTCATAAAAGGAGTTGTCATTATTTACACTCGGACTATTTTCCTCGTCTTTGTGGTTATTATCATAATGTATTCGATACTTTTTCTCCCTGTACGATATCTTACCTTTAGGTTTTTTCTCAATTCATTGTTTAAGACAATCACGATGTGTGGTAGATGTTGGCTAGTCTGGGATCAGGCATCAATTACGCGGTGTGGGCTGCAGGTTCATGGCAGGAAATTGTCACTACTCTGTCGTTCGTTCCATGGCAAATGGTCAGATGAACTCTACTCATTCGTTCAACCGGTTCAAACATACGTTTACAGTTTGGATATGATATCCCACTTCAATAACGTTGAATCACCTTCATTTCCCCCATGTGGCAACGGAGTTCCACTAAGACACCCCCCACCATCTCTCCAAAACTGCAAGTTTTTTTTTCAATGACACTCTCCCGCGTTATATTGATTCACACAATATTCAATCTTGACCTTTTTAAGTCAATCGTCATTTTTTTTTATAATCTTCATTCTCCACCAACTTCTCTTCCGTTTCTATTACACACCTCATTCAATATTATTATTTTTACTGTAATCTACCTTACGTGTCGCTTGGGCCTTGTATTTGGGTAATTTTAAAAAAAAGGCTTAAAACGTCCAACGTTTTATGAGGTTTTCACATTTGAAGATTGTCAATCTGATCATGAGTAAGACTTTAGGCATCCTTCTACTTTCAATGTTAAAATTCGGAGTGTCGGGATTCGATACAATAACGTAAAGTGTTGTTCCGGGACTGTTCGTAATTCGTCCATTTAGAATAATCCCACGATTTTCACTGAAAGAATAAAATCCAGTAGAAAAGACAACGTAGTTTCAACAGATAAACATTAATTTAATATAACGACAATAATACAAGCAGTTGGTGATAGATTGGAAAGTAATGTCTTTTTGTTTGGGTTAATAAAGTTCTGAAAATAAAAAATAAATTGTCCCTGTGTACGTATGTGAGAAACAATGAAATGCTGTTATATATGTGTTTGTATGGAAAAGTTAATATGTGTGTGCGTGGTTCATAGTAAAGAGCATACAAGAGATAGTTAGAAATTGTTTCTTACTGTTGGCAGTGTTGCTGTAGTCTGAAGTTTCTCAACGCTGTCGCTTTTAGCATAAGGTCGTGAAGATTATAAGCGAGAGTTGCGTGGTGCTTGGTGACAACTGTGTGTATCCTGTTTGGGCCCGGATTTCGTAAATTTTTTTATACACATTTTCGTAACAAAATCGAATCCAAAATTAATTTAATTATTCATTCTTAATTGGCCCTAAAAAAACACGTGGTATCTCTTCTACTACGTCCGCACGATATTTGGGCGTTATCTACCGAAATTATGATAACTAATACAACAGATTTTCTGATTTGTATTCTATGATTTTATTGGTGTTTTTTTTTAAGATATAACCGTTTTCTTGGGTGTAATTGGTTTATAAATATTGTATTGGGTATTTTAATGGACACGGCAGATTTATATACAGTTTAATTTGCAAAGTGGATCTATCCCCTATTAATTTTTAGAAAATGCAATTTTATATTAGATATTTGTTACCTGGAGTTCTTAATACATAATGATATAAAAACGTGAAAATGTAATTCTTTTTGGTTACAGTGTCTCTTGTAGGACTATACCAAAACCAAAAGATCAACCTAAAAACGCGAATCATGTTTTTAAATTACCATGTTTGATCTAAACACACATGCCATCCAAATGACTCAGAAATGCCTAAACTATCATTTCTATATTTTGTGATGTCAACGAACACACATTGACACTTTTGTGTTGTCAACTCGTTGTCACTTTCGTAATGCTTGTTGTAGCAGAGACTTTGTAATCACAGATACAGCTATAGTAATGCCGTTGAACAATACTGTTGTCAGACGCCTTCGAATATCACTCGCACGAATAATACATGTTCTATAATACTCGCTCAAATAGTAATCCGTATAGGGATCTGAATAAAGAAATAGTATAGAGAATAGCGGCTCGTATACTAATAGAGGATAGAGTAGAAATGGAGATCAATTAGACGTCGTGCTATCTCCTATATATGAGTTTTCTCTCTGTGGTCTACTTAATTTAATAATGGGATCGCCTCTGTTTGCTCACTGGCGATCTATGGTCAAACTCAAGTTTCGGCAGTGACACTTTATAACACTATACAATCATCTTCTCAAATTAATTATGAGAAATAGCTTCTAGCGAATGTATCTTTTGGGACTTAAAGAAGACAATACTTCATCAGGCCCTATAGATTATTGAAATGAAATGGAATTTTGCCAAATAATAAAATCCGCGCCAACAAAAATGGATAGAACCTGTAATTAGAATGGAAAAAATATATAATCAAGATGTTGACCTTCCACACTAACAAAAGCAAAATGTTAGGAAGGAAACTCTCATCGATAAGAAATCGATATCAAAGAAATGTCCTGAGAAGCCTTTTTTTCTGAAAAAAAAATATTGTTGGACAATGTATATCAAATGTTTTCTGTGTGGAATCATCTCAGTTTACCATCAAGATAATCAGTATCATGGCAAATGTTCAGATGCAGTCCATACTTTAGTTCCACCAGTCCAAACTTTCATTGCTAGGGCTGCTACTTCCACAGAGTCGAATCATCCTCATGTCCCCATACTCGAAATGTAAGAACAAAATTCCACTCAGACAGATTTTTCCCTAAAAAACTAATATTTAGTGGAGCAGATTCACGCGTGTTTGCTTTCCTGAAAACCTCAGCCTTAACCTCATCAAAGGAAGGGTAAATCGTTATCTATCCTCCTTATACTCATAATCTTCACTTACTAGCACCTCCTAATTAACTCATAACAAATACTTCATTCAGCATAAACATTTTCACAGTAAGTCTTTACTTTGAGTGGCTTTCGAACCCTGTATCAAGTGAATTTTAGCAAAATTAAAAAAAATGAATGATGAAAATAATTTTGCTTCTTCTGCTAAATAATAGTTTAGCAGACTATTATTTTAGTGGAAAGTGTAGCTCACCTCCAACTTCCGGAGGTTGACCTTCGAGGTCAGGTGTAAGACATAATAAGGAAGTCGATTTTGAGTGGCCTAGCTAGCGTGGGAAAGATAGTTAGAAAAAGGCTTTCCCATGAACTGTTTCTTGACCGTCAGGCGATGTAGACGTGTTCTCTTTCGTGTCTGAAACGGCTCCCTAGTGAGGGGGCGACCGCCACCGGATGGCTAGTACACGTCGATAATAAAAATAAATAAGTTAAAATTAATCAAAATAGATAAGTTAAAATCCTCTGTGTTGAAGTCATTCATTGCCGAACCGAAACGATTGGCGATCACCGGACAAGAAAAGAAGCCGAGCTGAAATCTGTTGTCAACATGCAACATTACTTGCGAGTTAATAAACTAATTAGAACATGCATTAGCTACACCAAGATTTACAGGATTACCGAGATCGATCCTGACCGCAGGCCCTGCGTTGTAAACTTGTGTCAGTTTGAGGTCAATTTATTAAATAAGATGCTTTGGTTTTGTAACCGATCCTAAACGAGCGCTGGTAAAGCCTTGACCATGCGTCAGACTTACATCAGTTTAGTAAATATTAATATTGATTGCATGATGAGTAATATTTCTAACATTCGAGAATATTTCGTTCTTTAGTTGAACATGATTTAAGCAGTGCTATTATATTTTGTGTTTGAACTCAACGCTTCTATAAGATGGATTCCTCCACCGAGGCCAGAAGGAGACAATACGTAATATTTTATAATTTGTATCTCCTGGTGTGTGAAAAAGGCAGGGAAAATGACAACATACAAAAGTGTGTCGTTCATAGTTCAATGAGCGATACAGAAATGAAAAACAAACGCGCTGGTATTGACAAGAGAAAGACACTTCGTTCAACCAACCAACCAACGATTTCCAACATTGTCCTTTGTCTTCCCATTTCTTCTCACTCATTAAAAAAATATGACATTCTGCAAAGGAAGTCCAATTAGTAAACGCGAATAATTCTGCCCCTGAGGGAAGAAATCCCAAAATCAAGCCAAACGAAAACTATCATAAATTAGAGGGAACATTATAAATAGTAAATAAAATTAGAGGTGAATAATGACTGAAAAAAGGTGCTGGAAAACTGAAATAGACTCAAGTGACTCAGCAAAAGCCAATCAGAAACGAGGCGGCCATGTTTGCCGGTGAAGATCGAAATGCCGATATGAGCATAATTAGCCTTATGATGCAAAGTTCTTTCTTCTTCCCTCCTTTTCCTTGACGCCGGTTATCTTACATTTCTCAGGTTAATGATTAGAAAACAAATGTAGATTCCAATTTCATAAGATTTTATACAAAAAATATCTTAAAATAAAATGGAGGTGAAAACGCC
>OZ038512.1:36002640-36005140 GCA_964036315.1 Acanthosepion esculentum
TTGATTGTTTTTAGTATATTTTTCATTTCTTGTAATTTCCGTAAATAGTTCTAGATTATCCTTATTGTATGTTGAGACATATGTTATGGCTTGTTCGACGTTACGTTTTTTTTTTTATTTCGTAGTTGGTCCAGATGTGTTTTTTTCTGCTAGTTCAAAACTTTTGTTTATTAATGTTGTGGTTTAGCCTCGTTTTTATTTTTTAGTTCCATATAGTTCTTCCAGGATTTTTTTTTCTGAGGTGTTTGTCGGTTACTGTAATGCAAACTCTACGTGCTAGGGAATAGGGGATGGATTACAGACAACATTTTGAGTGATGGCTCATGAAATGAAGATATTGTTCGGTGTTTGTAGGATTGTGGTAGATATTTGTGATTATGTAGTTGTTTCTGTTTCTAACGAACATATCTTAAAATGGTAAATCGTTAAAATGATATTATTGGGTAAATTTGATTTTTGGTTTTATGTTCTGAAGTAAAGTGTAGAATTGGTGAATATCGCCTCATGAGGATTTCCAGAAAATGAAGCAATCATGTATGTATCGTTTCCACGATTTAGTGAAGTGGGTTTATATATATATATATATATATATACACATATATATATACATATATATATATATATATATATATATATATATATATATATATGTTGTCATCCACAGAGAGACTGTTTCACAGTACATCGGTGTGCTACACGTCCGATTGCCTCTAGCTAGGATCGAAACCCGAATGAATTGGTGTCAGTTGGGGATTTCACAGCACATCAGTGTGCTACACGTCCGGTTGCCTCTAGCTTTGATCGAACCCCAACTGAATTGGTGTCAGTTGAGGATTCTACACCTTAGCCGTTGGCGCACGGCAGGGATGAAAGTGAATTTAAGCATATTTATTTTTAGATAAACACACAGTGACTGAGAGAACTCGATTCGATTTACCGAAGTGTCTTGAATTATTAGCCATAATATTCACTCTAATTCGGTAGGAATAAATGTTTGGTTAAATAATATAGACAAGTACTATCTATCAAACGTTTTATTAAATCTTTCAAGTTTTTTATTAAATTTTTCGAATTTTTTTATTAAATCTTTCATATTTCCGAATTGGATGATTTGTGTTATCGGTAAATTTCCCAAAGTCGATATTTCTTCTACTTTTTTTTCGATTACTTTCGAATATTGCTACATTGGTTTTCAGAGATTTTCTTGTGTATATTGACGCCAGTGTTTTCGTTTAACTCCTTGGATTAAAATGATGTTTACGTTGATGTAACTACACATGCGCACGAAGGAGAGAAATTTGCGTCCGGATTCTTATAATATTTCACCGTTCTTGTTGGATCTTCTTCACAGTATGGGATACTTCATAACAAAAGTGACAAAAACTTAACGAAAAAAAAAAAAATTGGATAAACTATATACACAATCACATATTTAAAAGATAAATTGATGAGATTAAAATTTCAGTGCTCCTATTCCTTCGTGCGCATGCGTAGTTAAATCAATGTAAACATAAATTTAGATCGACCGATGCAATCCTAATTGACGAAACGCGTCACACAGAATAATTTTTAACTTTTTCATTAATTTTACAAATATTGTTTAGGCATATATATATATATATATATATATATATATATCTTTAATGGTAATTTTATTACCACTCATGATGATGATAAAAAGTAAAAATGAAAACAGGCTAGGCTAAATGGTTTCGAACCTCGCTTAACAGAGTTAAACCGAGGTTAATAAAGAAAATTATTTAAAAAGAAAAATAATAATAATGTTCGTGGCAGTGATATATATATATATATATATATATATATATATATATATATATATATATATATATATATATATATATATATATATATATATATATATATATATATGTCACAGCAATAAACGTATGAAGCTTGATATTACTAGACATATTAAAAACGGGCGAAGCAACCGGTTTCGCTCCCGCTCATCAGGCTTACAACGGGAGATTTAATTTAAATTAAAAACACAGAAAATGTACAATAAAAGGAAATGTGGAGGAGGAGGGGAAAAATGAGCAAAAGGAGCTAGAGGCAAATGACAACAAACACTCACGTTGTTTACACAAGGAAGGCTTGCGGGACCCGATGTAAAGTGCCTCCAGCACCTTAAGGTGGACTGGTCAACACTGAAATTAGCTGCACACGATCTGCTCTTTAATAGGTGCTCGCATATGGCGGACCCGTAGGTGTTTGGGACGAGACCATTAAACGGCAAAGTGTGGTTCCTGATTTTGGTAGATACGTGCTGTTTAATTCTCATGTCCAAGCGTTGTGTCGTCCTTCCTATGTAGTCAGCCCCGCAACTACAACCATATTTATAAATTATAGAATTAATTTGATGAGGAGGAAGGACGTCTTTACACACTGGACGAACCATGGGCCGGGTTTGAAAAACTATCCGGACCTCAGCAGAGAAAAAACAGCGACGGACCCTTGATGAAATTTGTCTAACCATACT